>JASPKZ010007570.1:0-600000 GCA_030220185.1 Diploptera punctata
GAAAGAAAGAGAGAAAGAGAGAAAAAGAAGAGAAAGAGTGAGAGAGACAGACAGTCAGACAGACATACAGGGAGAGAGAGAAAGAGAGAGAGGAGAAGAACTATAATTCACTTCCTCCCAGTATGCATATCATTGGATATATATATAACTCGAGGTAGCGTGCTGCTTTGTCATGCAGCGGGCCCGGGTTCAATCCCCGGTCGGGATAGTTTTTCAGGGTGAGGTTCTTATCGGGGGTTTTCCTCACCTGTAAGACAAATGTCAGGAAACTTTTAAGGCCCGAACGGTCCCCGAAATCATTTGGCCATCATCATCCTTCGCCGGTGTGGAAAGCAACGGGAAGTTACCACACCTAAAATCCCCTTGTAAAGCTGCAAAGGATAGCTTAAAAATGCTATGAGTGCAGTGAAAGACCTGTCCTCGGGCAGAATTACTATGGATGGGTGTGCATATAGGTCTTTTTTAAATTGTTTGTAACACATTTCTTATAAAAGTAATAGTAATAAATAAATACATAACAGTGCAGCTCTCATGAATCAAAGGCTATTGATATGGTTACTGCCACCTATATATCAGGTGACAATACGGAGAATCACATCACTCTCAAGAAATACGCCTTCTCCATTTGCAGCGGTCCTGAATATGGTCATCTGTAAGTCATCCTAGTTCATCCACACTTCATTTCAATCCATCCATCCATCTATCCATCCCTCTTTAAGTTTCCCCCCCCCTTTTTTTATCTATTCTCCATTCCAAGAAAGTCTTAGGGATTCTATCAGATGACAACCTCTTGATGTCCGTACCATCTTAATCGCCTACCTTCAATTTTCTGTAACACATTTCTTATATAAAAATAATAATTACATCCGTAACAGCTAACTCTCATTAGTCATATTCTATTCAAATGGTGAATATTACTATCAGGTGACAATACAGAGAATCACATTCATATTGTTATACAATCTCTCAAAGTATGTAGTTTTCTTAACCGAATTTTGGTATTACTAATACTAAGTTGCTACTAGTGTTCACATGTGTCTAAGTGGGTCCTTTTCCAGATTCTATATCAAAAGTATCCATCCAGAGTAATTCTACCCGAAGGCAGGTCCTTCACTGCAATCATAGCATTTTCATGCTATGCTTACAGCTTTACTAGGGAATTGTACGTGTGGTAACTTCCCGTTGCTTTCCACACCGGTGAAGGGTGATTATGGTGATGATAATGATAAGGATGATGGCCATATGATTTCGGGGACCGTTTGGGCCTTAAAGTTTTCCTGACATTTATCTTACAGGTGAGGAAAAACCCCGATAAAAACCTCACCCAGAAAAACTGCCCCGACCGGGGATCGAACCCGGGCCCGCTGCGTGACAAGGCAGCACGCTACCTCGAGACCACAGCGGTGGACATCAAAAGTATAATAATCGCAAATCGCGTTCGGGGTTGCTGGAATACTAAATCTAATCGTTACAGTACAGAAAGAGTTAAATTTTATTATAATAGAAAGCAGCCAGATAAATAAACATTATTAATGCAAATATCTATTTGCGGTTTCTCTCCACACAGGATACGTGACTATGAACCGATGATGCGCTCACCTTATTAAACATAATTTTCTGTAAACATTGTTTTATTTGTATTGTGACTACGTTTTTGTTTGTCAAACAGTCGATTGTAGAAACAAAATCTAAACCGCAACCGCGGTTTCATAACATTTTATTGTTTCCATAACTTTAAAAAAAATCCGCGGTGATAATAAACTGCAGTAGTAGCAGTAGTGAGATAAAGACAGGCTTGGTTTAGGTTGGGAGCATGGGAATTTCCCAGAACTACCGTCGACTAGACATGCAATTATGTTCTTTGTGCAGGAGCTCTGGAGACGAAATACATATACTAGGAAATTTTAACTATTTGGAATAATGGAAGCGGCAATAGTTGCCATAAAGTTTCCTAACTTCAAATCGCGAAAGATTGGCATGCTACGAGTTAATGGGAAACACAGAAAATTGGATAAACGTAGGCAGATTTCTGGAGAAGAAGCGGAAATTAAGAACACTCATTCGTTAATAATTGAATATATAAAAAATGTAATTAATAATACTATATAATTATATTATTTTTTAGAAGGTGGCTTCGTGGTGCAAAGCGGTTAGACATAGACCGCTAGAATGATTTTTAAATCTAAGCTTTCAGGTATATCCCTACTCCTAATAGTCGGATTTTGCCTATTTCTTGGAGAGTACTCTTTTTTGGTTTATTTTAATGGGGTATACACTGTTAGCTTCCAACTTTCCATGGAAATTCACAAATTTTTCGATGTGGGCGCCATTAATGACACGGAAAGTGTTTACATGATAATCGATTTCCTGCCAGGATAGCCTGATTAACTGATGTGAGATCACCGCGTCGAGTCGACTACTCGCTCTCGCTGCCTTACATTTTTTAGATACCCTGAAGGGGGGGATCGTATGATATACGTTCGGATAGAAAAGGGAGGCTACAACATCAACAGCACCATCATTCAACACCAAATCAACACGGCCAATCCACCGTTATAAAATATGCTAGTTGAAGTGATCCAATATGATTTACCATATACCAGCCAATACCCGGCGTGCGTTACTACGCCTGAATAAATGAAATACAATTTTTACATTTTCGTTTCAGATAAACTCTTACACCTAATGGTTTTTAGAGCATAATAGATAGCGGCTAAACATTCGCCGTACCTTAAAAATTGAATTTACAAAGTTATAGACAGCAACGAACCAAATATGACGATTGTTAAGTCAGTTTTTATATTCGGATTTCAGGTAAAGTCAAACTTTTAATGGTCGGATTTCACTGATTTTTGGAAAATATCTACCCGTGTTAATTTTAGTATAATGTGTCGAGTTTTGTTGTGAAACAACGAACATTGTGACCGTTAGAGCAATTTTTAAATTTTCGTTTCAGGTTAACATCTACACCAAATGGTTTTAGGGTCAGTTTCACCAACAGAGGTAACTGTATTACGCCAGTTTTCCCCGTGAATGATGCATAGCTTAAACTGGCGTAATACAGTTACCTCTGTTGGTGAAACCGACTCTTAGTGGATAATAGTGTCAAACACGCGCGTATCGAATGAAACGTTGTGTCAAAATTTCAAGTTAACCGATCGACTGATTTTCGAGTTATGTGTGCACAAACATATCCAGGCTGGATTTATACATATTAAACGTTTTCATTTCGACAATCGGAACGTGGAAAGGTATCGTAACCTACTACGGTAAGTTTATATTTGATTTGTCAAATACATTTATTACGGCAATCACAGAAATGTTTCATGCTTGTTCCAATTATTTCGAATTATTCCATGAAATATACATTTTGAGGAAATTTTAAAGCCAAGTAAAGTGAGTTCTAATGGAGATTGAGAAAAAAGAACGAACGTAGAACATGAAAGCTAAATCAAATGATTATTGCCAAATACATAAAAGAGAAAATATAAACCATACAAACATACCGAATAATCATCTGAAAGTGAATCTTTTACATTTTGTATTCAGGTAAAAATCCTCTCTCTAACAGTACAATACAGAAAACCTCTATAAAAGCCTTCACTTTATACATTTTGGTTGTTATATATGAATTGTTGTTATAAAGAAAGTTTCAGAACATTGGATGACCCATCACATTAGTAAGAATGCCAGGCTGCTTGTCCATGTTGTATCACACACTTGTAATATATACTTTTTTGTCTCCATGAATAAAATTATTTGCGAATCTCGATTAAACTTTCCGTATAAGCCAATTTACGTCATTAAGTATTTGAGAATAAAGTACTTAGGAAAATTTTTGGACCAAAGAGAGATGAACAGACAGGTGAATGGAGAAGACTACATAACAATGAACTACATGGTCTTTACAGGAAGCCAGATATAATAAGAACAGTTAAGTCTCGTAGACTGCGATGGGCAGGACATGTTGCACTTATGGGGAATGAAAGACTTGCACGGAAGCTTCTTGTAGGAAAGCCAGAGGGAAAACGCCCAGTTGGTAGACCAAGAATGAGGTGAAAGAATAACATTAACTATGATTTGAGGGAAGTAGATTATACAGGGAATGATTGGAAAGCATTAGCTCAGGTTAGGGATGTATGGAGAGCTTATGTCCGTGCGGCCATGAACCTACGGGTTCGATAGTGCCAGTGAGAAAGTAAGTATAATAAAATATATCATAGTGCCAGTGAGTAAGTAAGTATAATAAAATATATCCCAATAGTAACTATCGTAAGTTTTTGTAATATTTAAACTGCCACGATGGTAGCTAAGACTTTACGATTGTGTAGTATTTGCAACTTTAACAGCTACAGCCGTTAAATTATTGAGTTTAGTACTTCAGCGCACAGATTCTTTACACGTATCTTGCAATCGATAGGAATTACATCATAGTGGATTTTTATGACGATATTTATACACATTATTCAAAGATAAACATTGTGAGGATTTTGAGTAGCTACAATAATTATAACTCCATATACTAATTTATTCCATGGCAAATGAAACTTTTCAATATATATGAGCTATTTAATAAACATTGCTCTCTTTTTTTGTTAATATACCTTTACTTATCTTCAGAATTTGGATGCTTTTCTCATAGTATTCACCTATATTTCACCATCAAGTTAACTTCGCACGGGCGGAGGGGAAGAGCTTTAGCGCTAGTGTCGCCGAACTACTGAATCTGTGGAAGGGATGTAGGTGAAGATTGTACATCATATCACGTACTGAATTAGTTCAGTTTTAAGTGTGGGCGGAAAATCCCTAAACACGTGTGAAAGATCTTAACATGGTTGTCAAATAGGTCATATAAGCACACAACACTCAAGAGGTCGGATCACTTAAAATCGCAGTATTTGTCGTCTCTCCGTTACCAGCCACTCAATAAATCACAAGTGGCAACACGTAATGAGAAGAGGCAGCCCATTTCTACACGTAACCCCAATAGTAACAGGGTTGTTAAATTAGTCATTTTGCCAATGGCCGCCTAAAAGGACGGACCATTAAAATCCATAGTATTTGTCAGCTCTCTACCTGCCAGACAAATAACAAATACAGATGTTCAGATGACAAGAAGTGGCAACATAGTAAGGAAGAGAAAGACAGTATGTTAGTTAACATATTTTCCGCTTGTGCAGATTACTTGGTGGAGTACTTCTTGTCTTTGATATTTATTGCATTCATCAGCATGGCACGAGTAGTGCCTCCTTAGATTTAATTTTTTAAGAATTTGTTTCAAACACATTAAATATTTCGTTATCCTTCAATAAACAGGCGTAACTCTTCCCAAATATATATATATATATATATATATATATATATATATATATATATATATATATATACGGCATGGGTAACCGTATCGACAGTAATGCTACCGCCGGCATAGCCCTCGGGATCATTTAAGCATGCAAGCCACTCCACCACGACAAGGTAAAGATACCATGTTAGTATAGCGCTACAATAAATAATGAAGAATAAGTTATACTTTAAACGTATATTTCTCGAAACTTGCATAATGGTGCATAATCGGTTGTTGCATAACGCCGTCCAATTGAGTCGTGATACAGCGATTGTCCATCTATGCCTACGTGCCTTTGCTCCGGGATAGCAAACATGCTCTCACGTCACAACGTGGCCAGTGCTATACACATTGCTCTCCAGTACAGAGAAACTCATAAGAGAGTTAATTCAGGTATCGACAAATGCATAAATAAACTCCTAGTTAATATCAAACATGTTCTCAAACATTATTGGTTTACACAGATTGAAATTCAGATATTAATAGTGTAATATTCACGTGTTCACTCGTATAGGATGAATTCCAACTCACATTATCATTAGGTCTTCTTCCTGCTGGCTGTAACATTGACTGGATATCGTTTTACCTGCAACAGAAAAGGAGTTAATATTATTTTTTTCTTATATATCTATCTCAAACAATGTTAAACATCCATTCATCTGCCTGAGGGCATTTTCCTGCTACGCTTTGCAGCTTTACTAGGGTATTATAGGTGTGATAGATTACACTGGTCAACATGATTTTTGTCTCATGAGTACCCATAGTTGTACTTAATGCAGTTTTTTTATCATCATCATCATCATCATCATCATCATAGTACATTCACGAATTTAGGCCATTTGTTGACCTGTTTCGGCCTCAAGAGAAACACCATCTAGAAGTCTTTTGAGTTGACGTCCTGGTCTTCTTCTTCCTGCAGGTTGATATCTTAAATCGTGTTTTCAAATATGTATTCGGAATTTCTCCATCATCCACAGTTTTTTATTTCAATTTCAATGAATGGATTTAAATAATTATTTTTTTAGTAAACGTTTTTTCGTCAATTTATTATCTTGGCGCAGTGAGCGATGAGCACGGGGAACACCTTCATCAGGTAATTTCAGATATGGAAAAGAGATATCAAGGCAAATGGAATCCTAATATGCTGGCCAATTATTGTTGGATCATCAAGAGGGCTGTCCCACAGACGAAATACATTAGAAAATCGTCATTCTTACTTTCTAGTGAGTCCGAATGTTCGAATATTGTGTAGTTACGAATGTAGAAAATATTAAAGTCTTTGAAAATATAAATGCCTGTTCTCTCGGAAACCTTGCGTGAAGGAGAAAAATCGATATCATATTTGAATTCAGGAGAAAAAAATACTTTCAGAATCACAAATTTTTCTTTCTAAGACAAAAAAAACAATTATTTTTTGTTGCTCAGTTTTACCGTAGCTTTCCACACCGGTGAAGGATGATAATGATAAGGCTGATGATGATGGCCAGGGACCATTGGACCTTAAGCGTCCTGACATTTATCTTACAGGTGAGGAAAAAAATGTTGGATATAGGGGCCTAAGCCTTACTTTTAGTCGTTAGCGGTGTGATGAAGGGAAACATTGATGAGAGAACTGGATTTATCGTGGTACCCAACTTTTACTCATAGTTTTTTGCCGTGTTCGCTATCCGCACAGCTGGTATTTGTAGTTATATTACTCCATTTTGTCCGATTTGTGCACAACTCGATATGATAGAGTTCACATTTTCAGTCGCATAATGTACATTCGCACGATTCGTTTGGTTCGTGGTATGTAAAGCACAAACTGTAAAACCGGATATTAATTTAAATGTCAATTTGGCTGCAATAAGAATAATAATTATTCTATTTTACATTAATAGGCACTATATGTTTTTAGGATGAACCATACAATTTATCAGATTAATCATTAATCATTATATTTATACTAAACCAACTACGCTACGGCGTAGCCCCTACTGTATTAAGAAGTATTCAATAATAATAATATTAATAATAATAATAATAACAATAATAATAACAATAATAATAGTAACATAATAATAAGTGATGTTAAATTTTTTCTGGCAAATTTAAGACCATAAAGATTTCTGTTCTACTCAACCAGAACAAACATACAAGTGGAGATTTACAGTAAAATTATATATGGGATGCGAAACATGGACTCTTACTTTAAGGGAGGAAAGGAGATTACGAGTACTTGATAATAAAGTTCTTAGAACAGTTTTTGGACCGAAGAGAGATGAATAGACAGGTGAATGGAGAAGACTAATTAACAATGAACTACATGGCCTTTATAGTAAGCCAGATATAATGAGAACAGTTAAGTCTCGTAGACTGCGATGGGCAGGACATGTGGCATGAATGGGGAATGAAAGAGGTGCATAGAAGCTTCTTGTAGGAAAACCAGAGGGAAAACGCCCAGTTTGGTAGACCAAGAATGAGGTGGCAGAATAACATTAACTATGCTTTGAAGGAAGTAGATTATACAAGGAATGATTGGAAAATATTAGCTCAGGATGGGAAGTATGGTGATGTTATGTCCGCGCGGCCATGAACCTATGGGTTCGGTAGTGCCAGTGAGTTAGTTAGTTATATATTACAAAATTAAAAATATTACAATATAATTCCAACGCAGAATTCACGTACATACGACTTCTTGCGCTAATAATAATAATAATAATAATAATAATAATAATAATAATAATAATAATAATAATAATAATATTACATGGGAAAAAAAATTAATACATATAGATTATACATACATATAAATTATATATATATATATATATATATATATATATATATATATATAAATTGATACTTTACGCATGATGGTAATTTTGAAACAAAAGTTAGAGCTAATATAAATTTAGATTTGTTTAACGTACGGCAGTCCTTATTTCCTCTATTAGGGAATTCCAGTTGCGAGAAATGGAGATAGTACATGATGTGGAGTGATGGAATGTCCTATGTTGCGGTATATTATATATGAGATTATGGTGAAATCGTAAACTTAAGTTACGATGGGAAGATAGATACAGGAAACGAGAGGTTAAATAATTTGGAATGGAATCATATATGAACCTAAATAAAACAGTGTAATTATCTTATTTCTTGCACACGAAGTCATGATAATTCTTGAAAAATGGAGAAAAGCGATCATAATTTATGACACTATAGTCGAGCCGCCCAGTCTACGGCTCTGACGTTTTCACGACAGTGTTACCGATATGGATCCAATGGGAGGGGCAGCTTTATGTACCACGCGGAATATTAAATAATAGCACTATCCGTTTATCCAGAACGTAAATATTAAAAATAAATGCTCATTTTATTACGCAAAATTCAAAATGAAACAAAAATATTATGATTTCTCATTTATCGCTACGAAACATACTATTCTCGAAAATATTCACAATTCCAATAAATTCACGAAAACAACAATTCCATACATCACTTCAAAACTATATGTTAAACGCATAAAGAACATCATTTTTATTTTAAAAAGAAAAACCCTTCTCATGTATCGTTAAAATAAAAATCTTAACTTTATCGCTGTTAATCAAGAGGAAAGACGTCACAATCTTCTTGTATTATCAACTTCTGCCTCATCACCGGTGTCGCTTCTGTTTGCATTTAACGTAATTGTCAATTGTTCAACTTGCCTTTCAGGAATCCCATCAGCTTCCCTTGCCTGCAGCATGATTTTGCTTCCTCGTGTTATACTGGTAAATATGCTGCCTAATCGCATGCTCCTGAAATTTATCCAGCGTTGTTCTGGGGCTTCCACGTGGTCGTTCTTTTCCTTGAGTACGTAGCGCTGCTGATGGTGTATTAAAGTCAGATGGACACTTTTCTTTTGTAACAATTTTAAGAGTTGTTTTACCCAACTTCAAAGCATCATAGACTCTCTCTCTCTACAACCTGCGTAACAGGAATCAATGGTCCACCGTTGTCTCCCTCCTCAAAATATTCACGCAGCCGATAAATAAATTCTCGGCTTTGACTCTTATAAGAATGGATTTTCTTTTTTGATTGAGATGAGCCACTCACCATATTAAAACAGTAATAGACTGAAGCTGTATTGTTAACAGTTAATCACAAGAGCGAAACAGCAAACAAACACACTCTGTACTGCAACAAAGAGCAACTGAAGCCATGCGGTTAGCAGAAATACAGCCGACAACATAGCAGCAATCTCAAAACATGCTAGCGGCGTCAAGAGCAGTGATTGGTTGTAGCAGCCGCTCACTCACACTCAACTATTTTCTTATTGGCAGTAGACGGCGAGTTTCTCCCCTTGCCCCTCACACAACCTAAACGTTAATGCTGGAGAAAGAGTGGCCGGGCTGTATATATATATATGGAAGTGAGACACATACCATGAACACGCTATAGCTTGTCCGACAATCTATCGCTAATGTCTGTTAGCAGAACATCGAAATAGTTAAAATGCAGCATCACTGAGGTCTGTACTAAGATTATTTTCATTCAAAAATGTATCTTTACAGAATCTGTAAAAATGGCGGCAGATAATAGTTGATCAAAAGCTAAATTTTACAAATAGGTTGATTAATTCTTAATAATTGGGTTTCACTCAATCCTTATAAAGGATTTGGTTATGGCAATATGCTACAAACCGAAAGGTAGAGGATTCGAGCCCTGGTGGGTCAATACTTTTAAACTGTCTAGAAAAGTGGGAGCCTTAAACTCCTCCTACCCCAAGAGCCCTCTATGGCCTGTAATGGCATTACTTTACCTTTATCTTAGCAAGGATACATAATATAATTATTGTGCTTTTTTCTAACCTGGTTGAGTGATAGACATGACATTAAGGCCTTACCTCTGCCAGATAAAATAAATTATTATTATTAGTATTAGTAGTAGTAGTAGTAGTAATAGTAGTAGTAGTAGTAGTAGTAGTAGTAGTAGCAGTAGTAGTACAAAGAAATTTAACACCAGGTAACGAACAACTGTTCCAGCATGCAGCACACTGGACATGTATTGTCACACAGCAATCAGTCCTCCCTTATCAAGGGATGAAACCATTTCATATTCTACCATACACCCAATTTAACATTTATTTCCGGATCATGAGCTGACATTATCAAATATAAACAACTTCAAAAAACGGATAACTCTTCTATAAGTGGGTAAATAGCTTCGATATATTACACTTCGAACGAAATTTCTTCCTTTTTACACGCTTTATATTAGCTTGACCTGTATCTATCTATCTATCTATCCATCTATGTAACAGAATCTTTCAACGCGATTTTCACACACTTAAAATCATTGGATCGACTTGAAACTTTGTATACTTATAGAGGACCCGTGACAATACAATAATTTCATATATTTTTTTTTCTTTCTTTACCTTAATTTAATCTCATATTTTTTATAGTTTTACATCCCTTTCCGTCCCGCGCCTTAGCCGAGCGGTTAAGGTAGGAAGCCTTGGCGCAGAGCTACGGGACTTGCGCTGGTTCGAGTCTCCATGGGGGAAGAAATTTTCTCATGGTATTTCGGCCAGTATGGGACCGGTGCCCACCCAGCATCGTGAGGCAATTGGGTAGCTACAATAAGTAGCGGCTCCAGGTTGAGGAACCAGCTATAACGGCTGGGGGACTCGACATGCTAACCACATGTCACCCCTACACTGGCTGTTGATCATCTACCTCTGTGATTGACACATGTGGATGTGAAGGGCCAGCAGCCGGCTGGTAAAAGGGCAACCGTTGAAAAGTGGAAATACCCTCAATCGGACATCCCTTTCCACCCGGACCTTATAGTGACACGACCTGAGGAAGATGATTTTAAACTTTACATCACACAATACTTTTTGACAACACATGAACATGGAGACCTCCCTGAATGAGTAATCAGCTCAATGCCAGAGTCTCCTCCGAGACAACACGAACATTTAAGACAAAGTATACTATTCACTCATACGTTCATACTTAACAAAAACGGATGTGATATAGATAACAGTGATACCCAGATTGAGTTCGGGGATTCTATTCGGGCATTAAAGTTTCCTGAAACTTGTCTTACAGGTGAGGAAAATTCCCGAAGAAACCTCACCAAGGAAACTTGTCCCGACCGGCGACGAACCCAATTCCTCTGTGTGAGAAAACGACATTAACATTAGACCACACCTACAGTATAGATCGTTTGATATTTATTTATCTATCCTAGTGGAGTTAAGGCCACGTGGCCTTCTCTTCTTCTCACAAGGACAAACATATGTTACATTAGAATACAAAACTTACAATAATAATAGATATTAAACCATTATCTCGCCAAACTGAATAATGATAATAATGATAATAATAATAATATAATAATAATAATAATAATAATAATATGATCTAATAACACAATAAAGTTCAATATAATTGAAATTAAAAACTAATGAAAGAATATAATCACACATATAAAAGAATATAACCTACTATTCATGAAAAATACTAAGAAAGTAGGTCTAGTAAACCGTAATGAATTAATCTATCACTTATAGACCCATTAGGTAGAAATATTGATACATATTAACACTTTTTTAATGAAATATAGATAATAAGTTATTAATTGTTAAAAATACTATTAATAAGATGTTTCTGTCAGTTAGTTAATAAAAATTCAGTTTGTTTCTAAAATATGTTGAAGTTTGGCAGTATCTGACATAGGATGGAAGAGAATTGCATGTTCTAGCAAGAGAATCTGTAATAATAGTATAGGCCTATTACGATGGCTGGATGGGAAGTGGTTATTACAGAATCGAGGAAAAATGTTTACAAATCGAGCGACAGCTATGTTTTAAATTTCCGAGATTCTGTAAAACACTTCACAAACAATTATTTTTTGCGCGATTGTGTTTTCAAAATAATAAATAATAGTTAAATAATATCTTCGTTGGAAATATTTGCGTTCATTATAAACAATTGACTAACGTTAACAGTGTGGGCAATGTTTATTAGTTGAAACAACAGGAGGCCTTAAGAACAATTAATGATAACATAGCCGCAAGTACGTATTTATTGTTTTATATTGTTTTAAATATAGTTCAGTTTATTTAAAATGCAGTGATTTGTTTCGTATAATGTATTTTAACACTACCTTTTGGATATTTTCTGTATAAAGACTACATTGTTCATATTATACATAGAAGGCAGTGGTTTTACTTCCAGCACGTGGGTGTGAATGTAATATTACAGTATAATTATTTAGGTTGGCAACCCCGAAATGTAGGAAGTGAACTTTCAATATAGGTCACCATGGCTGGTAAGTGCGACAAAACGCACTATCGCGCAAAATATATTTTGAGTAATAAGTAGCGTGATAAGGAGGGATATAAAGGACAATCTGCTGATGGGATCATGTGCCTAATTTATACATGCAGCAATGTAATGTTGAAATACTTTCTGTAGGCATTAACGAAAGGTAAACACAATATTATGCATACCACCCATTGTGTTGCCCACGTTAGTAGCTTAACTAGTTTTCTGAACACGTGTTCAACAAGAGAGAATACATTTACATCTCAATCTTAATTTATTAATTTATTTACTTCAGCTCTTGTTAACTCGAAAAGAAAATCAATGTGTTCATTCTGGAAACAAATTAATGAATTAGACCTTATTAGACCTGTATCGCATGAGCATGTGTGCGCTGCATGTCACAGTAGGTGTTTTCAGTGGCGGTATTTTCTTCAAGCAAAAATTGAAGATTGAACATTTTACATGTACATACATTCCACACATATTTTATATTTTTATATTTTTATTTTATTTTATAGAATAGAATATATTTATTTAGCCTGGTGGAGTTAAGACCATGTGGCCTTCTCTTCCACTCACTAGGACAAACATATGTTACATATGAATACAAAAAAAAATACAATAATAGTCATATTAAACAATTAATTATCTGTAAAATTGAATAATAATGAAAATAATGTCTAATAATACAATGAAATTAAATACAATTAAAATTAAATTAATGATACAATGAATACAAAAAGGAAATAACAGCTCGAATCTACTATACATAAAAAGAAAAGAAAAATACAAAGAAAGTAATAAACTACAATGAATTAATCTATGCTTTTTATACAAGGCATTAGGTAAATATATTAACAAATCTTAAGTCTATTTTTATTAAATAATGAAAAAACACATTATTAATTCTTAAAAAGTAATATTAGTGGGTTGTTTCTGTTAGTAATTTAATTTTCAATTTGTTTCTGAAAGATGGTAAAGTTTTGCAGTCTCTGACATAGGGTGGAAGTGAATTCCATGTTCTAGCAAGATAAACTGTAAAAGATTTCGAATAATAGGTAGTATGATGAGGAGGGATATAAAGGACACTGTGCTCAAGGGATCGGGTATCTAAGTTATGTGTATCAAAGAGTCTAGTGAAGAAATGTGATAAATAATAAGGTAATGATGTGTGTAATATATTATAGAGAAGGCATAGGGAATGGATGGTTCTACGATCTTGTAGACGAAGCCATGACAATTGTTCCAGGGATGATGTAACGTGATCAAATCTACGTATACCCCAAATAAAACGTATGCAAGAATTATGAACACGTTGAAGTCTTTGGGTAAGAACAGTATTTAGATCAGTAAGAAGAGTATCACAATAATCAAAATGGGGCATTGCAAGTGTTTCTACTAACATTTTTCTTAGAGCAAACGGTAAACAATTTCTTATACGATTTAATGAGTGTATTATTGAGAAGATAGTTTTGCAAATGTTATTTATTTATTTAATCCAAATTAAATGTTTATCCATAAACACTCCTAGATTTTTATTTATCACTAGGGCCAGGATGTTTATGACCTTAAAATGTTTAAAAAATGACCTATAACATTCCCTTAAAATTCTCCTAAAATGACTTAAAAGTGTAAAAAAATGATCTAATGAAAATTATAAATTTCATAATAATTAACAAATTGTCCACCTCTGTGGTCTCGAGGTAGCGTGCTGCCTTGTCACGCAGCGGGCCCAGGTTCGATTCCCGCTCGGGACAAGTTTCCTGGGTGAGGTTTTTTCGGGGTTTTCCTCACCTGTAAGACAAATGTCAGGATACTTTAGGCCCAAACGGTCTCCGAACATCATCTGGCCATTTTTATCATTTTCACCTCATTAGATTAAGTCTAGGTTTAACGCCTCTCCTGGCGCATCGTTACTCATCCTCATCACCCATCACATAATTGGGGCAGTGTAACCCCACCTTCCAGGCGCTCCAACCTCAGAAGTGGGTTACAATACGCCAATGCCAGGAGAGAATACCTGAAAAGTCGAATGACAAACAGGTGGCATTGAACAAAAATTTAACTAATTAATAATTATTCATTTATTAATTAGGAATAGTCTAAGATAAATAATGATTATTATTGATTGGAATACCTATTCTGAAGCAATTTCTGTTCTTAATAGTAATATAAAATAATTAAAAAATAATAATTATCACTAGGCCAATCTCATTTCTATTAAACTGATATGAAAAGTTATTAACTAAACGTACTTTAGTTGGAATTGCAATTACACCACCAAGGTCATCCTTAAGTTATCAAAAGTGAACGATCGGTGGTTGTCAGCTAACACGGTTTTATATGGTTTAATGTGTCTTCATAATATTTTATTAAATATTTTTTAAGCAATGTTGATTCGTCTGGAACAGTATGGCGTTCAAGGAAATCATATAGTTTAGACTTGTTTAGTTTTTCTAGTTGAATATTTGCACTGAAAAACACTTCGCATACTTTTTTTTAAATAGAGATGACTTGCTATTTGATGTGGAAGCTATTTGTTTTAACAGTAATTTGGACACATTTTTAAGAGCCCGCAAATGTTTCTCGCGCCCGATATGTTGATATACTGTGAAACCTTCATCTGCAGCGGCTTTAATTTCGCACACCTTGCAAAATAGTACACTCCCTACAGTAGAAACTACTAGTTCACCGAATTCTGTACATACTGTCTTAAACGGATAGCACTAGACACTTTTTGTTTTGGCATTTTACACTGCACGAAAATCAACACAACCATACATAAACGCTACTCTCGTGAGACAAACGGAAATATTACAAATCGAAAGATTCCCGCATTGAAGGGGAAGTCCCGAATCAATCCACGTGGAGGCACAGCACAGTGGTTTCACGTTATATTGAGGCAACGCACTGTGGTTTCTCACTGACTTGCCTGAACACAAAAAAACAAAATAGCAAAAAGAGTACATAAAAATGAACATTTAACCATAGAATATTTAAAAAACTGACGTATAAAAGTACGAAAAATAAATAAAATTACCTAAAATAAATAAAATTTGTAAAATGACTTTATCAGAAAAAAAAGTGGAAAAAATGCATTTTAATGACCTATAAAAACCTCATATATCTAACATATTTATTGCACAATGCGCTTAATTATTAATCTGCATCATCTCTGACAACTCATAAAAATATGACATTTCATCAAAATCCGGGCCCTATTTATCATATATGCGACGTTCATATTTATACAGTATAACTAATACGCGTCGTGTATTGCTACGCATAAATAAATTGTTTTTATGTTTAGTTGAACAAGTAAAAGGAAAAACAATTATATATTAATATAACGTAATTATTTTTAGGTACTCCATGCTGATTACCCGGCGTTGCCCGGGAATCTACTTATCCCGATCTACTTGGCATCAATGAGCTGAAAGATAAAAATGGCTGTGAGTTATCCGTTAAAGATAGACATGCTTCTCCCGGATTTTTTTGTAAAATGTTTTGAGATATACTATTCTGTCTACTTTAATGTGGTGTGTTTGTTATGGTTTAGGCAGCGTAAGTCATTAAAGCGTGCAAAAGTGACTTTTTAGTGTACCGATACTATTTTTTTAGCTCCGGCTCTATAGTACGTACAATAATATGTTACATACGTTCACTGTCCCAGAAAATTTCTATAAATTATGGCATAGACACCATTCAAAATGAGTTAAGTGGTTTTTGAGTCAATAAAGGACAGACAGACTCACATACACTGATTTTATATATACTTACTTACTCACTGGCACTATCGAACCCGTAGGTTCATGGCCGCGCGGACATAAGCTCTCCATACATCCCTATCTTGAGATAATGTTTTCTAATCATTCCATGTATAATCTACTTCCCTCAAATCATAGTTAATGTTATTTTCCCACCTCATTCTTGGTCTACTAACTGGGCGTTTTCCCTCTGGTTTTCCTATAAGAAGCTTCCATGCACGTCTTTCATTCCCCATAAGTGCCACATGTCCTGCCCATCGCAGTCTGCGATACTTAACTGTTCTTATTATATCTAGCTTCCTATAAAGACCATGTAGTTCACTGCAATGTAGTGCTCTCCATTCACCTGTCTGTTCATCTCTCTTTGGTCCAAAAATTATCCTAAGCAGTTTATTCTCAAATACTCGTAATCTCCTTTCCTCCCTTAAAGTAAGAGTCCATGTTTCGCATCCACATAATATAACTGGTAGAATAATAGTTTTATATATTTTCAGTTTAACGTTTTTTGAAAGGAGTTGGGACATCAAAAGTTTCTGTAATGCATAATAGCACGCAGTTCCAGAATTGAGTCTAATGTATAAAAATTAAAAATTAAAATTAAAAAATGAAAACAAAGTAATCGGGGTTTGAATGATCAATTAAATTTAACACAAAGTAAGTCAGGAATCATACCTATAATTTTAAATTTTGATTATTCTTGAGAAAAACTAATGAATTGTGAAAATATTTATTACATAGGTTGATGTTTATAATAGCAAATTTATTTTATATCAATACATTTTGATGAGGAACTTCGTAAGCTAAAAAAGCATAAATTACTTTTTCATACAATGAAATATGTATAAGAACATTTTTGGACCAAAGAGAGATGGACAGACAGGTGAATGGAGAAGACTTCATAACAGTGAGCTACCTGATCTTTATAAAACCAGATATAATAACAGTTACATTTCGTAGATTGCGATGGGCAGGACATATGGCTCGAATGTGGAATGAACGATGGGCATGGAAGCTTCTTGTAACAAAAATTAAGGAGAAAATAATGAGGTGGGAGAATAACATGAACTATAATTTGAGGTAAGTAGATTATACAGGAGATGAATGGAAAACATTAGGTAATGAACGGGATGTGTGGAGAGTTTATGTCCTCACGGCCATGAACTTACGGGATTGATTGTGCTGCTGATCCTTCCAGGTAAAACTTACAACACTCAAAAGCCCCAAGTATATAGAAATTATAGGGCCGGAACAGGCAGAAATGCCTAATCCTGAAGTAAAAAAAAAAAGAGAGAAAAAAAGAAAAAGATGAACTATTATACATTTATTATTACTATATTTAAAACATTTTTTCGTAATGGCCGTTTTTACACCAATAATATGAATAGCAATATTAATGATTTTTCTTCTTCTTTATTAGGAATTTGTCTAGAATACAGTAGTTTTCCTACAACCCAATGTAAATTTTACTCCTCCATAAATCCCTATTTTCTGCATCTGTTAAACCCATCGAGAAGATAATAATAATAATGATAAATTATATTATTAATTATTATTATTATTACTATTATTACTATTATTATTATTACTACTATTATTATTACTATTATTAGTACTATTACTATTATTACTATTATTAGTACTATTATAATATTATTATTATTATTATTATTATCATCTCATATACTATTATTATTATCATTATTATTATCATCATTATTATTATTAGTATTATTATTATTATCATTATTATTATTATCATTATTATTACTAGTATTATTATTATTATCATTATTATTATTATTAGTATTATTATTATTATCATTATTATTATTAGTATCATTATTATTATCATTATCATTATTATTATTATCATTATTATTATTATTATTATTATCATTATTATTATTATTACTTACTTACTTACTCACTGGCACTATCGAACCCGTAGGTTCATGACCGCACGGATTATCATTATCATTATCATTATCATTATCATTATCATTATTATTATTATTATTATTATTGAAAATAACTAACTCACTGGCACTATCAAAGGAAATACGTTATCAGAAAAACAACTTATGGGAAAAAGCGTGTGCTGGTACTTGGTTTTAAACAGTCACAAGCAGCAAGATCGATTCTTGAAAGATTAAACAGGAATAATACCCATCAGATTTATATTCGGATGTCACCTTTAAACCAGCAGCCGGAACATTATTTAAAAAAAACACTTAACCAAAGAATACAAGTTTTAAAAAGTAATAACTTCATACTAACGATTTAAAACGGAGAGTATCTCTAAAGAAATATAAAAATACATAACAATAGGAAAAACAACTGGACCAGGCGGTATCCATTTAGACATGTTAAAATATGGAGGATATGAACTTCTAACATTAGCTTCCTTCAAAATGAAATAATAGCAGTAAATCAAATGAACAGATTTACGGTACGTAATGCAACTTCAAGCTTCAAAAATAAAGTTTTTGAGCAATAATTATCGGCGCTTTAACGCCTAGACTTGAATTTAAACTTTAGTGACCTGAATGCGTAACGAGCATCGTTATAACAAATTTTACCAACCTTTGTTACTGAAATATAATACTTAAAATAACGTATTTTAAAGAAGTGTCATACCTGACGTCATACGAGATACAATGTACAGTCCATGAATTTAACTTGACAGTTTTCCCACGTTTAGCGGTGCTCACGTGTGACCGGAATCGCTATGAGTTGTTACAATTCAGGTGTCATGAAAAACAATATTGCTCTAATATAAGATGCACGACAAATACCGCTGAACATTTGTTTATCGTCACGGGAAGAACATGATCAGTGGCGAAGTGTTCATTTTGACTATTTAAGATTTTATCTAGTCAATTGTTTGATATATTTTTTTTAATGCAGAAATTTCACATTTTAAAATTTTATTAAAATTTATGTAATAAGAACAGTTAAGTCTCGTAGACTGGGATGGGCAGGGAATGTGGCACGAGAATGGAAGAGGTGCACGGAAGCTGTTTGTAGGAAAGCTAGAGGGGAAAATGCCCAGTTGGTAGACCATGATTGAGGTGGGAGAATAACATTAACCATGATTTGAGGGAAGTAGATTATACAGGGGATAATTGGAAAACATTAGCTCAGGATAGGGATGAATGGGAGCTTATGTCTGCGCGGTTTTAAACTACGGGTTCGATAGTGCCCGTGAGTTAGTTAGTTAATTTTTATCCCCACAACTAGGCCTATATGGAGGGGGTGTTTTTTTTCAGTAGCCATTCCCTAATGTAACTGACATTCTGCACTTTCTATCGATGTTGCAGGCGAGAAATATATTCCATTCTACAAGACATTACATTAACTATATCAGATCAGAGTTGGTTTGACAGTTGAATGAAAGCCGGACTCGTAAATGTATCTCTAGCTTTGTCTTAGACTACATGACCTTGAGCGGTAGAGTAAAATTTATAAATTTTTATAAATATTCCTTTGGTATAATGCATTAGCGGGATATCAAAGAACAGACAAAAAACATAACACAGAAATAAGACAACTATAAGTAGAGGAATTAAACAACAACAGTAGAGAAATACAGAACAAACTGGAAAGAACACTTGGCAAGGATGACTGAGAATAGAATACCAAAAGCAGCATACTATTCGCTGCGAGGAAGAAGAAGTTTGGGAAGACCAAGGAAAAGATGGAAAGAGGAGGAATTTGGAGCCGGAACAGACTAGAAAATAAGTCTAAACCGTGAAGAAGAAGAAGAATAAGAAGAAGGATAATGCATTAGTTTATAACATTTATAGCGGATCCATGGCTTTGAATTGCATTATAAAGTTTCATTTTTAAATATAATATACATAATTATATTCCCAATCCCTAATTTAGATAATTCGTGACCATTTCATCCTCCAATTAAGCTAACAAAAATCACCAACAATTTAAATAGGTAGGCAAACAAATGAATATTGGAAATGTTTTATAGTAACGAAATTGACGGGCGATGTACTGTCGTTCTCTCAGAACTGCCGTAAAATGGGGAGGTCGGATCCTCGTATTTTAATGACCCTATATATTGCCTTCATGTTGTTCTCTTAAAGTTTACGAGTTGTGAATAAATAACGGGTATTAATATTCTTGATTCTAAACATTTAACAAGTATATAACCTTTAAATATTATGAATTACAGCTTTATGTGAACTGTCTTCAGCAGTTTAAATAGACACAATAATAGATAATAATTCAGTAGAAATTTATACAATTTTGGAGCAGGTGAATAATTTTACATATCTAGGATGCAATATCTCATATGAAGAAGAAAAGGATGTAAATGCAAAAATATCTAAATTTTTAAGAATTTTAGGGTTAATAAATTCTATCTTCAAGCCACAGTTAGTCCAAAAGCATTCAAGACTGAAAGTGTATAAAACACTGGCTCTTCCAACTCTTTTGTATGGTAGCGAAGTATGGACGTTGAAACAGAAGGATATACAGAGACTTAGATCTGCTGAAATGAGATATCTTCGGAGGACTGCAGGATACACACTACTAGATCACAAAAAAAATGAAGACATCTTAGAAGAATTACACATGGAATCTTTAGAAAACAAAATTTCTGATTATAAGTCAAGATGGATACAACATGTTCATCGAATGGAAGATCACAGAATACCCAAACTAATGTTAAGATATCAACCTGCAGGAAGAAGAAGACCAGGACGTCCACTCAAAAGACTTCTGGATGGTGTTTCTCTTGAGGCCGAAACAGGTCAACAAATGGCCTAAATTCGTGAATGTACTATGATGATGATGATAGAAATTATGCTTTCAAAATTAATATAAAAAATGACTTTATTAAAGGAATGATAGTATTCGTTGTTTATGGTTAGTTGCATAAATTCAAAACATATCTGAGATGTGTAGCAGATACGCACGGTTAGTTTAGTGCTAGCTAATTCCATCGCTATTGTAATAGTCTCCCTATTTTATACCACATAAATGAGAACGGTGAAATGAATTCAAGACGAGCATGTATTAAATACCAAATGTTATATTCGTATTTCTCGGGTGTCAAATTTCCATGTGCAAATGAAGTGTACGTTCTCAACAGATATCTTGACCTTTGCAATCAAACATTTCAAATACAGTATTAAATGAAGGTAAATTTGTATAAGTGGTAGAATTCAAATATCTAACAACAATAATAACTAAACCTTAGATTTTAGGTACTAAAATATGTATATAGGGCTATATTTAGACATCTAAAATATGCTTAAAAAATCCATTAAATAGATTCTAAAAATAATATTTTAGGGTTTTAAAAATACTCATTACTAGGGAAAGGATATTAATGCACTAAAAGTTAAGATTGCAAGACAGATAGTACGTATTATTCAACTGTTTGTGTGTGAAACCAAGACAAAAGACAGTCAAAAGTCTTACTTCTAATTAGGCCTATACTATATTACAATCTTAACTTTTACTGCATTAAAATCCTCTACTCATTACCAATATTATTAACATTAATTTGGACATAAGAATTAGGCCTATAATAATAAAATAAATGAAGTTAATTCGTAACAATAAATCCATTTATTGACCACAGTGTAATTTTACTTAGTATTTTTTACATTATTTTGATTTTCTGATAAATTTTCGGATATCTCTGCAAATTTCTGGACATCTGGCAATGTTAAACGAATTATAACTAAAAGGCAATTTCAGGTTCAGAAACACAATATAGGTACCAATGGGTAAAATAGGTACTTCAGGCACAGTTAAATACTTCCAGGTACTATTACGTTTTCTGAAACTTGCACCTGCATCAATGGTTTATATTAATTCGTTAAAAAAATAAGACACAAAATCTAAAATTTGTGTTCTTTTAATAACAAACAAAGGAAATAAATTAAACATAAGTTTAACACTGGAAACGCATAATATCCATTATATTTACTCGTCATCCCAATCTCTTAGAATATTAAAACAAAAATGTATAAAACGACGAATCTTCCAGTTATATGGATGTGAATTATGGCCACTTGCATTAAACAGAAGAGAAAATAATGTGCGTAGCAAAACATTTGGGACAAAGAGAGGTGATCAAACAGGTGAATAGAGGAAACTTTGTAACAGTGAACTCGAATATTTATGGGAAACCACATGTAGTAGTATAGACCTACTGGGTTGGCAGACATGTGGTATGGATGAGGAATGAAAGAGGGAACAGAAACTTCTTGAAGGAAAATCAGTGAAGCTCCCAGTAGGTAGAACAAGAAAATATTAACAATTAAATGAGGAAGGTAGGCCAGTATTACAAAGAATATGATTGGATGACGGTAGTTCAGAATATAGATGTATGGAAAGTTTATGTCCATGTGGATACGAAATTCCGTGTTCTATAATGCCAGTGAGTTAGTTAGTAGCCTACGTATGATTTCGTCTTGTGAAAAGCTCAACTGTTAATCTCTGTGCAGAATTCATTAATACGTATTATTAAATTGGTTATAGGCCTATGTTTTAAATAAGAATTCGTAATCGATATACGAGTTTTCACTTAAAATATTGTACTCTGTCTCAAATAAAATTTCCATATCACTCCAATTGTAACCTCAATGTTTTCATAAATATCTATCAGATAGAAAGGAAGAATTTTGTTAATGGTATACAACTGCAATCATTTTACGGAATTTCAATTTTCTCATTTCCAGTAGATGGTAATACCGTCTTGTGAAAGCCATAAAACGTTTTATCTATGTGTTAGCTCCGGTAATATAGTGTTCTAGAAAAAACTTTGAGATGCACTGATTACTTCAAAGTACTTAGACTCTTTTTCAATTTCTTTTTGATATAAAGAACAGCTTGTTACAGCATGTTATTGCATTATTCCTTTTTGCTTTAAAGCTAAATTCAAGCTAATATTGTTAAACCAGAAGTTGTTTGTTTATTTAGCTGGTTTTATAAAGTTTCATAACATCTTCATGCTGCCCTATTAATTCTCCACATCTCTTAATCATTCCAATCTCTATTGTCCAATCCTTTTTCCTTCATGCTGATCAATCCATCCTATTTTTGATCGTCGTCTTCTTCTTCTATCAAGTGGCACACATTTTAGCATTCTTCTTGGGAATTTGTCTTTTGTCTTTCTTTTTACATTACCAGGCCATTTTGTTCCTTTTTTTAAAATGAAATTCGCAATTGAAGTTTGAACATTCATCTTTTGTTTAATTACATTGTTTCATATTTTATGTCTAGAAATTCTATCTGAAGCCTCCAAAAATCCATTTCTGCAGAATTTAATTTACTATTTTTTTCTATACTTTAATTCAATAAATGAATTTAATCAAAATCTAAACAGTCTAGATAGATTGATAAACCAGCCTCATGGACTAGTAGTAAGCGTTTCTGACTACAGTTTATGAGGTCCCGGGTTCGATTCCCGGTCAAGCCATAGGAATTTTTCCTTAAAGGGAATTATTCCTGTGGTTGCCCATGGTCTGGAGTTTAGATTAAGAACTCTCCTGGTGCTTCATTATCATTTATCACCCATCATATCATCGGGATAACGTAACTCCGCCTTTCAGATGCCCCAGTCTAAGAAATGGATTACAATTACGCCAATTCCAGGGGAGAAAGCGAGAAATGTCATAAAAGACAACCAGATGGTATTAGACAAAAGAAAAGATAGTCTGACGTACGTATTAGATACTTTGCGAGAAATATTACTGTTGCTTTCTCTAATATTATAGAGATTAACGGAAACATTTTTGATATCATCATCGGAGTTTTTTCTTCACCTGCAAGACAAATATCAGGAAAACTTTAATGCCCAAACGGTCCCCGAAATCAAATGGCCATCGCAATCAGCATTCATATTAATCTTAAATTAAGCTTAGGATTATGGACTATCCTGGCGCACCACTATCATCATCATCATCATCATCATCCATCATATTATCGGGGCAACGTAACCTCGCCTTCCAAGCGCCCCAACCTCAGAAGTGAGTTACAAGTACGCCATGCCAGGAAGAGAACACCAGGAATGACGAAAGACAACCTGGGGGATTTGCAATATATATATACCCACAACTGTTGTCTCGAAAAAGCATCGATTCTTGGTCGGGACAAGTTTCTAGGGTGATGTTTTATTCGGAGTTTTTCCTCATCTGTGAGATAAATATCATGAAACTTTAAGGCCCAAACGGTATCCGAACATCATCTGGCCATCATAATTATCATTATCATCATCATCATCCTTAACCGGTGTGGAAAGCAACGGGAAGGCCCTCGGGCAGAATTACTATGAATGGATATATATATATATATATATATATATATATATATATATATATATAAAGATTATAGATTAAACTATAGTAAGTCGATATTAAACGGAGTAAAATCTGCATCGACTGCATCCGTATGGAACAACCCTAGTGAATCACACCTTCAAAATTCCACTAGACACACAACATTACATGAAAAACCGACATTACTTATGATACAACCTAATATTAGTATAGGCTAAGACAATTTGCGTATTCTGGTTAATCCAGTCTCCCACCTTAGCCGATCGTATTAAGTTATCATATCTTGATGTAAAGCTATGGGAAACGCACAGGTTTGCTTCCAAAAGTAGAAATACATATTCTCATGGAATTTCGTCTTGGACTGGGACACGTTTCATAAATATACCAGTCTGCTTAAAAGTAATGTAGACTGAAAATTTAGATTGCTAAAACTTGGCAACTGTTTAAATAATAACAGTGTAAAATATTAATTAGCAGAGTAGAACTCATATTCAGGAGCATTATTAACTATTAAATTAAAAATGTATCCTATTGGATACATTGATTTCATTTATTTAATATAGTTTTTTTAGATCAAAAGAAAAAGAAACAAGTAAAAATTACTTAAATTTATGTTAATTTATGCAATATCGTATAATTAGTATATTACGATGCAAGGTTGGGAACTGGTGTTTACAGAATAGAGCAAAATGTTTTTCGATATTCTGTAAAACACTTCATAAACGTGCGTTGTACATTATTTTTTGCGCTATGGTGTTTTCAAAATAATAAATAGTAGTAAAATAATAACATACTTATTGGAAATATGTGCGTTCATTATAAACAATTGAGTAACGTTAAAAATGTGGGAAATGTTTATTAGTTGAGAGTATAGGAGGCCGTGAGACCATTATTATTGATAAAATGGCCGCATGTACGTATTTATTATTTTATATTGTTTCAAATAAAGTTCAGTTCATTTAAGATGCAGTGATTTATTTCCTATAATGTATATTAACACTACCTTTTGGATTGTTTGTATATACATTGTACATAGTATACATAGAGGACAGTGGCTTTACTTCCCCGCACGTGAGTGTAAATGTAATATTACAGCATAGTTATTTAGGTTGGCAATCCCGAAATGTAGGAAGTTGAACTTTCAATCATGGTCACCATTGCTGTAAGTATGACAAAACGCACGATTGCGCAAAAAATAACTTACAGTTTTACATGATTTTTTTTTTCCTTGCGGTCCGGAACATTCAAATAACTGGCACGAGAAAATATTGTATTCACAATTTAAGGGTTAACTACTTTACTTTTTCATATCAGTATTATTATTTTACACTCCTAATAACCAGTCTATTTAATAAGTTAAGAGATTATAATAAAAATAAGTAGCAGTGTATACAATTTAACAAACACAGCTAAGTAAACATTTTAAACTAGGAACTACCATTGTAGACACAATTATGTTTGCAGACGATTAGATCATATGTGCAGAATCAGAAAGTCAATCACAAAAAGTCACACTACTGCTCAAGAAAACCATGGAGAAATATAATCTCAAAATATCAACGAAGAAAACAAAAACAATGGCCTTTCGGGGAAAATATGCAGTTCGATGGAAAATAGTTTTGAACGATGAAATTATCGAACAAGTATAGAGTTTTAAATATTTAGGATGTCATATATCTTAAAATTGGGAAAATGATATACATGAAAAAAATATACATTTCAAAGTATGTGTATTGTTAAACCAGAAATAATTAAAAGAAAAGTGTTCAATTCGGCCCCAAAAAAGGACTAAATCGAACTAATAAATAAACTCCCGCCGTAACATGAGTTGAAGAATGCACTAAAGCTGAAACAGGTGGGCCTATTAAAAGAACACTACAATCAAAAACAACTAAAGAACAATGCTAAAGTTTTATAAGGTGACATATGATTCAGAGAATTGGCCCATGAATAGATCAGACAGAAGGTTACTAGAAACATCAGAGATGAAGTTCCTCAGATACGTTACAGGATATACTCTATGAGACCACATTCCTAATGAAACAATTAGGCAAGAACTCAAAATTTTTAATCTAAATGAAAAAATACAAAACTATACACAAAAATGGCATGAATATATAGAAGGCGACGGGGGAGATGAATTCTGAGAGCGGAACAGGCCGACGGCCTACCATGAAGATAATAATGATGATGTATATCATTTAAAAGTAAATACAACACACTTATCTTGAAAACAACTTTTTTTTAAATTTTCCTTAAGATGTTTTCTTGCTTGATTAATTTTTGTTCTTTTTAAAATTATTTTGACATTTTTATAACTTTGCTAAAGAATACTATTACAGAACAAGGCAAAAATATACCATATTTTGGAATCATGTGCAAATGTAATCAATGGACAAGGAATTGAAATCAAGCAAAGAGAATAATTATTGTCTATGTCACATACTCTTTACATGAAATCATGTAGCTAACTGCTAAACATAGTACGGGAAATTTTGAAGAGTAGGCTTGTGTTCATGAAACAAAATTTACCAGACTGCTAACTAGTAAATTTTGCACTGCTAATAAGTAAACTACTAAAAGTAGAAATTTTATGAAAGAGGTCCCTGGTGCCGATTCAGCAACCCATGACAATTTTGGGTAGTTAAGATGAACAGCAGCCCCAAACTAAAGTACATAACGGCTAGAGGTCCCGGCAAGCTGACTACAAATCACTCCTATAATGGTTGACTGATTGTCCATTTCTGTTATAGACACATGCGAATGTGAGAATAGTAGCCGACTGGTACCTGTAATGGAGAGGTTAAACTAAGGTAAAGTGTGAGAGATAATCAAATGTGCGATGCAGCTAAAGTGAGAGTTAATTAGCATAGTAAGATATTTGGTTAATAGAGAAGGTCTTGTACGAAATTTAGAGATCATTATTATTCATACTACCTTTGTTACAGTTTTCTCGTATTTCGTTATAAAAACAAAAGGTGTATTTAAAAAAGAAATACCTTTTGCATTTAACACAGCTCTTTTAAAACAGAGCTTCTGTCATAACGAAGTATCTAATTAGTCCTAACTCGCTCAAACATTTCAACAGAACAACACTTGCCTACTAATCTCAGAACAGAAAGCTTGGAATAACAGTTCAGAAACTAATAATCACTGAACTATATGTTTGAAATCTCAATATTCTTAAAACTAAATCCTGACAATTTTATATTTTTCATAAAATGTTTCCCTTTTGTACGTGTTTTTTTCTTTTTCGCTCTCTCATTAACTAACAAACTCACTGGCACGATCAAACCCATAGGTTCATGGCCGCGAAGGACATAAGCTCTCCATACATCCCTATCCTGAGTCAATGTTTTCCAACCACCTCCTGTATAATCTACCTCTCTCAAATCATAGTTAATGTTATTCTCCCACCTCAATCTTGGTCTACCAACTGGGCATTTTCCCTCTTGTTTTCCTACAAGAAGCTTCCATAAACGTCTATCATTCCCCATTCGTGCCACATGTCCTGCCCATCGCAGTCTACGAGTCTTAACTGTTCTCAATATATCTGGCTTCCTATAAAGACCACGTAGTTCACTGTTATGTAGTCTTCTCCATTCACCTGTCTGTTCATCTTTCTTTGGTCCAAAAATTTTCCTAAGAACTTTATTTTCAAATAATCGTAATCTCCTTTCCTCCCTTAAAATAAGAGCCTATGTTTCGCAACCATATAATATAACTGGTAGAATAATAGTTTTATATATTTTCAGTGTCCACCGCTGTGGTCTCGAGGTAGCGTGCTGCCTTGTCACGCAGCGGGCCCGGGTTCGATCCCCGGTCGGGGCAGTTTTTCTGGGTGAGGTTTTTATCGGGGGTTTTCCTCACCTGTAAGACAAATGTCAGGAAAACTTTAAGGCCCAAATGGTCCCCGAAATCATATGGCCATCATCCTTATCATTATCATCCTTATCATTATCATCATCATCCTTCACCGGAAGCTACCACACCTACACAATTCCCTAGTAAAGCTGCAAGCATAGTATGAAAATGCTATGATTGCAGTGAAGGACCTGCCTTCGGGCAGAATTACTATGGATGGATGGATATTTTCAATTTAACGTTTTTTGAAAGGAGTTGGTACATCAACAGTCTCTGTAATGCATAATAACACGCATTTTCAGAATTGACCCTACGTTTAATTCCTTTGTGCATCTCATTCCTGTTTGTGATTATTGTTCCTAGGTATTTGAATTCA
Organism: Diploptera punctata; assembly: GCA_030220185.1. Taxonomy (NCBI): domain Eukaryota; kingdom Metazoa; phylum Arthropoda; class Insecta; order Blattodea; family Blaberidae; genus Diploptera; species Diploptera punctata. The sequence goes on from JASPKZ010007570.1 coordinate 28,962, forward strand.
GCCACTTCCTCAAAATTTGCCTCATTTGTCATTAGCTGTCCATTTCCATTACATAATGTATTTTTATGTGTGACCATATATTTAGTTTTATTGATATTTACTTCCACTTTCATCAATTAATAAATATTAACTAACTCACTGGCATTATCGAACCGGTAGGTTTATGGCCGCGCGGATATAATCTCTCCATACATCCCTATCCTGAGGTAATATTTTCCAATCATCACCTGTACAATCTACTTCTCTCAAATCATGGTTAATGTTATTCTCCTATCTCATTCCTGGTTTACCAACTAGGCGTTTTCCTTCTGTATTTCCTACAAGAAGCTTCCATGGCCCTCTTTCATTCCCCATTCGTGTCACATGTCCTGCCCATCGCAGTCTACGAGACAAACTGATTTCCCATAAAGATCATGTAGCTCACTGCTTTGATGTATTCTTCATTCGCCTGTCTGTTCATCCCTCTTTGGTCCGAAAATTTTCCTATGAACTTTATTCTCAAATACTTGTATTCTTTTCTCTTCCCTTAAAGCAATTTAATAAAAAATGGAACTACATGGCGCGACAGGCCTAGAAGGCCCTTAGTCTACCAGAGGGTTGCTGGCTACATATCCACATATGTTAATCACAGAGGTAGACAATCATCCAGCCAGTGTAGGGGTGACATGTGGTCAGCATGTCGGGTCCACCAGCTGTTATAGCATATTTTCTCAAGCTGGAGCCGCTACTTAACGTAGCTACCCAAATGCATCACGATGCTGGATGGGCACCGGTCCCATGCTGGCCGAAATTCCATGAAAAAATCTTTCCCCATGGGGACTCGAACCACGCAAGTCCCGTAGCTATGCGGGGCTTCTTGCCTTCGCCATTCGGCTACGGAGCGGGACTATATCGTATTAATAACAAACTAAAAACTGGACCTAATTCACCTGCTTTATGGAAATCGGAATATCATGAACTTGTGCACCTAAGTTATCTATATATCCCTATCCTGAGCTAAAGCTTTGAAAAATTTACAACGCCAAAATCACCCTAAATAATATTCTCCCACCTCAATCTAGGTCACCTACTGGGCGCTTTCCCTCTGACATTCTTACTAGAAACTTCCATGCCCCTTATCATTCTCCATGCATGCCACATCGTAGTCTACGCGACTTAACTTTTTTATTTCATCCTATTTCTCATAAAGAACACGTAGTTTACTGTTTCATAGCTTTTTTTTCACAGACCTGTATTTTCATATCTCTTGGGTTCAAAAAAGTTTCTAAGCATTTTATTCTCCTCAAATTCCTACAATCTTTTCTCCTCTCTTAAAATGAGAAAACACGTTTCGCATCCATACGGTATATTGTTTGTTGTTAATATAGGAAATAAAATTACGATTATTTTTCTAAGCTGAATATGGCAAACCGTGTCCATAATATGTGCAACAGTTAGGCGTGTATATGCAATGTGCATATGAACATAACTTCTAAACTTTACTCTCTCTTGTTCTTATATTCTAAATTCTACTAACTTTTAGCCCCTTCCATCTTTGATCTTGTCTTCAAATCATGATCTAACGTAACTCTCAACATTCCCCTATACAGAGCATCTCTTTATTCTGTTTCTTACACGATATCGTGCTTATGATCTCGGAACTACCTCCCTTCTGAAATTTGGGGCTGTCGGACTGTATCGTCTTTAAAAAATGAGGTTAATAATTGTCTAAGTAATATTAATAATTTATATATAATCCCACTTTTCATTACTTTTTATTCTACTTCGTATATGTTATACCTCCATCTTGAGTATTTATCTTTATGCGCTAAAATCATTGCAAATCTGACTTATTATATATTATTATAATTTTTGTAAATATTCTCAACGTCTTCGTCCATTAAACGCAACTATATATATATATATATATATATATATATATATATATATATATAGGTCTAATAGTGCGAATTGTATTCTTCTAATTTTTATTAGTCTTAGCTCTGCCAGTATAAATAGAATTTTGATTATTATCATTACTGATTATTATTTTTTATTCTGAGATTTTACAAATTTAACATCTTTCTGTGCATATTTCATGATTCTATAGCCAATCTCCATTCTCTCTATTTTCAATGTTCTTTCCTTCAACCTCTTTCTTTTATATCTGTAAAAAGCTCCTTGTGTCCCTGTTACTTTTGGTCTCTTCCTCTTCTTTCTTTCATTATTATTATTATTTTATTATTATCTTCTTCTTCCTTCCAAGTATTAGGCCAAGGCCTGTTACGATCCTATAGAAAATTTTCCCTCCAGCGTTTCATAGGACGGCCCAGTGATCTTCGTCCTCTTGGTATATAGTTATAAACAGCTTTGGGGATCCGATTTGAACTCATTCTTTCAAGATGGTGTTTCCAATTTAGTTGGTACTGTTTAATATATTCCCAAAATTGGCGTAGTCTTCAATTCTTTTAAGATATCGGTGTTCCTTTTCCGATCCCATCTGGTGTAACCCGCTGTTCTGCGCATGAATCTCATTTCACAAGCCGTTATTGTGCTTTCATGTTGTCTTTTTAGTGTCCATGCTTCACTACCATAGGTCAACACTGGTCTAGCCGAAGTGTTACATAAACGTAATCTGGTGTTTTTTTGTACAAGGGATGGTTTCATAACTTGATTAATAATTCCTAAACTTTTATTATAACTAGTCATTTTTTCAGGGATATCCTTTTCATCCCAGGTAGAGAGATAATATCCAAGATATTTAAATTGATTAGATCTCTCTAAAATTTTATTCTGGAGACAGATTTTACTTTGTATGGGGGTCCTTCCCATGAAATGCCATAATTTTAGTTTTGTTAATTGATATTTCCATATTAAATTTGGCACCTATTTTTTGTAAATTATAAATTGATTGTTGCAAATCATTTTCGGAAAGTGCCAGAAGAGTTAAATCGTCTGCAAAAAAGAATAGCATCGAGTTTGAGGTTCCTATTGATGGGTATATATCCTCGTTGTGTTTTCCTCCATTTGTTTATTAATTTATTCATATATATATAAATAATGAAAAGCACCGGTGAAAGTCCACATCCCTGTCTTACTCCAGTGTTGATCTTTTCCCTCAAAGATAATTTGCCATCTTGTTTAACAGAGATTTCATTATCTTTATAGATGTTGAAGATATTAGTAATATATTGTTGTGGAACGTTATCATCAGCTAAAATTTGTAGTAATATATTTCTGTCTACTTTGTCAAAAGCCTTTATGAAGTCAACGAAGGCGATATGAGTTTCTATATTGAATTCCTTGTGCTTTTCTAATAGTAGTTTTAGAGTGAAGAATCCATCTGTACAAGATCTACCCTTTCTGAATCCATTCTGCTCTTCTCCAATTATATTTTCATAAATTTTTCTCAATTTATTCTTAACTATATTAGCATACATTTATATCCAGAGTTCAACAAGCTAATTCCACGATAGTTATCTTTGATTTGGCGACTTCCTTTTTGAAGATTGGTATTGCAATGGATTTGTTCCAGCTTTGTGGTGGTTCTGTCCTTCCCATATCATATTAAGGAGAATAAGAAATCTGTCTAAAAATTTTTTAGTTGAAAATTTAAATAATTCTTGATTAATGTGGTCTTCTCCGGGAGCTTTGTTACTATTTAATGATTTAACATCAGTTAATTCATCTATAGAAATTTGTTCCAAAGCAGTGTTATTAGAGATTTCTTTATTATTATTATTATTATTATTATTATTATTATTATTATTATTATTATTATTATTATTATTAATTTTCTTCTCGGATTAGACTGCAAAAGGTTCGTTCCGGTTTCATGCAGAAAATTTATCTCTTCATCGTGTTCTTGGCCATCCCACACACCTATATCCACCTGGCTTATATTATGTGAATAACTGTTTTGTTATACGTTCTTCAACCAACTTCTGAATGTGGTAATTAGAAAGTAATTTTGTTTGTGTTCTTTGATTATGTCTGTTAAACTGACCCGTAATCCATTCATAGTAATTCTGCCCGAGTACAGGTCTTTCATTGCAATCATAGCATTTTCATGCTATGCTTGCAGCTTTACTAGGGAATTATAGGTGTGGTAGCTTCCCGTTGCTTTCCACACAGGTGAAGGATGGTATTGATAAGTACGATGATGGTGATCCCTAATATCTTTGCTATATATTTTTATCTTGCAATATATATTCAGCTACATGTCTCAGAAAACTCATTTCTGCATATTCTATTTTTTTAGTCAAAGTGCAATTTTTCGGAAGCATATAACTACCACAGGAACATCCATATACAATTTAGTTTCTTTCCTTGTGTATTTAAAACAATTTATAATTTTTCCTATATGTGAATTTATTCAATTATATTCGAGATCTCTTTATTATTATTATTATTATTATTATTATTATTATTATTATTATTATTATTATTATTATTATTATTTATTTAGCAGGTTTCACACCATATTCCAACGCCCAATTAATCTACTGTCATTCTCCTCCATATCTCTGTCATTCCAATCTCCAGCGTCGATTCCCTTTTCCCTCATGCTGCTCGAAATATCATCAATCCATGTTATTTTTGGCCGTCCTCTTCTTCTTCTTCTACCAAGTGGTACCCATTCTAGTATTCTTCTTGAGAATCTACCTTGTGCCTTTCTTTTTACATGACCTACTATTTTAATTGTTTGTTTTTCGGAAGCATATAACTACCCAGGAACATCCATATACAATTTAGTTTCTTTCCTTGTGTATTTAAAACAATTTATAATTCTTCCTATATGTGAATTTATTCAATTATATTCGACATCTCTTTATTATTATTATTATTATTATTATTATTATTATTATTATTATTATTATTATTTTTAGCAGGTTTCACAATGTTTCACACCATATTCCAACGCCCAATTAATATATTGTCATTCTCCTCCACATCTCTGTCATTCCAATCTCCAGCGTCGAATCCCTTTCCCTCATGCTGCTCGAAATATCATCAATCCATGTATTTTTGGCCGTCCTCTTCTTCTTCTTCTACCAAGTGGTACCCATTCTAGTATTCTTCTTGAGAATCTACCTTGTGCCTTTGTTTTTACATGACCTACTATTTTAATTGTTTGTTTTTTATGAAATCCACAACTGATGTTCGAACATTCATCTTTAGTTTAATTACGTTGTTTCTTATTTTTTATCTTATAGAATTATTATTATTATTATTATTATTATTATCACCATCATTATCATTATCATTATTATTATTATTATTATTATTATTATTATTATTTATTTTTTTTAAGGAATAAGCTGCGTTAAATAGCTCGATGAAAATATCCTGCATTAAAAGTTTTCATAAAAACTATCTCAATTTAAATTAAACCCCGAATGTTCTGAGGCAATTATGAAATTATGGCATAAAACAACTTTCAGACGATATTTATGGCTTTGCTTATATCACACTATGAAAGGTATTGTATTAGAAAAGGGAAAAGTCTTCGCCACTTCTAAATCCAATATAATTGGACGCTACTGGCAAGAAAATCTCCAAATTCCTCCGCAGCTCCAAGGAGCGGTTTCCACTAGCGAGGCGTTTGATTAGAAATAGCAGAGCGTAAACTCGAAGTATGACAACTTGATATTTCCTCGAAATAATTTTATACTTGATACGATATTCTGTATGAAATTCTTCATCACTCAGTGGATGCAATATCAATTTCTGTGGTTTTACATTTTCGCTTCAATATAACCTTGGGTCTACGTTCCAATGAATTGGGTCTAACTTTTGAGTGCTAAAAGTAAATTTCTTCCTAGGCTAGTAACATAAATTACTTCTTCAAGACAATTTGTTTAAGATTTAAAGATTTGTATATAGATAACTCTTACATGTTCTTATACAAATATTATTAGGCATGAATGTTAGTCTTGAATAATAATTTGAATAAGAATTACTAGTTATTAGCATTGTTCTTCATGCTAATACACATGATAATTCTAAGTAATTGATACAAAAAAGGAAACATTTTTATGATTGCTATAATGGATTTATTTCACAAAATGTTATTAATATTTCACAAAATTTTATTCACATTTAGCAAATCACTCTATTATGTTAAATATAAATAAAACTAGGCGGGTACGAAACGCAAGCAGGTAGACGCTCATCTCTCACCACAGGGGTCTCGAGATCGAGTCTCGGTCATTCCATGTGGACATCGTGGAGAACGAAACGGAGCTTGAGAAGGTTTTCTTAGAGGTTTCTCCTGTATTCCTCTGTCACAAATTTCATTCTACCATTTCTCCATACTCACCTCATCCATTTCGTTCATCCGCCCCCATGACGGTGCATGAGACGTAGTAGCCCAGCACCCTTGTCATCTGTAGACTTCTAAATATATAGAAGAGAAGAATCATTAAAAGTAAACAAAGTATGGATACCGGTTCTAAAAAACGCAAAATGTAAACCTCTACAAGTATAGTCGACTAGATTATCAAACAGCAATCTCAGTGGAACAATGGAAGTCCTTACCGCTGACCAATCAGAAGGCAGATATAACGTACAGTCGACTAGACCACCAAAGAGCAATGGAAGTCCCTATCGCTGAACAATCAGAAGGCAGATACAACTTACGAACACATCGCGGTGAATGTATAAATAGGACGGACAATGCACGGAATTGCCAGTCTCAAGACAACCCTTGAGGATGCCAGACGCAGTCTTGGGCGAAACGTCGGGGAACTACAAGCCTCACGACCACGGCCTACAGCTCGAAAATCTTCAGCAAGATCATCATAGCAACTCCGGCCGTGAAAGTCTACGTGAATACATTTCAAATTTTCGATTGGAAAAAAATTAAAGTATATAACTGTATTTTTAATATAGAGCTGTGTTCTAAAAGAACATTTTTTAAAACTCTAGGTTGGTTGTGCTGAGTGAATGAATTAATAAGATAAAACATATATCACTAAAGTCTTATGTAAGATATATTGAACGTTTTACACTTGCATTTTTAAATATATTTTTAATTTCAGGGGGCGATGGTTGAAAAATTGATCATTTGAGATCAAAATTGACAATTTTTGTTTTTTGTACTAAAAAATCGCATGTACTATAATGTATATGTTGGCAAAGTTTCAGAGGCCTATGGCGCTTCTAAGTGCCCTAAATTACGTCAGAGTTAAAAGGCTGCTCCAGTTAAATACTACCTGCATGCACAACTTTAAACTTTTTTTTCACTCTTTTATTTTCACTGCATTTTTTTACATTCATAATTAAATGGAATTCAGAAATTTTGTTCTAGAAGGTTCACATTTTTACTGCATGTCCTAAAAAACGGGTAACAACGTAGTGCATGGGTTTCATGATTGAATTAATATTTTAAGAAATAAAAAATGAAATGCATGCAATTATTTTTCTTTTTTGTCTTTTCTCCCTTTGTATTCACTTTATAAGAATTCTAATGTATTATGTTTTTCTAAATATTTTAGGCGTCTTGTAAGAAAAAATTAGACATTTTACTAAAAAATTGTGGAACCCATTTAATTATAATATATGCAATTTTTAAAAAATATAATATTTAATGACCCATAAAACAAATGTCTCACAAGAATGAAAGTTAAACACATCATTACATAACATGCAGTGAATGTTAGTACAAAAAAATCAAGTCTCTAGCTCAAAAAATGTAAATAGAAATTTCACCCATCACCCCCTTAACTGATTTTTGGGGTTGGGATGACTAGAGTCCCTGTAGTGCATAATGGCCTGCTTTTCCATTTCATTAACCCAGGATTATTGTTTAGAACACACGTTTTGTCGATGTAACTCTGGATTTTGACGATGCTTCCTGCATGCCAAGAGGACTGGTGGATAGACACAGAATATGGGGAATAAATATACATTTTAAGAAAACAGACTATTTAACATTAGTTGTGATTTATGAAGCCATGATGAACAAAGGGCAACTGAAGATGGGATATTAAGAAATTCAAAGAGTTAGAAATTTTTAATATTGGGGGTAAATTTTAGCAGATGTAACAAATACGGTACCTGTATATCGGAAATTGAGAAAAGAATGGGTGAAGAGAGGGAAATGATTGGCATGCTAAATTTTGTATTATGGAACAAAACATTTTATACAAAATAAAAAAGAATATATATATATATATATATTATATTGATGCAGAATATTTTGCTTTATGGAGAGGAAACATGGGCATCATCATCATCAACAACAAGGATTAAGCCCAATGGTCAGTTCCGATCTCATAGGCCGAATTGGTCCTTCCATCTCTTCAATGGTCTTCCTAACAATCTTCTCCCTTTTGATTTATAAATTATACATTCTTCATGGTATGCGCTGTTCATTCATTCGTAATACGTGCTGAAGGTAAGAATTTTGATAGTATTTTATTCTTTCACAGAGATTAAATGTATTAAGTTCTGTTCTTATATCTTCGTTTTTCTTTTTATCGGTCCTTTGATATCCTGCTATTGCTCTCAACATATTCATTTCTGCAGGCTCTATTTGATTACTCTCTGCCTTTGTTAATGTCCAGGTTTTACATCCATAGATAAGAGATGGAACTGCCAATACTTTGTACAATTTTAAAACAGTTTCTTTTCTAGTTTTATTCAATAAAGTACGTTTAATTGTGCCACATATATAATAGATTCGTTGTATTTTAGTGTGTTTATCTAAATTTCAGTCATTACCTAAATTACATCCCAAATAATTAAAATTCTGAACTTGGTCTATAATTACATTGTTTATCACAATTTTTGTTCTTATTGCACATTTTTCTTTCATAAACAACTAATTTGTTCAGAGATTGTTAGCTGTTGAAGTTAAATTTTCTTCACATTTTATCGTGAAGATGTGTTTCTGTAAACAGGCGAATGAACTTTTGCACGATTGCTTAAAATAATTCAAAGGATGGTTGCAAATAAATCCAGATTAGATAAAGCAAGAAATTCGACAATTAGAGAAATAATGGACGCAGAAAAAATGTTGATGTACTTGAAGAAAATATATTGAAACGGTTAGAATATGTACAAAGAATGATGGCAGACAGAATACTGAAGATTTTTGCTGGAATAGACGGCGGAATGGTGAAGAGAAAAAGGAAGATCTAAGAAACAATATATGGACGGAGTGACAATTAACACTTGGGGAGGACCTTATCCAGGTTACAGGAAAATCATTGTATTGTGTAAAAACCACAAAATAGATAAAAAAGGCCGATAATGAGTTGGGAGAATAACCATAATTATGATTTTATGGGCAATAATGGAAAATATTAGCTCAGGACAGGTAGGCCTATGTATGAAGTATTTACGTCCGTGCGGCCATGAAATTCTACAATTACACTGGTCAACATGATTTTTTGTTTCATGAGTACCAATAGTAGTACTTAATGCAGTTTTTTTATCGTGTTTTCAAATATGTATTCGGAATTTCTCATCCACAGTTTTTTATTTCAATTTCAATTAATGGATTTAAATAATTATTTTTTAATAAACGTTTTTTCGTCCATTTGTCCATTGTAAAATAAAACCAAATGAACTAACTCAAATGGTTTCAGCTATGGAAAATAGATATCAAGGCAAATGAAAATCATAATAATAATAATAATAATAATAATAATAATAATAATAATAATAATAGCTTTATTTTACCTGGCAGAGTTAAGGCCTTAAGGCCTTGTCTACCACTCAACCAGGTTTAAAAAAAATACAAAAGAAAAGTCTTAAATCTAAATTACACAATATGTATATATAAACGATTACAAGTTATGAATACAATACAATTAATATTTATAATGTATTTTGATTTACTCTAAATTTAACGAATTAAATATATAATATGTACAAAATATATAAAAAACGAGGAAAAGATTAATGACATAGTATAAAATTAAATAAATAGAGAAAAATTAATTATTAGACACAGGTAACTGTATAAGCGTGACTTAAAGGTGCCAAGTGTGCGGCAACCCCTGATATCTTGAGGAAGGAGATTCCAGGAGCGGGCGGAGGCTACTGTGAAGGAAGTAGAATAGGAGGAAGTGCTATGAAGAGGAATTGTTAGCAGACTGCTATCTTGTGACCTAGTGTCAATATTGTGGTAGGAGGATAACTTCTCAAATCTGGACGCCAGGTAAGTAGGAATGTAGGAATTCAGAAGCTTGAAAAGTAGCGAAAGAGAGTGCAATTTACGTCTGTCAGTAAGACGGAGCCAAGAGAGGTTATTAAAGTGTTCGGAAATATGGTCATAACGGCGGATATTGAAAATGAATCGAATGCAAGCATTATGAACACGCTGCAGTCTCTGCGACAAGGCATAGTTTAGATCATTATATATAATGTCACAATAATCGAAGTGTGGTAACACAAGATTCTGCACTAGGATTTGTTTTAACGAAACTGGGAGAAAATTCTTTAAACGTCTAAGATAATGTAAGATGGAGAAAGTCTTTTTACATATGTGTTTCACTTGTGTTTGCCAGGTTAAATTTGCGTCTAGATGTAGTCCAAGATCTATTACTGAAGAAGAATAAGGGATAATTATATTATTTATAGTAATGTTTGGAAGTGTAGATATGTCAAAGGTTGTAGCAGTCTTTGTTGTCCCATTAGAATACTTGTGACTTGTTAGGATTTAGATTTAGACCGATACTTGAAGACCAGTTAAAGATGGATATGAGATCGTCATTCATTTTCATCAAGCTGTTATAGAGAGAATGAGGAGGTGAATGTAGGTAAATTTGGAGATCATCAGCATAGAGGTGATAACGGCAGTGCTTTAGTACAGTTGGCAAATCATTTATGTAGATTGAGAAAAGAAGAGGTCCGAGAACACTGCCCTGGGGGACTCCAGCCGGCACGTTACGCCAAGTCGAAGATCTAGAGTTTAATGAAACGTATTGTTGACGACCGTGCAGGTATGAGTCGAACCAGGATACAGCGCTGTCAGACAAATGTAGGTGCTTGAGCTTTATCATAAGTAAGTCGTGGTCTACTGTGTCAAAAGCTTTGGCTGAAGTCAAGTAAGGTTAAAGGAGTCAACTGACGTCTGTCCACGGCTTCACGAATATCTTCGGTAATTTTTAGCAAAGCTGTGGTTGTGCTATGACCAGATCTAAAGCCGGATTGATAAGGATCAAGGAGGTGATTTTCTTGGAGATAATCAGTCATTTGCTTATGTACAATATATTCCAGGGCTTTAGATAATGTCGGAAGGATGCTAATCGGTCGGAAGTCATTACAGTTAGTAGGTGTACTTATTTTTGGTATAGGCCGAACTCTAGACTGTTTCCATACAATAGGGAAGATAGAAGTTATAAGGGAAGCATTGAAAATATGAGTCACTGTGGGTAGAATAATGTCAATGATTTTATTTAGCATTAAAATGCTGATGTTATCTGTTCCTTGCGCATTGGATTTAATCCGCTTGAGTGCTTTTTTAACGTCTATAGGCGAAATGTCGTAAAAGTAAAATTTATCTCTTCCTATATGTGGGGATGGGATAAGTCTTTAAGAATGTCTATTTTAGTCTTGTTGTCTGGAGGTGTCTTGGGTATTGAGGTAAAATGTTCATTTAAGTCATTTACAGAAATGTCTATAGAGTCAGTTGAGGGATTCAACTGTCTAAGTCCCATTGCACGGAGCTTTCGCCAAGTGTCCCGTGCACTTATTTCAGGTCCGATTATACTGTATGCGTGTCGTAGTTTGGCATTACGTATAGTTTGTGTAGTTGTGTTTCTAAGTTCTTTGTACAGTTGCCAGTTCTCGTCATTTTTATGTCGTCTGTATGTTCGGTATGCTTTGTCTCGTTTTGACATAAGTTCACGTATTGAATCATTCATCCAGGGAGCAGGGGAGCGGGAAAATCGTCGGGTTTTTACTGGTGCATGTCTGTCGTATAGTTGTAGTATCAGTGTATTAAATGTGTCTACTTTTTCATCAACTGATCTAAGATTCCATATTGAATACCAAGGTAGTTCTAAAGCGTCTGATTTTAGTTTAGTATCGTCTATGTTTTGTAAATTTCTGTACGTAATTAATTTAGAGCGTCTTTTAGGACATTGGAGTGAGTATTCTACGAATACAATGTCATGAGCAGATATGCCAGGAGCAGGAATTTGTCCATATGACAGTACTTTCTGTGGATGTGTAGTCACAATTAAGTCCAGTAGAGTGTCGGAAGTAGCAGTGTGGTGTGTGGCAGAGAGAGGAACAATGGTCATATTAAAGCTTTGGAACATATTTTTAAGTTGTATGGCTGGTGAGTCAGTCTGAAGAAGATTTGTAAGATTTGTATTAAATCACCTGCGACAATAACGTGTTCATAATGAGGCAATGAATCGTTCAGAGCGTTTTCTAGATCCGAAAGGTGCCCAATTTTTGGAGGTTTGTATACAATGCATAAGAGACATTTTTTAGACTGGCTTGAATTTCTACGAATAAGAACTCGGGGCGAGCGGAATATACAGAAGGGGACTTGTGGACAATTCTTGGATTAAGCTCATTTGATATAAAGGCACAAACTCCTCCACCTCTTTATCTATTCTGTCATTTCTGAGCAGTGTATATCCGTCTAGGTGAACAAGGGACGAAGGTATGGATGGGGTGAGCCAGGTTTCCGAAATTAAAATGGCGCTCAGTCCAAGAGATGAAAATATGGTTTCAAACTCATCAAAGTGGGACAGAATGCTTTGTGAATTTACGTGAGCGATTTTAAGTGATGATTTATCAATAGAAAATGCATTCCTAAGTAGACTGGTAGTTGTTTTTGGAGGGGATGGTAGGGATTGAGGAATGTTGCTACCTGTGTTAAAAGCTGTCTGCACAATAAGAGGGTGATTGCAGAAGGTGAGTGAGTCAAGGGTTGCAAATAATTCATCATTTGTCAGCTCAATGTTGCCAATAGCAGAAAGTAAAAATAAACTATGTACTGTAATAACTCTAATAAAATTAAAATAATTTAGCTAAACAAATAACTTAAAAAATGCTGGCCGATTATTGTTGGACCATCAAGAAGGATGCTCCACAGGCGAAATGTAGCAAAAAAAGTCATTTATTACTTTCTAGGTGAGTCCGAATATTCGAATATTGTGTAGTTACGAATGTAGAAAGTATTAAAGTGTTTGAAATTATAAATGGCTGGCTGTCTCTCGGAAACCTTGCGTGATGGAGAAAAACCTATATCATATTTGAATTCAGGAGAAAAAATACTATCAGAATCACATATTTTTCTTTCTGAGACAAAAAAGTTTATTTTTTGTTGCTCAGGATATTTGATTTTCTACATTTACCTCTCTCTTCCTCTAACAATAACACTAATACTAAGCCTGATACTACTACTACTACTACTACTGCTGATAATAATAATAATAATAATAATAATAATAATAATAAATATAATAATACTATTACTAATTCTAGGTATATTATATACTTTTTTTAACAAGCTAGTTACTTAATGAAGTTATAGGTTAATATTATTATTTTCATTTTTTTGTTCTTTCCTTGACTGCATATTGTGCAGCCTATGCCTATGTTGTATTATTAATCAAGTTGTAGATAATTCATAATTGCTATTTTATGCATATTTTAATCTTGGTGATGTAGAAGAGAAAACCTTACGGTCTTAACTCCATCAGGTAAAATAAATAAAATTAAAATTATTATTATTATTACAATTCTTATTAACATTACAAAGAGTGTTAATCTCATTAATAATAATAATAATAATTTATTATTATTATTATTATTATTATTATTATTATTGTTACAAAAATCTATTACTTTGATATACCAAATGCGCTACAAGTCATTTGTTTCAACCCACTGCCACTGCTGGCTACCGGAATTATTGATATATACTGTTGGTCGGGATGAAATGGAGAAGCAAAGAAATTGGTTTTGGTCTTGGTGTGGTAGAATCAAAATGAAACAAAAGAGAAAACACAGTGAATTGGCTCCTCCCAGACTCCCGCGGTGCGGCGTCCACAAGAAGAGATGACCGCCATCCATCACCCAGACTTGTTCTGTTTGTTTAGAATACAACAGGGCCATTCTATGTGCGCTTCTTGGGGGTTGCACGCAAAACAAATGCTCTCTTTCAACACTGCGGCATCTCAGCCACCTTGGAAATGACTGGGAAATGATACCATAGTCTAGCAAGGTCATTTTGGTTTGGGAGTTATCCATCCATCATTCCAATTAGCAAGACAAGTTTCTGTTCATAACGTTAAGTTAAAGTTTCCATAACATTCTAACTTTTACTTTATGCAGATCTGACCAGCTTCATGGTGGTTGTGTTAGAAGTTCTGACAGCAGTTCATGAGGTCCCGGGTTCTTAAAGGCAATTATTCTTATGGCCACCCATTTTCTGGAATTTATATTCAGTTAAGGTTTAAGAAATATTGATCCTTTGTTATCAATATATCTCGGATTTTGAGTTCTATGCCAATGAAACAATAAATAAAAACCAATGACGTAGATAAAGTTTTATGAAAAACCGTACTATTTGGAAAAGCTGTACTACTTGGAAGAATTTAATATTGTATCTAAAATCCCTAGTTTACTTACTCACTGGCACTATCGAACCCATAGGCTCATGACCGCTCGGACATAAGCTGTCCATACATCCCTATCCTGAGTTAATGCTTTCCAATCAATCCCTGTATAATCTACTTCCCTCAGATCATAGTTAATGTTATTCTCCCCCTCATTCTTGGTCTACCAACTGGGCGTTTTCCCTCTGGCTTTCCTACAAGAAGCTTCCATGCACGTATTTCATTTTCCATACGCGCAACATGCCTTGTCCATCGCAGTCTACGAGACTTAACTGTTATTATATCTGGCTTCCTATAAAGACCATGTAGTTCATTGTTATGTAGTCTTCTCCATTCACCTGTCTGTTCATCTCTCTTTGGTCCAAAAATTTTCCTAAGTACTTTATTCTCAAATACTCGTAATCTCCTTTCCTCCCTTAAAGTAAGAGTCCATGTTTCGCACCCATATAATATAACTGGTAGAATAATAGTTTTATATATTTTCAGTTTAACATTTTTTGAAAGGAGTTGGGACATCAAAAGTCTCTGCAATGCATAATATCATGCATTTCCAGAATTGAACCTATGTTTAATTTCTTTGTGCATCTTATTCCTATTTGTGATTATTGTTCCTAGGTATTTGAATTCAGCCACTTCCTCAAAATTTCCCTCATTTGTCATTAGCTGTCCATTCCCATTATATAATGTATTTCTACGTGTGATCATATATTTAGTTTTATTGATATTTACTTCCAGTCCTAATTTCTTAGATCCCTAGTTTACCCATTGGAACTAATTTTGAGTTTTTTACTTAGATTTCCTTCCCAAAAAAGTCTGTCTAGAAATGCCTATTTTATCCAAACGGCTGTATTTTGTGTTTTAGAACCTAAAATTGCATACATTAAATTTACGCAATTCGAATCACCACAGAGTTGCTAGGACTCCGAAAATCTTAGGAAATTTTATAAGAGCAAAAAAAGTAAAAAAAAAGTCAATAATTTCACTTTGTGACCAATAAATGATTTACTTTAGTTAATTAATTAGAATTATTTTATTGATTTCATAATTATATCATCCCTTTTTCTGTTATGTATACTAATATGTTGCACTTTTTTAAAATCCTAAAAAATACATTTTTAGAACTTATTTTACTGTTTTTAAAGCCTGTATTAGATGCCAAAAAATACAATTTTTCAATTGGGGATACACTGTAGCGTAGATAGTTAAGCTAAGTCACTACAAATCGGAAGGTCAGTGGGTTCGAGTTCCGATGGGATCCTTAAACCAAGCTAAACCCTCTAGCGGCACAGATATCGAGCCACCTTTAACCTAAACGAGTATGAGACTCATGTTCTGGGAGTAAAGGCGACTATCAGTCACGCATGGCTGACAACACGGCTGACATATTATGCCTATAGTCAACTAAGGTGCAATCATTAACGTCCCACTAAACCCAAGGGCCTCCTAAGCCTATAATCGCTCGATTTTTATTACTTCTATTATTCCAAACACATATAGGGCCATATTTTATATTTTAATTTGCAAAGCGTTTTAAACTAATTAAACCTATTTTTACAAGGCTAGCTGAGGTGGTAGCATACCTACTTTCTATCTAGCGGGTCTCGATTCGATACCCTGTGGAACTGGAAATTTGTTTAGTTAAATAATTGAATTCTTGGAAGCAGAAGAAGTGATGGTGTGCAATTTTTTATCGCCATATTGTGCACCACTTCCGCGCCGTAGCCGAATGGTTAAGGCAAGAAGCCTTGGTACAGAGCTACGGGACTTGCGCTGGTTCGAGTCCCCATGAGAGAAAACAATGTTCTCATGGAATTTCGGCCAGTATGGAACCGGTGCCCACCCAGCATCGTGAGGCATATGGGTAGCTATAAGAAGTAGCGACTCCAAGTTGAGAAGACCAGCCATAACGGTTGGGGTACCCAATATGCTGACTACATGTCACCCCTACACTGGCTAGTTGATCGTCTACCTCTATGATTAACACATGCGGATGTGAGGCCAGCAGCCGGATTGTAGGCCAAGGGCCTTGTAGGCCTGTCGCGCTCGGAGTTTTTTTATTGTGTTGATGGTCATTCGTCCGTCGGAAGGGGACTTTAAGCCTGACGCTTCTTGGTTCATTTTGACAAGAATAGGTTATCTGCCGGCACCGGGTTTCATCTTCTCCTGCTCTTCATGATCATTCCTCACCCAGAAAAATTAAATAACAAACACTTAGACGTACGATCATCCTATACTCCTCTCTGTACACAATACAAAAATGCAACATCTACGTAAAGAGATCCGCCGAAGTGGTACCGGTACGTAAAATGGGATTAGACCAGGTTGTCTGCCCAGTGCGGAACACGAAGTACGGAAAAGTAATGAAGGTGATACTAGAACTCATATTCATGTTCTTCATCATCATCTTCTTCTTCGGTACTACAGATCTTAGAGCTTAGTCTTGATCTCCCGAAGAGCTCGCCATTCTGTTCTGTCTTAATTTTCTTTATCCAATTATTGTTTCCAGTTCTTCTTAAACCATTCTCCCCGTCATGTGCTCATCAAATCTTGGATATATCACGTCTTCTTTTAGAGTCAAGTTTTGCGTCCAGTAATGCCTTGTGGGTTCGGTTTGTGCCTATACTATATAGGCTGCATGTCCCAACCACTCTACTATTCTAGGCTTAATATCTGCTATGATAGGCCTATATGTCTTTGTACAGGATTTGCAGATCGTAGTCAGTTCTAATTCGCCGGACTCCATTATCTCTAGTTGGGCAATATTCTTCCTCAAAACGTTTCTTTCCCAGCTGGATATACGTGCTATAGCCTTTTCTGTTAGTGTCCAGTTTTCGCTATCATGTACAACAGATTTAATCATTGTTTTATAAAGTCTTATTTTGATTTTATGAGATATGTATATAGAAGTTATAATATTGATCAACGCTCTTAGGCAACGATTATATAAATCTAATTTCTCATCAATTTCGAATAACTTGTTATTATTTGTAGTAACAATCGATCCTAGAAATTAGAAGTTCTGAACTTGCTCATATCTTGGTCCATTTAATTCAATATCGCTAGAAATACTGTCAGGAGCATTATTAAACTATTTTGTCTTATTATTAATTATTTCAAGACTTGTTTGAATTGCTAAACTAACTCACTGGCACTATCAAACCCGTAGGTCCATGGCCGCACATAAGCTCTCCATAAATCCCTATCCTGAGCCAATGTTTTCCAATCATTCCCTGTATAATCTACTTTCCTCAAATCATAGTTAATGTTATTCTTCCACCTCATTCTTGGTCTACTAACTGGGCGTTTTCCCTCTGGTTTTCCTACAAGAAGCTTCCATGCACGCCTTTCATTCCCATCCGTGCCACATGTCCTGCCCATCGCAGTCTACGAGACTTAACTGTTCTCATTATAACTGGCTTCCTATAAAGTTGAGCCTTTGGCATGGGTTCCCTGAAGTAGTTCCCTCCCGGAGAACCGAATGAAGGACTATTTGACCTCCGGAAAATTTTACCCCAGTTGAACCCATGTCCGCATTTCTTGACGGTTGTATTTTTACGGTGAAAGATCGTCATTCTTTGGGACCAAGGTACTTTTTCCGTCTGGCTTATCACCTTCGAGCAGTCCGGCATGGGTAACCCTATCAGCAGCAATGCTACCGCCGCGCCGGCATAGGTCTCGGGATCATTTAAGCACGCAAGCCACTCCACCACGACAAGGTAAAGATACCATTTGTGTTAAGGGTTCTTCAACATAATTTGTATTCTTTCTAGAGTAATATCATCGTCGAATCCCAGAATATGTCTGGATCTGATGAAAATGGTGCAACCTGGGTTTAATTCAATATTTTTAATGATCTTTTCTAGGCTAATGTAGAAGGAAAAAGTTGATAATGATTTCCCTTTGTTTATATAATTGTGGGTTGATAATTGTTCTGCTAATTTAATTATTCGTGTCCTTGGTGCTCAAAAATGTATGTGTGATCCAGAAAAAAACTGTACCAACAGATCATGTTCCTATAAAGGCTCGGGTGGCATAGGGAAGTTAAAGTATATACTAAGGGAGAGAGAAGGAGATGGAGAAAATCAATACTATGTTCTATATATATTATAACGCGAGCTTGGGAAGTGGTTTTTACTGAAGTGAGAAAAATATTAAAAACCGAGATTCTGTAAAACACTTTACAATCGTGCGTTGTACATTATTTTTTGCGCGATGGCATTTTCAAAATAATAAATAATAGTAAAATAACAACATCTTTGTTGGAAATACAGGGTTGTTTCCGATCTCCGATAACGATTTGCCAAGTAGATTGTGACGTTGGAGTGTGAGTCATCAGGACAGGAGTGTGCGAGGTGATCAAATCAGTCAGTGTGCTGCTTCTGTTACACTCGCGCGCGTGTTGATCTCATAATGCCTAAGAAGATAGACCCGTTTTGGGAAGGGTACATTACTGCCCTTTCCGACGCTAATTATAGTTATTCCGCGATTATTGAGGCTTGCAAAAACGTTATTTTATGGTGTCAAAGTGTGGAATTAGCTCAGTGCTTAATAAAAAGGGAAAGGGGTCGTTTGGGATTAATTCCAAAAGGGAAAAAAAGGGCAAATCTACGACCTGCTACTACCCGCACCCCAGATGTAATCAGAAAGGACAAGGTCCTTATCTCCGGTGGTAACCCTGCCACACAAAGGGTGATTGCAAACAGATTGGGAATATCCCTTAAAACTGTAAACATCATAATAAACAAAGATTTAAACATTGAGAAGCGCCACAAAAGCAGGGTTCATAAATTGTTGCCACGTCACATTGCCGAATGCCGCACCAACAGCAGGAAACTATGAAAAGCACATGACAGGAGATAAATGGAAATTTTTGGTCACACTTGATGAAGCATATGTTTATCTAGGAGACTGCAACAAACTCCGGGCAATTTACTATAGAGAAAGGGGTGAAAAAAAATTCAGAAGTGGTATGCCGAATGCAGAGAAAGTTTCTCCAATGGATTTATGGTCATCGCGGGATATTGCTGCAATAAAAAACTGACCATTCGTATAGTAGCTAAAAAGGCCAAAATCAACTCCCAGTACTACCAGGAAGAAGTTCTCATCGCAATTTACCCGACTGAAATCCCAGCTCTCTATGGTACAGACAAAAACTAAGTCTGGGTGCACCAAGATAATGCCTCCAGACACACTTCGGGTTCAACCCTGACATTCCTGGAGAAATGGAGCAGGAAACTGGAATACATGCTATACCATTCAGCAACATCCCAGTGAAGTCTCCTGATGCATCACCGATGGACTTTGTGTCTTTGGACTCTTCAAAAGGGCACTGGGAAACAGGCGTTCTCGAACAATAGACGGTCTCTGGAAAGCATATAAAGAGGAGTGGGAACTTCTAGACGTGGCTGTGCTCATAAGAGTCTTCTGCAGCGGAAACTCCGATGCCGAACCAGAGCTCGGGTGAAGAGCCATTAATTAGAGCATGTTCGATGGTGGAGACACGGCTATCCTTAAGGTAAAACTTAAAAATCAGAGATCAGAAACAGCTCTTCGTATTTGCGCTCAATATACGTAGTTATTTTATTGCAGTAGTTATTAAGGTTGGCAACCCCGAAATGTAGGAAATTTAACTTCAATCAATGTCGCCATTGCTGTAAGTACGACAAAAAGCACTCTCGCTCAAACATATTTATTTCAATTAGCCCTATAATTTAAATTAATATTGTTGGCAATATACTCGTATATTGCTTAATTATATCCACTGTTATCCAGATACATTTTTTAATTTTAACAATTCATTATTACGTTTATGAAATATATTTGTTACAATTTAGAATGGATGTGGATTTTGACGTTCGTATGAAACGTAATACTGTTGAAAAGGGTTGAAATTGGACATGGATATGGCATATGACACGAAGGTAATTTTATCTCAGACGGGAAACTGCCCACGCAGATTGTAATTATTTCTGGCACGGTGTTCCATCATTCTGTCACTACCGATTGTACACAAACGTTATCTTAATCACACATTAACGCTTTTAATTAATAAATATGCCTCTTCAACTTTTTGTTCAAGCTGATCTCTAACCGGCATTGAATTTTAACCTTTAAATTGGAAAAGATTATTTAAATATGTCGGACTTCGGTGTGAACAAATCATGCACAACTCTATTGGATATTGTTAAACATTTTGACACAAATTATAATTAACTAACTCACTGGTACTATTCAACCCATAGGTTCATGGCCATGCGGATATAAGGCCTCTTTACCTTCCTATCCTGAAACTAATGTTTTCCAATCATCCCTGTATAACCTACTTCCCTTAAATCATCATCCTTCACGGATTAGGTATTTGTCTGTTCCGATATTTTACCTTAAATCATGGTTCATATTATTCCCTCACCTCCAATATTGATTAATTTTTCCATTGCTTTATTACAAAAAATAATTGAATCTGTGTGTATCAAAGGATAGCCTGCATTCCTAATTTAAAGCTAATAAATGTTGAAAGCTCTACTGATCATATTTTGCAACGAGTCCAAAAGCCCTAATGCTTTTGGACGTTATATATATATATATATATATATATATATATATATATATATATACAAGTCCACCGCTGTGGTCTCGAGGTAGAGTTCTGCCTTGTCACGCAGCGGGCCCGGGTTCGATCCCCGGTCGGGGCAGTTTTTCTGGGTGAGGTTAATCGGGGTTTTTCCTCATCTGTAAGACAAATGTCTGGAAAACTTTAAGGCCCAAACGGTTCCCAAAATCATATGGCCATCATCATTATCGTCATCATCATCATCCTTCATCGGTGTGGAAAGCAACGGGAAGCTACCACACCTACAATTCCCTAGTAAAGCTGCAAGCATAGCATGAAAATGCTATGATTGCAGTGAAGGACCTGCCTTCGGGCAGAATTACTATGGATATATATATATATATATAGGCCTATATATAAATATATACAACCTCCGTAAAGTAAAAGCTGATAATTCCAGCATTAAAAATGTTACGGTTTCGACTAGCCACAGCTCCAACTGAACAACTAAAGGAAGACATTTGCTTATTGAACCATGGTTTATTCACCTCATCACCCATTTAATTTGAACTCGTTTCCATTCACTGTCTTCCCACTACAGCTCAAATACACTATCGAGGAACAGCTTAACTTCAACTGTACCCCTAAATCGAACATGTCAATATTTCTCAACCTACTTTATTTCAGCGACACGTATTAGGGATTCCTTCCCCTTTTATATTAAGGAATGTCCGACTCAAAATAGTTCAAGCTTACTGATCACTTTCATAGACAATTCATAACTAATTTGTAGGGAGATTTTTATTATTCTTTTATATATTGTACTTTCACGATCGAGTCAATAATATAATAAAGTTATATGTTATTATTTTTTGTCCAATGTTATCAGGTTGTCTTACAATATTCCTGGTATTCTCTTGTGGCATTGGTGGAGTTGTAACCCACTTATTAGGTTGGGACGCCTAGAAGGCGGTGTTATATAGGGTGGGCATCAACACCTACTGGTTTTTAAAATAATTTTAACGCTGTTTGCTTGAACAA
This sequence comes from Diploptera punctata, assembly GCA_030220185.1. Lineage (NCBI taxonomy): Eukaryota > Metazoa > Arthropoda > Insecta > Blattodea > Blaberidae > Diploptera > Diploptera punctata. The sequence goes on from JASPKZ010007570.1 coordinate 51,126, forward strand.
AGATACATTTGAGTAATGTTGAAATGTAAACGAGATTATGGAGTTTTAGATGACATTGCTCATTGACGATTTTAGCGTTTGTTTTAGAAGTTAATAACACAGTTAATATCGTTTAACATCTGACAAGCAGTGGGGTGGAGTATTAGCCCGTACTGGAACAAATTCAGGCAGGAAGAACAAACTCCGCAGGATTTTCAGAGTTGCAATGCTCCTTCTAGGTACAATGTGTTCCAGTGGGTTAGAAAATATGATGAAGGTTCAGTACAAGATGCAAAACTGCAAGTTGTGGCACTTCGCAAACATGCATGACTCAACAAAATTCAGTTTATTCTAGAAATAGAGTATCCAGACTTAATTTTTCTAATCTTGGTCAATCGGTATCGTAACAAGCTTATTTGTTTGACATCATATGAAGTTTTTTTTTATCTTAAAGGATATGTTAACACATCACTACTGAATCATGCCATACTGAACTCCATGAAATTTTATATATATATTTCAACATGCCTCAAATGTACGTTTTACCAACCCCATGGTGTCAACATTATTTTATAACGAACAGGTATTTATGCTCCACTCCACGGTGCGACAGGCCTAGAAGGCCTTTGACCTACCAGCAGGCTGCTGGCCTCACATCTACATGTGCTCATCAAAGAGGTAGACAATCATCTAGCCAATGTAGGGGTGGCATGTGGTCACCATATCGGGTCCCCAGCCGTTATAGCTTGTTTTCTCAACCTGAAACCGCTAGTTATTGTACCTACTAAATTTCCTCACGATGCTGGGTGGGCAAATATAAATTTAGATTTCTTTTAAAATATGCCAATGTCCGGCAGCCCCTTATTTCTTGTGGTAGGGAATTCCAGTTGCGAGAAGTGGAGATGGTATATGACATGGAGTGATGTGATGTCCTATGTTGCGGTATATTAAGTAAGAGACTATGTTGTGATCTTGTGTTTAGGTTATGGTTTGAGGATAGGTACTGGAAACGGGAGGATGATAAATAATTGGTAATCGAGGTATGTAGGATCTTAAATAGGAGAATTAGACAGTGCGATTTTCTTCTCTCTTTTAGATGTAGCCATGACAATTCGTGGAATAATGGAGAAATGTGATCGTATTTTCGAACATTAAATATGAATCTGATACACATATTATGGACACGCTGCAGTTTGTCCGACAATCCGTCACTTATGTCAGTTAGTACAACGTCACAGTAGTCAAAATGCGGCATCACTAAAGTTTGGATTAAAATTCTTTTAAGTGTTGTAGGAAGAAAATGTTTATAAATGACAACGAAGCACCAGAGTAGTCCTTAAACCAAAATGTAACTTAAATTCCAGACATGGGCGACCACATGAATAATTCACTTTAAAGGAACAATTCCTGCGATCTGGAGGAAATTAAACCCGGACCTCATGAACTGTAGTATGAAGTTCTCATCACAAGGCCATGAAGCTGTTCATGTTACTGTTATTATTATTATTATTGTTATTATTATTTATTATTATTAGCCTATATTTTGACATACCTTATCAGTAGTAAATAAACTACCTAGACAATATTCATGAATGTTAATATCTGTAAAATTTTACCTTGGCTAAGAGAAAGAGAAAATATCAATTTCGTCAGATAAAATAAATTAATAATAATAATTATTATTATTATTATTACTATTATTATTATTACTATTATTATTATTAGTATTAGTATTAATTTTTTGGAAACATAATTAAAAATGGTATGGTCATGTAAAAAGACTGACACGTGACAGATTCCTAAGAAAAATACCAAAATGGATGCCACTTGGTAGAAAAAATGGATGGCCAAAAATAACGTGAATTTAAGCAGCGTGTGGGAAAATTATTGGATGGTGGAGATTCGAATGACAGATGTGTGGGAGGATGACACTAAAATTATTGCAATTATATGTGAAATATTGTAGAATCTATTAAATAAATAACTAAAAAAATTATTGTTTTAAAATATAACATCCCTTATTTGTCAATTCGACAATGTGTTTAATATCGTGTAGGCTATATGCTTACGTACGCAATTTAAGTGTTTCCTCGAAAAATAATTTAATCATCAATTTATACGAAGGTGATTTGCTTTAAAAATAAAATTAATATGCTTTATTATTTGTCTAATATTCCCGTACTTACTCAGTAAATAGTTGGAATATACCTCAGTACGCGCTTTGTTTAGTTGTTTACCTCATTATTAAAGGGACTGGGTACTCCCTATCTTTGTTTAGTTGTTTACCTCATTATTAAAGGGACTGGGTACTCCCTATCTTACCAATGTTACATTTGTAATTTTCTGGTGCGCTCATCTCCTAAACTACTCGAGATAGGTAAATACAATTTTTACTGCTTTCATAAACAGCCTTTATTTAGCTATTAAAACAATTTGATTTATTTGTGATTCACAGTTTAGTCACAAAAAATCAAACGTTATGAAAATTTTGCAAAAATTAGAATACGAAAAAAAATTCCATACCAAACGTGTGGGTCAATTCTTTCAAATTGTTCTAATGGCTAAATAAAGGTTGTTTCTTAAAGCAGTAAAATTGTATTAACCTATCTTGAGTAGTTTAGGAGATGAACGCACCAGAAATTTACAAATGTAACTTTGGTAAGATAGGGAGCATGAATACCCAGTTTGACTTTCAAAGTTCGATCTAAAATTAATATGACGCAAAATATAATATTAAATCCTTATTCGACGGAGTTTATAATTATTTATTTTATTTGCTTGAAATTAGAAATTTTAAATAAAAATAATTTAACTGCATAAATGTAATTAGATATGTACGCATGACTGCTTGTTGTATTTTTCAGCACTAAATTGAATTTGGAAAAACTGTATTCAGGATTCTATAAGAATCGAATTTATTTGATGTCAAATGATAGTACAGTAAAATATAAAGCAGAAAGCAGAACTTATCAAAGAGGCTTTTAGATGAAGCATGCAAGGAAAAAAAATAGAGTATTTTTTTTAATGATAAAGAAATTATATATGCTAGAAACTTAAAAACCTTAAAGCCTATAAAAGAGTCTGTAATGAGGTGTAATATGTATATTTTTCTAACACAGATTTTCCAGGAAACCCCTCCAAGAAAATATCTAAAATGTTTTTCCGTTACACTACTAAAGAGAAAAGGTATTCTAAAGAGGATTTAAAATTTCTCTCAGCTTACATACACGATAAGAATACGATCCACTTACAATAACATTTGTAGATTTAAAAAAAAAGAACTTTACAACATTAAATGTTGAACTATAGGCCTATAGGATTTGTAATTATGCGTGAAGACACTAAATATGATACAAAAATGGCCACTGTTTATAATCTCAAAAAGTTAAAATTTAAATTCCTATATTTTTTATACATAAAACTGAGTGTGAGCTGGTTAGCCTGTCTGTCCTTTATGGACTCAAAAACTACTTCAACGATTTGAATGGGTTTTTTTTCTATCATTTAAAGAATTAACGTAAATGAAACATATTACCCTACGTATTATAGGGTCAGAGCTAAAAAAAGGGGGTCATCGTTGTACTAAAATTAGTTTTTTGGACTCATAAGTGGCTTACGCTGCTTAAACAATAACAAATACACCAAATTAATATGCAGAGGCTTGAATATCTAAAAAAAAATGTTACAAAAAAATAAGCGACAGTATATGTCTATCTTTTACTGATAACTCATTATAACTATTTTTTTTTTCTTTTAGCTCACTGATGACAAGAAGATCGGGTTGAATAGATTCCCGGGCAAGCGTAGCAGCACACGGCGGATATTCTTTTACGGATAACTCACAACCACTTTTGTATTTCAGCTCATTGATGCAAAGAAGATCCGGGCATCGCCGGATAATCAGTGCAGGGTATCTAAAAATAGTTTATGATTATTTTTCTTTTTACTTTTCAACTAAACATAAAATCAACTTTTATAAGATTCATGATGTGTTCCGTTGAGGTTTATTCAAAATTAATATAAAATTATAGAATATTCACCTGAAAGGTCCGTCTCCTCAACTTAATTATCATTTAACAGTAGCGCTTTCGGGACTTGTCCCATCATCGGCAGGATGTTTTGAATCCTGCAGATGATGGGACAAGTCCCGAAAGCGCTACAGTTAAATGATAATTAAGTTGAGGAGACGGACCTTTCAGGTGAATATTCTATAATTTTATATTAATTTTAAACATAAAATCACATTTAATTTATTTAGGCGTAGCAGCGCACGCCGGTTATTAGCTTATATATATATATATATATATATATATATATATATATATAATTTGTACATCTTTGCTATATCCGGGTTAGTACCAAATTAGGAATATGTCTAACCCGGCGGACTAGTGGTTAGAGTGATCTGCTCTGGTTGAAAGATTCGCAGATTCAAACCTAGTCAGAGTCAATGGATTTTCAAAGTGTAAAAATTCTAAGTTGGATTCTTTCGGAAGGGAACTAAAAGTTGTGGGTCCCATTATGTACATTTATGACACTTAAAAGAACCTCAAGTCTGAAAATATAGGTCTCTGTCTTTTCTCTACCAGATTTGAATCACGACGCTAATAGCCTTAGATGCTATAGAACGTTGTAAAATAAAATAACGCCCAGACCAGGTTTGATACTTTTTATTACATCATTTTAATTTATAGACGATCTAAGTCACATCGTGTCTAGTACATTTAGATGTGTTCAGTATGCTGTGTGTATCTATTATTATTGTTTTTGCCATATGCTTTCTGATGTTATTTTATTTCAATTTTAATGATATTATGAAATGGTCAATATTATAAAATTACCATAAGTAATGCCAGTAGTGATTTCCAATTCATCTACAGGATTTGGAAATCAAGAGTGGAATTTGTTAGGATTATTTAACGCATAAAATTAAGCTGTTTACTCACAATTATCACTTAAATATAGTTATTTTAAAATATTTATATATTTAATGTAAACGGCGATGTTTGGAAACAAATGAGAAATGTTTGGTTATGTTTCATTTGTTCATCACTGAAACTTGATAATACTATTTATTGCCAAATATGATCGCAATATTGTAAGAATGAACCCTGGTGGAGACAAAATGAAATATCAAACTGTATATTATAACCAACATTACAGGTTATTCATTAATGTTTTCGGAAACAACTCAGTAAAACCAGTATTTAAAAACACAATTATTGAACACACAATTATCAAATGTGTAGGTTGAAGGAATCTGTTCATTATTTGCTATATTCAACGTATTTGTTAGAGAGTCAGTCACTGCAAAATAATGCTCTGATCTGTTCAGAATATTAAAAAGGATGAGCTTTCTTTATTTTGATAATCAAAATTAGATAATGATCGAGGTGAAACACGACTATAATTGGTTGTAAAACAAAATTAATTGAAACGTGATTGGTCATTGACTTCCATTTGGGACATGAGTTAAATAGTCCAGGCAATTAAATTCCAACTAAAAATTTTCTAGGTTCCTAGGCACCGCGATTTGAACCCGGGTCCCAGTATCTAATGCTACATCCCAGAGAAAAGTCACTCGGCGTTTCTTTATTTCCACAGAAGTTTTAGTGCATTTGATAATCAACAGTCAAAGATTAATTCGGATTTAGTATCTAGAAATGTGTAAAGATAAAAAAATGTATATAATGACCAGTTGTGATTTAAAATTCATTAGCATAGCATCCACTGCAAGTGAAGTTCGTCTCTCGGTCTGTCCATGTATGGTTCATTGTGGATGAATTGGTGTAGGGATAATATTTTCTTGGAGTGAATCCCGTTTTCTTTTGTCAAAAAGTCATTCAATTTCTTAAACATACTCGTGTCATCTATATAAATTCATTTTATTTAATGTCATAATAATAATAATAATAATAATAATAATACTTTATTTATTCTGGCAGAGTTAAGGCCATAAGGCCCTCTCTTCCACTCAACCAGTACAAATACAAATAGATATTCGACAAATATAGATATACACTATACTAATTATAAACACTTAAAGATACAATAAATGTAACAATGTAAATGTCATGTACAAACAACATTTTATAGGGTAATAACAATAATGATACGATAATAATAATAATAATAATAATAATAATAATAATAATAATAATAATAATAATAATAATATATATATATGATACATTATACGGGAAACACCAATTAATATATATATATCTTACACTGGATAATAATGAAGTCGAGTTTAGAGCAAATATAAATTTAGATTTCTTTTAAAAGATGCCAAAATTGGAGTTAAATTAGAAACCTGTGATATCGACAGGAGTCACAGGGTTGGGAAAAAGTCGGATCGACCACGGCCTGTTATTGTTAAGTTCATCAGTTATAGAAAGAGAAGGGAGGTCTTCCAAAATAAAAAAAAACAATTGAAAGGCAGTGGGATCACAGTAAGAGAAGATCTCACCCAAATTAGATATAAATTGTTAAAGGACTGCATCACAAAATTTGGCGTCACAAATGTGTGGACAATTGATGGCGCAATACATGTGAAAAATGGAGATACCAAACGCATCATCACCCGGGCCTCTGATATGTAAATCTACCTAGTGCAAACACGCCCAGTGATACCATATCCCCAATTTAGCACTTTTATATAAATTATTAAAATTATATTTAGAAATTTCACATTAATTATTAGTATTGTATTTAGAAATTTTACTTTATTTATTAATTTAATATTTGAATAAGATATTAGTGACTTGTTCTTTTCTTATAATTCTAGTTAAAATATTTTTAAAATTTTCCATTCAAATAATGCTATTCATTTGGCGGTCTCTGACAGGTTAGAGGACACTACCCTTCTCAAACCCCTTCCAAAAAACAATAATGCAAGACAGGTTCTGGAAACAGCATTCTCCCCCTTCCCGTCTTCCCTGCATTTGGTTCACTTGAACGCACAGAGCTTAACTGCACATACAGACGAAATTAGTATGATTTTTTCTTCTTCCAATATTCATGCTATTCTCGTATCAGAAACATGGCTCACTCCCTCCATTAATTCTAGTTTAATTGACATGGATGGTTATACTTTTCTTAGACATGATCGTGTACATAGTCGAGGGGGCGGGGGGGGCGGTGTTGGTGTCTTCGTTAGGACAGACCTTTGCCCTAAGTCTGTATACTTTTCTAATAACGAGACATCTCCTGAAATTATGTTTATAGAAATATACGCAAGCTTCAAAAAATGCCTTCTTTGTGTAGTGTACCAACCCCCTAAAATGAAAAAAATAGCAGAAATAGAATCCGCTCTACAAAACGCACGTATACAATATGAACACGTTATCGTCATGGGTGACTTTAATATAAATATACTAGACACTGACAACAGACATACACAACAGCTTATGTCCGCGTTCCAAGTTTGTGATATGACTATCCTTCCCTTACAGCCTACACATCACACCAATCATTCTGCGACTTTACTTGACTTAATTGCTACTAATAATCCAGACAGAGTACTAACCCACGGGCAACTGTCAGCTCCCGGAATATCAGCACATGATATTATATTCTTAGCATATTCACTGCAGTGCCCTAAACTAGCTCGTAAGACTATCACATATAGAGACCTAAAACATATAAACAATGCAGCTCTACTTGAAGACGCTATAAAATTACCCTGGCATACTATATGGACGTTGCATTCTGTTGACGAAAAAGTTGAGGCATTATAAATAACCTTATATTACAACTATATGACAGACACGCTCCACTGAAAACTAAACTAGTGAAACGACACCCTGCTCCCTGGATGTCTGGTAACATTCGTGACTTGATGACTGAAAGAGACGCAGCATATCGGAAATATAGAGTCGACAAAACTGATATAAATCTTAATCACTATAAACGGTTACGAAACAAGACTACACAAACTATTAGAAACGCCAAACTTAGACATCTATACAGCCTTACTGAACCTAATAACAATAACCCAGATATTTGGAAAAATCTGAATAAAATGGGTGTAGGAAGGAAAGACACACAGGTAGAAAAACTACCTGTTTCTCTGAACACACTTAATAACCATTTTACAAGCACATTCTTTACTCCTAAAGACAAAAACACATACAACAAGTGAACTACTATTGACAAATCCACCAGACAGAGAACATTTCCATTTTTCATATCTTACAGAAAATGACATAAAGAAAGCTCTCAAACGAATAAAAACAAAAGCAGAAGGTACTGACCGTATAAATATCACTCTACTTAACAAAATAATCGACGTTATACTACCTACCATAACTCATGTTTTCAACTCCTCACTACAAACCTCTATATATCCCACATTATGGAAGCAAGCAATTGTACGCCCACTCCCGAAAGTAAAAACTCCCTTAACTCCTAACGATTTTCGACCCATTAGTATTTTACCTACCCTTTCAAAAGCTTTGGAACGATTAGTCCACAAACAACTGACTGACTACCTAACTGAACACGACCTTTTAGATCAATACCAATCAGGCTTTAGGACAGGACACAATACAAATATTGCTCTACTAAATATATGTGAAGACATACGCGAAGCATCTGATAATCGAAAACTTACTATTCTTACACTACTTGACTTTAGTAAAGCATTTGACACGGTAGACTTGGACTTATTGTTGCTTAAACTAAAAAACCTCTCACTTTCTGACAGTGTCACGCAATGGTTCAACTCCTACCTTCGTGAGCGCCAGCAATATGTTGTAGGAAATTCTACATTACGCTCTTCTTGGACCTACCGTAAAGCTGGAGTTCCACAGGGCTCGGTGCTCGGCCCATTGCTTTTTTCAATCTATATAAACGACATTTCTGACTCCCTAAAACATTGCAAACATCATTTATTTGCGGACGACATGCAGATCTACCTTCACTCAGACAAATATTCTTTAAATGACGCGGTAACCAAAATTAACGAGGACCTTGACTCGCTAACGGCGTGGACAGAGAAATATGGACTTGAATTAAATCCTAGAAAGACACAAGCAATCATTATGGGCCATCAGAGACTATTATCCTCAATTAACACAAATGCAGTATTACATGTGTCACTTAATGGGGTTCAGATCCCTTATAGTGAGACAGTAAAAAATCTAGGAGTGTTTATGGATAAACATTTAATTGGAATAAACAAATAAATAACATTTGCAAAACTATCTTCTCAATAATACACTCATTAAATCGTATAAGAAATTGTTTACCGTTTTCTCTAAGAAAAATGCTAGTAGAAACACTCGCAATGCCCCATTTTGATTATTGTGATACTCTTTTTACTGACCTAAATACTGTTCTTACCCAAAGACTTCAACGTGTTCACAATTCTTGCATACGTTTTATTTGTGGTATACGTAGATTTGATCACGTTACACCATCCCTGGAACAATTGTCATGGCTTCGTCTTCAAGATCGTAGAACCATCCATTCCCTATGCCTACTCTATAACATATTACACACATCTTTACCTTATTATTTATCACACCGCTTCACTAAACTCTCTGATACACATAACTTAGATACCCGATCCCTTGAGCACAGTGTCCTTTATATCCCTCCTCATCATACTACCTATTATTCGAAATCTTTTACAGTTTCTCTTGCTAGAACATGGAATTCACTTCCACCCTATGTCAGAGACTGCCAAACTTTACCATCTTTCAGAAATAAATTGAAAATAAAATCACTAACAGAAACAACTCACTAATACTACTTTTTAAGAATTAATAATGCGTTTTTGCATTATTTAATAAAAATAGACTTAGGATTTGTTAATATATTTACCTAATGCCTTGTATAAAAAGCGTAGATTAATTCATTGTAGTGTTTTTTTCTCTTCTTTTTATGCATAGTAGATTCGAGCTGTTATTCCTTTTTTATTCATTGTATCATTAATTTAATTTTAATTGTATTTAGTTTCATTCTATTATTAGACATTAATTTCATTATTATTCAATATGACAGATAATGAATTGTTCAATAACTATTATTGTAACTTTTTTTGTATTCATATGTAACATGTTTGTCCTGTCTAATATGACTACTATTGTAATTTTTTTGTATTCATGTGTAACATATGTTTGTCCTGTTTTATATGACTATTATTGTATTTTTTTTGTATTCATATGTAACATATGCTTGTTCTGGTGAGTGGAAGAGAAGGCCACATGGCCTTAACTCCACCAGGCTAAATAAATAAAATAAATAAAATAAAAAATAAAAATGTCCGGCAGCCCCTTATTTCTTGTGGTAGGGAATTCCAGTTGCGAGAAGTGGAGATGGTATATGACATGGAGTGATGTGATGTCCTATGTTGCGGTATATTGAGTAAGAGACTATGTTGTGATCTTGTGTTTAAGTTATGGTTTGAGGATAGATACTGGAAACGGGATGATAAATAATTGGGAATCGAGGTATGTAGGATCTTAAATAGGAGAATTAGACAGTGCGATTTTCTTCTCTCTTTTAGATGTAGCCATGACAATTCGTGGAATAATGGAGAAATGTGATCGTATTTTCGAACATTAAATATGAATCTGATACACATATTATGGACACGCTGCAGTTTGTCCGACAATCCGTCACTTATGTCAGTTAGTAGAACGTCACAGTAGTCAAAATGCGGCATCACTAAAGTTTGGATTAAAATTCTTTTAAGAGTTGTAGGAAGAAAATGTTTAAGTCGCTTTAGGGAATGCATTATGGAGAAGATCCTTTTAGATGTTTGTTTTACTTGCTCATGCCATTTTAAATTAGAATCTAAGTAAAATCCCAAGTTTTTAACGACGTCGGTATAAGGAATTTGTTCATTATCTAATATGACAGCCGGCATATTGCCATTGTTTATGAGGTGTAATAGCCTTGGATGTCCGATAATTATTGTTTGCGTTTTGTTTACATTTAGTTTCAGCCCATATTGTCTGGACCATAAAGATATATGCCTGAGGTCAGTGTTTACTTTGTCAATACATTCATTAATTTCGTCAGGCCTAAAGTGTGTGTAAATCTGTAGGTCGTCGGCGTAAAGATGATGCTTACAGTTTTGTAGTTTCTTGGTCACGTCATTAATATAAATCGAGAAGAGAAGAGGAGCGAGGACGCCGCCTTGAGGTACCCCTTTCCTCACCAAGCGCCAGGAAGAAATGCGATTATTAACAGAAACTGATTGCTGACGATTAGTGAGGTAAGATGCAAACCAATCAAGGCAGTTTTCCGACAGATGTAGTGTCTTTAGTCTCGCTAGCATTAAGTCTATATCTACTGTGTCAAAGGCTTTGCTGTAGTCGAGTAGGACTATTGCGGTGAGTTTGCTTTTGTCCATTGAGTCTCTTATGTCCTCTACAATGTCAAGTAGTGCAGTACTTGTGTGATGTCCTGTTCTAAAACCAGACTGATGTTCATCAAGTAAGTCGTGTGTGGTGAGGTAGTCTGTTAACTGTGAGTGTATTATGTGTTCCAGTGCTTTAGATAAACAGGGAAGAATACTAATTGGTCTATAATCATCGAGTGTTGTGGGAGTGTTTGATTTTGGTGTAGGACGAACTAGAGCCATTTTCCAGAGTCTGGGATAAGTCCCAGTCATTATAGAGGCATTAAAAATGTGGGTTATTGTTGGGAGAATAATGTCTATTATTTTTTGCAGGAGAGTTATTTTTCCTGTGATGGTGCGACAGATCTATTCATCTGGCTTCCGTGCATATCATGGACCTTCAATAAAAGGGACTTCATTTAATTCCCCTATACCTGGCATTAAGCTTACCCAGGAAACGAGTAGAGAATTTACGTAGCATAAAAAATTCAAATATATGACAAATTTGAATTCTGTTATTGTAGGCATTAATTAACTATATTTCTTTTCAAATATAATTTTTCCATCATTAAGATGTTTAAAAACGAATAATATTAACATTGAAAGAAGCACTACTGGCTTTATAAGTAATGTTTAAATTCCCAAAAAAAAGTCTTCTTAATAAAGAAGCAACGGCTCGTAGCATTTGGGGTTAGGGAATTAACTATGTATAAGAGAAAAATACGCGTTTAGATTGGAGGCCTAGGTAGCTCAGATGGAAGAGCATTGACATAGAGAGTCTAAGGTCCTGGGTTCAAACCCCAGTCTAGGCGTATATTTTTCTTTTCAAATATAATTAATGACCTATTAAATGGAGCGACATATAAAGAAGTGCGGCATAATAGTGTCCAGGAATAATAAAACACACATTGAAATAAAAGGAAAGCTAGATGCAAGGAACAGATCTTTTAACAAAATTATATATATACCTAAGAAAATTAAAGTAAGAGTACAGAAAACAGTCCTGGACCATAACAGAGAATGTCGTCTTCATGCTTGTCACCTATGAAAGAAAGATCTTAAGGAAGAGTTATAGCCCAAATAAAGATAAAGGGGCCAGGAGAATACGGTTAGTTAGAAAATATACGACTTATATTAAGTTAATGATGTAGTTAACGACACACAGTTAGACGAATTGAATGGTTGGGCCAATGAATTATACACACTTACCCAGGATGCGACTAAATGCCAAACTAGATGGCAAGACGAAAGGTGGCAGATCTAGGTTACGATAGATGAATGGATGATGTAGAGATAGATTTGCAAAATATTATAAGGAATTGGAAAGCAAGAGCTAATAATCGAAATAATAATAATAATAATAATAATAATAATAATAATAATAATAAATAATAATAATAATATTTTATTTATTTTGGCAGAGTTAAAACTGTAAGACCTTCTCTTCCACCCAATCAGCACAAATAGGCCTAAATAAATACATATTTACAGTATACATTATATATACAGTATAACATTAATAATGGGTAAAAAGATTAAAAATTGCAGTGTAAATTTCATGTAAATATAACATTTTATATGGTAGCAGGTTTCACAAAGTTCCACATCTTCCTGCGCCCAATTAATCTCTTGTTACTCTCCTCCATATCTCTGTCGTTCCAATCTCCATCGTCCAATATAATAATAATAATAATAATAATAATAATAATAATAATAATAATAATAATAGTAATTTAATTTATTAAAGGGAAACATCAATTAATGAATGGCTGGTGTCAAAAGGGAGGCTAAGGTCAAACTGAAAGGACCGTCACGCCATTGATGATGATAAAAGGTATCCATTGACTACACGCCACTGTAACTTATATTTTAGTGAATAAGAGAATTCTCACGATTTACTAATGACACAGACATGCCGATACTAATAGGCTAGTAAAAAAAATCTATGTTGAAGCTTCCCTATGAATGTCCGTACCAATTAGAGGAAGGTAATTACACTAAAACATATAAGCCCTATGCTTACCTGTTCGTTATCATAATATTAAAGGAAGAGCATTTATTCTCTTTGAAATAGAGATAACCCAATTCTATCTACAATCCACAGAACCATACCAGAAATTCATAAGCATCAGAAATAGGAAGAAGAAGGAAATAGACATAGATTTCTACACCACAACTGCCATGCTGGACGACAGATGGACCAGAGAGTGCAACCCCCAGAGACACGTCACAACACGACTCGCAGTACACGGATTTCACAACAAGATATGTACAAACAAGAAATTCCACGAGCCGACCGAAGAATGCAAGTGTGTGTTGTGTGGACAGAGATGCGGCAAATACCACATCATAACATGTGCGAAAAGGACAAAACCCATTACAGACTACAGCAAAGACTAAACCACCACTAATGCTCAACCTGAGTGCACATTTATTATTATTATTATTAAATAGAGATAACTTATGAGTATCTTAAGTATCCTTGAGGTATTTCCTATAATTAATTCAAATCATGTATATAAGATCATACAAATAACAGTTTCTATTTCAAATAGTTTAATACATGAAATTTAAAATGACTAAAAAATAAACAATTGATATCGATAGTTTAAAAAGAAACATCGATAAAATAATTAAGTTAATCTTTAGATAACATTAGCGCCTTCTTGTAGAATTTAATATTTATAGTGGCACGCCGTAGCGTAGTGGTTAAGGCACTGAGCTACAAGCCGGAGAGTCGAGGGTTCAAGTCCCGTTGGGGTCATGATTTTTAAACTGACCCAAACCCTCTGGCGGCACTATGGCCCTGGGGTCGACTCAGCCTCTAACGGAAATGAGTACCAGACGCTTGTTCTGGGGGTAAAGGCGACCGTCACGCAGGGCTGACAATCCGGCTGACATAAAGTGTCGATTGTCTAGAAAAAAAGTGGGAGCCTTAACCTCCTACTACCCCAAGGGCCCCCGGGCCTGTTGTGGGATCACTTTACTTTACTAGTGACTTTAAATGCTAGTAGTTATATTTGAACTGTTATCTAATATATAAAAATCAATGTTTGTTTGTTTGTTTGTTCGTATTCTATACGCGGCCATACCGTTGATCCGATTTTGATGTTTTTTTTTTTTTTTTGCAAAATGTTCAGGAGATTCCCAGGATGAACATAGGCTATAAGAGAGTTGTGACATTCAACCCCTTCACCCCTAAAAATCACCCTTTGTAGTGAAAAACGTGAAATAAAGTCCCTATTTTGACGCTTAGGCCTAAATGACTTACGCTGTCCAAACCTTAACAAATACACCAAATTAATGTATACAGAATTAAACATCTCAAAAAACTATACAAAAAGTTCCGCTACAGCATATGTTTATCTTTTACGGATAACTCACAATAACCATTTTTGTTTTTTTTATTGATACCAAGGGAGATCGGAATAAGTAGATTCCCGGGCAAGCGTGCTCTGCCATACCGTTCATCCGATTGAGATGGGACTTTTTGAAAAATGTTCAGGAGATTCCGGGGATGAACATAGGCTATAAGAGAGTTGTAATACTCAACCCCTTCACCCATAAAAATCACCCATTGTAGTGAAAAACGTGAAATAAAGTCCCTATTTTGACACGGCTTACGCTACAAAAACCATAACAAATATACCAAATTAATGTACACAGAATTGAACATTTCAAAAAACTCTACCAAAAAGTTCGCGACAGCATATGATTATCTTCTACGGATAACTCACAATAACCATTTTGTCTTTCATTGATGACAAGAAGATCGGGATAAGCAGATTCCCGGGCAAGTATAACAGCGCACGGCTGGTGGTAAAAAGCATTAACATTTATTTAGGAGTAGCAGCGTATATCGGGTATTATCGAGTTACTTATAAAATATACCACACGCAGTCTAAGCTGGCGGGTCATTGACATCATAGTTATATGAGGAAACAAGAGGCGAGACTGTCTCAACACAACCCTTGAGGATGCCCGACGCAGTCTCTGACGAAACGTCGGAGAAATACAAATCTCAAAACCACGGCCAACAGCCTGGAAATCTTCTACATCATCATACTAACTTCCGCCGTGAAAGCCTAAGTCAATACACAACGATGTTTGTATAATTTAATATAAAGTATTTTAACCGTACAAAATTAAAAGCAATTTAAATACTCTAACCTGTAAAAGTCTTCTTCTAAGCCCATGTTTCCCTTAACAGAGATTTAGGCGCTCTCCCCCTACAGGGAAGAATTTGAACCATACAAATTTAGTTACACTTGGTTTCGTATAGATGTCATTTGAGTGGTACGTGGTCAGCGTTCCGCCTCATACTGACATCTAGGAAACCAAGCTAGTACTAGGACGGGAAAATTCGGTAAATTTTGCTTAGAGGCCTTTTCATTCAGGCTTAAGGATTTTTTACGAGCCTGAAAAAAATGTTCAGACTCGGGACCCACGGCTTAAAGTCCCTTCCGGAGGACTTGCTCCTTGGTTTTTTCCATCCTAAAAATCCATCGACCCCGGCCGGTTTTGAACCCGCGATCCTCGGGACCAGAGCCAAGGAGCATAACCACTAGTCCACCGCGGCCTGTAAAAGTACTGGTATAAAATAGAATGTCAGTTAATGCAACTCTTGTGGCTGTGGTCCATTACTAGTATTCCTACCAGATGTTTCTCTCTTAACTGCGGAGGACATCTTCAGTGGTGTTGTTTCCTGGTCGGAGGCTCGACTCGCCATTGAAGATGCCCTCCGCAGTTGAAGGAGAAACGTCTGACAGGAACACGGGTAATGGACCACGGCCACATAGCCCGGGATCACTCAACATTATTTAATAAGTTATAAAATTCTGAAGTACATGTTAGCTGCAAAGAAATAAAATGACTGGAAAAACAATATGGTTGCCACAGCAAACGGTACGAACAGTTAAATATTCCATTAAAATATAATCGAAACATAATTAAAATAGTTTTTAAGTGATGGTTAAAGTTAGAAATATTAATCCGTGAAAGTAAAATAAATAGAATCTGTATATGGTATTTAAAATAGTGGTGCGTGTTGGAAACTTGAGCCCAAATTGCTACATAGAATACTGTTTAATAGTCCTATTTATTTGAGCAGGCAGAAAAGGCGTGTTACAGCGGAAAACCCGAAGAAGAAAATTACTGAATTTCTCGCAAACACCTGGGGCTGTCGGCAAATCAATTCTTGCTAGATTTACTCTATTTGTTTTGGACTTCAAACGTTGTTGGCAACACGTGCTGATAGCCAATTTCATATGATGTACATGTTTAAAACTAGTCTGACATGTCAAGCAATACAAGGTAGTTGTAAAGGGCGTTACTTTACAAGAACAAACAATGCTTAGAGCAATTTGTTACGACCACCAAATTAAAAACATAGATGCTAAATTTTGGGCAGACGAGGTAGGAGAGAACGCCAAAAGATTGGGATGGGCTGGATATGGGAATAAGGGACTGAAAATCGCAAGAACGTGTGGAGAAAAATAAGGAGGAGGTACTTAGATATAAACCAACAAGATACTTTCGCCGAATGTACAGGAAAACGCTCACTGTGTTTACAAAGAGACCTAAAACACGTCTGGGGAAAAGAATCGTATATACTCAACCTAGGATTTAAGGAGAGATCAGGGCTTGCTTGGTTTAGGCTAGGGGCATGGAAATTTCTAAAAATTAGGGACGATCACGATATGCGAATATGTCCAATGTGCGGGAACTTTGAAGATGAGATACATATATTAGGAAAATGTAATGATTTAGAATATTGGAGACGTCAGTTATTACCGGAAAGATTTCTAAATTCAAATCGGGAAAGATTGGCATGCTAGGAATTATTGGTAAATCCAGAAAATTGGATAAACCTCGGTAAATTTCTGGACAAAACGCGGAAAATAAGAACAACACTCATTCATGAATAAATATTATGTTATCAAAATGCAATACCATTAATTCTTAACAATTATATATAAATTAATTAGTGTATAATGCTATTGTGTTATTATTTAATTGTAATATTATTGTGTTTTCTTTATGTAATTGTAATGTTAATGTTTTTTTAGTGTTTAATGCTATTGTGTTAATATTTAATTGTAATATTATTGTGTTTTCTTTATGTAATTGTAATGTTATTGCTTTTTTGTTGTTTATTTTTCTTTACACTAGTACCAATTATTACTTTATTGTAACCGGACTGTCAACAGCACTTACGGCTTACTGCCCGTGCGACCCATATTTGTAAATAATATTGTAAATATCTTACTTTTTGTCTAATAAAGTCCTACTACTAGTACAAACCAGCATGAATCTGTACTCCGACTTTCTTCTCTCTCTCACCCATCTCTCACCCCAGTACAGATTTGTTTACTGTTCACTGTGTGTACGTGCTTGTGCCCAAGCGGCGCTACAAAAGTGCATATTTTTACAGAAAATATTTGCCATAATCGTCATACATTTCGAGGAGTTTAATTAAAAACAAATATTTTCTTAAAGAAGAATGTTAAAGAATCCACCGTTGAGGTATCGAGGTATTATTCCCTCGTAGGCAGCGATCCCGGTTTTGATCTCGGTGGAGACAAGTTTGCTGGGCGAGTTTATTTTCACGTTTATTCTTTAGCTGTAATAGATATGTCGGAAAACTTTAAAGCTTAAATATTCCCCGAACATCACATTTATATATAAAAATGTGGGAGTCTGTTTGGCTGTCTGTCTGTCTATCCTTCATGAACTTAAAAACTACTTGACATAATTGAATGGAACTATTTTAGGGCATATATATATATATATATATATATATATATATATATGAGCGTCATATAAAGGCAGCGATCCCGGTTTTGATCTCGGTGGAGACAAGTTTGCTGGGCGAGTTTATTTTCACGTTTATTCTTTAGCTGTAATAGATATGTCGGAAAACTTTAAAGCTTAAATATTCCCCGAACATCACATTTATATATAAAAATGTGGGAGTCTGTTTGGCTGTCTGTCTGACTATCCTTCATGACCTTAAACACTCATTGCACATCATTGAATGGCCCTATTTTAGGGCCTATATATATATATATATCTATATATATGAGCGTCTAGGAAAAAAAGAGAAAAAATATAAGTATGTAAAATTACTTATAAGTAAATTCCAAATTCTTCTATACCTTTCCAATATCACTAATTTTAGCATCGGCTTAGCACTCTTCACGGTGTTGTTATCCTCAACTTGATCACATTAAAAAAATTGAAGACCTTTCGGAATATCATGAGCATAAGGTGTTATGTTAGTGATAGTAACGTAACACCGACTGCTGATGATGGAACCGGGTTTTAAAAAGGTCTTCAAGTTTAATCCATTCGCTTCAGTTTTAAATGTTCAATGCATTTCCCCAGAAACCGGATATAAGTTTTACTGTAAATTTTAATCTATATTTTCAGACATTCGAAAAAAAAACAAAAGATAACGGTACTTGAGATCAAAATAAGGGTGAAGGCAAAAAACATTCTTCTACTATTCATAAATGTTAATAAAAATTTACCCTGTCAAAGATGTACAAAATATTACAAAATATATAACAGCTGAGTTACGCGAGTGTACCTCGTCTTCTGAGTTGAAGGCCAATTAACTACCGGCGAGTCTAACTCGTCTCTTGAGGCGAATGGGTTAAAAATTCTCAAGTTGAGGACAATGATGCCTTCTAGGTACTAATTTTATAATTATATATTGATAATACTGTACTTCAAACGTAATTTTATCACGCATTTTATAAGAATTCGTTTAGAATAGGCCTATACCAGCATTTGTTTTAAAAGTGTAAGAGAAGATTTATTCTTTTTCTAGGATAGCGGATTATTCCTGTTTGGTGTTCAAGAAAATCGTATAGATAGATAGATAGATATGAGCTCTAGTGGAAGCGAGAGTGTACATTAAATGTGAGTGCCCACCGGATGAGTTTTAAGCTCCCATTGAGAAAAACGCTCAGGAAATGTAATTAAGTGCAAGATTTAATATAAAATATCTTTATTATCGTAGCAAAAATAATAACGTAAGAAGAAAATAGTTCTATGTACTGATGAGGCGAAGCTTTTGAAAATGATACGAAGAGGATAATGGGTGTATGTATAATATAAATTGATGGTCGATACATCTTACATAGAATATTCTTAAGATCAGCTGGGATTTCATTATAGATATTTTGAAATAATAAACCTGTAGTGACCATTTTGTTTTTATTATATTTTAATATATTTAATTTATTTCTCAGTTGGTATTAATATTTTCTATATATTTTTTATTTTATTCTTCTTGGTATAAATTGATTTTGTCTCAGAGAGCATTAACTATTCTGAAACTTGTGCCTAAAATTTGTATTTTTTCTTTTCTCATTAATTATAAGTTCATAATGTAGTCCTATATTTTATATAACCTATAATGGCATAGCCCAATGTTGAGCTAGAGCCTCTCCTTTGTCAGGAATTACTGAACCAAGTTAATTTACTTGTATTCTTTGCCCATAGATGTCATGAGTGGCATGCGGTCAACACACCGACTCAATGAGACATCTATCAGGCAACCAACATATTACTAGGACGTTGAGATCGGTAAATTTTATGTTTAGAGGTCTTTTTATTTAGGCTTAAATATCTTTAACGAGCCTGAAAATCTCCAGACTTGGGACCCACGGCTTAAAGTCCGTCCCTGAGGACTTACTCCTTGGATTTTCTGTCCTAGAAAAATCCATCGACCCCGGCCGGGTTTGATCCTGCGACCCTTGGGGCCAGAGGCAAAGAGCATAACCACAAATCCACCGCAAATATATTAAATTCTGCACCTGAACTGTACCCGAGCAAGAGCACTAGATCATTCAAGTAACAATAATGTGTACAAGAATTTATTTAAAAAATGTTTTATTCTTATTCTTAAAATATGGCCTTCCAATAAAAAAATATGTTGAGAGCCCCCGCAAATTTCCCAGTATTGTGCGTCAGTAATTGGTCACCGTTCTTTTAACTCAGCTTGCACAAGAAAATTACTGTGCCGCCATTCGTTATCTGCACCATCCTTAGGAAATTGAGCGAAGTTCAGAGGTCATTGGACGTGAAAATGTCTGGAAAAATCGTACTCCTTGGATATAAAATTCGAGTCATTAACCCCGAAGATAGAATCTATTCAACTTTTTATAATACCAAACGATAGACGACGTGACTAAAATATTTTACAGGCTGTCATAGATATTGGAAGAATGATTAAATGTGTTTACCATATTAAAGGGTATATAACCCCTGAATGCAAATTGAACTCAAGATGCTTGCTGATGGAAATGCAGAGCTAATACTATGATGCATACCTGCAAACAATCAAGCTATTCATGGAAATCAAATCACTTGTTTGCTTAATTGAGTACACATTTTCATAAAATTTTATCGTCAAAATTAGACTGACTCTATACACTACAAAATAACAAAATTAAATCTCTTATTGAATCTATTATAAAAGCGTTAACCTTTTTATTTATTCACTCATAATGTAAGTATATTCATACAACATTCTTGAATCGTCTTCCGGGCTGACTTGGCTGTGTTCTAGAACTTACGTAAATCGATGTTTCGTCTTCTGCTAAAACAGACATCCTCAGAAGACTGTCCCTGACTGCTGAAGCCGTCAATTTAGGAGTTCACAGAGGGTAGGAACAGTCGCGTGAGGATATCAACCGCAAGAGTAGACGAAACGTCGATTTACATTCTCGTCGATTTATGTTCTATCAGTTATAGATAACACGGATCAACATGATTTTTGTCTCATGAGTACCAATAGTTGCACTTAATGCAGTTTTTTTATCGTGTTTTCAAATATGTATTCGGAATTTCTCCATCACCCACGGTTTTTTTTATTTCGATTTCAATTAATGAATTTAAATAATTATTTTTTAATAAACTTTTTTTCGTCCATTTATTATCTTGGCGCAGTGAGCGATGAGCACGGGAAACACTTTCATCAGGAGATTTCAGCTATGGAAAAGAGATATCAAGGCAAATGGAATCCTAATATGCTGGCCGATTATTGTTGGACTATCAAGAGGGATGCTCCACAGGCGAAATATAGCAGAAAATCGTCTTCTAGGTGAGTCCGAATGTTCGAATATTGTGTAGTTACGAATGTAGATAATATTAAAGTGTTTGGAATTATATATTCCTGTCTCTCGGAAACCTAGCGTGATGGAGAAAAACCTATATCATATTTGAATTCAGGAGAAAAAATACTATCGGAATCACATATTTTTCTTTCTGAGACAAAAAAAAAGTTTCTTTTTTTGTTACTCAGTGTAATTAGATATAGAAGGTCATCAAATTATCTAGCCTTACACAGTTTTTACACTATAATGCAGTAATCCCTTTAGTCTAGCAGTGGAGCTGCTACTTTTAGCCTCTGGACAGGCTTTTAATGCAGAATATCCTCTGCATTATATAATATTTTGGCTTTATCCTCCCTTTTACACGGAAGCGATATTATGACATTAATAAAAAGAGACAGGAGAAGCGTCAAAGAAACGGAAATGAAATTTCTCAGAAGGACAGCAAGATACACTCTTTTAGATTGAAAAAAGTAATTAAGAAATTTTAGAACACATAGAAGTAGAATCCGTAGAAGAAAAACAGATATAAATTAAACTGGCTAGGCCTTGTAAAAGAATGGACAATTCAAGAATCCCAAAAATGATGATGCAATATAAGCCCAAAGGACATCGTCAACCAGGAAGACCTCTTCAAGAATGCTGAATGAGGCCGAAACATGTTTACAAAGGCCTAATTTCGTGCCGGATGATGATGAGATATAGTAGATTGTATGATTACATTTTTATTTTCCTTCTGATATGAAGAAGAAAATAATGTAAATTCAAAATTAAGAAAAAAATATTAGTGTTAATAAATTCTATCTTCAAGCCACAGTTAGTCCAAAAACATTCAATACCAAAAGTGTATAAATCACTGGCTCTTCCAACTCTTTTGTATGGTAGCAAAGTATGGAATTCAAACATAAGGTTATACAGATCTGCTGAAATGAGATACCTTCGAAGGACTGCAAGAAACACACTACTAGATACATAAAAAAGAAGACTTCTTAGAATAATTGTACATGGAACCTTTAGAAAATAAAATTTCTGATTGTAAGTAAAGATGGATGCAGCATGTTCATTCAATGTACCAAGCAAATGTTTATGGAAAAAGAAAACCAGGACATGTACTCAAAATACTTTTGGATGAGACTTCTATTGAGGTCGAAACAGGTTAACAAATGACCTAAATTCGTGAATGGACTATGATAATCTTATGTCTTCTTCTTCTTCTTCTTGTTTATCTCAGATTAACCTTTCACCTTATACGTACTTTTACAAGCCTCATACCACACTCCATCCGGGTCTTATAGTGGGATCACCTGTCGGGAGAGGTATTTTAAACTGTGGATCACACACATACTTTTTTAACCACACAAGAATATGGAGGGCTCAATGGCAGAGCCTCATCCGAGACAACACAACATTAAGACCAAACACACGATTTACACACACATTCATACTAAACATGACAAACATGATAAGGATGATTATGATGGCCAGATGATGTCCGGAGGCCGTTTGGGCCTTGAGATTTGTCCTACAGGTGAGGAAAAACTTAAAAAAAACTCATCATCCAGGAAACGTGTCCCTACTGGGGATCGAACTTGGGCCTGCTGCTGAGGCAGTCTTACTTGTACTACAAAATTAATTGTGTGTCTAAACGCAAAACTCCAATTACATGCATTTTTATTTTCTGGTGACAAAACTAATAATAACAAAAGAAAGATATCCGTAAACCAGCAAAATCTGACCACAAATTCGATTTGGTGAGAAATTCGCTTAGTTCAAGCAATTTCTGCGTGACAGTCTTTTTAAGATAGGCTTTTCGCACAAATTTCTCCTTCACAAATATGTGTATGAAAAAAATAAATACAATTTTTATGGCTTTTTTCGCTAATACTGAGAACTTTTTCTTCAAAGTGAACTAAAAACCCATTAAGTATAGTTGCTTTAAAAGTGATTTGAAAGATTTTCCGAACAGCAGGCGATTTTCAAACCACAGTTTGGGAACCGTTGTTCTATTCATATCATGTTAATATACCAGACATGTAATTTGTATCAATAAATGACATTCCTCTTCATCCCTCATTCCACAAGCCTGGCAATGGCAATCTGATTCATTCTTCTCGAAACTCTTCAAACAGCGAGTTGAAAGGAAAAAAGCATTTGAAGATTGCTCTGGTGACATCAAACAAAAATTCAGTTTCATGAATTACGTTTATAACCATCCCTTCAGCTGTGATTTTTTATCAGTGCCACCAGGTTGTCAATTTATGGTATTCTCTCCTAGCAACGGCGTAGGCCTACTTGTAACCTACTTCACTTCTGAATAGGGGTGCATGGAAGGCGGGGTTAGGCTGTCCCGATAATTTATAAGAGGTAATGATAATGTTATGATGCGCCAAGAGAGGTCTTAAACATAAATTTAATCCAGGTGAAGCAAGTTTGATAGTGAAGGTGTTGATAGCAAGATGATGTTCAGGGACGGTTTGGGTCTTAGAGCTTCCTGACATTTATCTGAAAAGTAAGTAAACCCCCCCCCCAAAAAAAACCTCACCCAGAAAACTTGTCGCGATAGAGGATCGAACTCGGGCCCGCTGCATGACAAGGCAATACGAGACCACAGCGATGGACTTAGCCGTGAACATAAATGTCAACATCCGATTGAGGGCCTTTCCACTTTTCAGCGGTTGCCCTTTTACCAGCCGGCTGCTGGCCCTTCACATCCACATGTGTCAATCACAGAGGTAGAT
This sequence comes from Diploptera punctata, assembly GCA_030220185.1. Lineage (NCBI taxonomy): Eukaryota > Metazoa > Arthropoda > Insecta > Blattodea > Blaberidae > Diploptera > Diploptera punctata. The sequence continues at coordinate 75,323 of JASPKZ010007570.1, forward strand.
GATCAACAGCCAGTGTAGGGGTGACATGTGGTTAGCATGTCGAATCCCCCAGCCGTTATAGCTGGTTCCTCAACCTGGAGCCGCTACTTATTGTAGCTACCCAATTGCCTCACGATGCTGGGTGGGCACCGGTCCCATACTGGCCGAAATACCATGAGAAAATTTCTTCCCCCATGGAGACTCGAACCAGCGCAAGTCCCGTAGCTCTGCGCCAAGGCTTCCTACCTTAACCGCTCGGCTACGACGCGGGACGAATGTCAACATAAAGAGTATATATTACATTAATTAAGTTTAGGATTAAGGCCTCTCCTGGGGCATCATTACCATCATCGTCACCTATCATATATCATTGGGGCAGCGTAAATCCGCTTACAAGCGCCCCAACCTCAGAAGTGGGTTACCATAACGCCATGCCAGAAGAGAATACCAGAATGTCGAAATGACAATATGGTGGCATTGAACAAAAAAATATGAAGGTATGAGTGAAGGATGTCTTTTCTTATATGTTTGTGATGTCTTACAGGTGGCCTGGAATATCACGCAACCATAGAACCCCTCCATGTTATTGTGTGGTCATAATAGGTATGTATATGATCCAAGAGTTTATAATCATCCCTTGACATGTTGTATCACAGTAGGACCCGGAAGCGTGAGCATGGAAAAGTATCTAATAAGGGATAGGTTAAACTGACAAGGTAAGTACGTATCAATCATTTCATGCCGAAACGTACCTTGAAATGTCTCCCAGAGAAGCGAGGTACAGAAATCGAAGCCAGAATCCAGCTGTGCGTAGCAGTTGGACGTCCCTGTTAAACTTAAAAGGTGTGGAGTGAGGCTGGTGTGGCGTGGACGGCAGATAATAAGGGTTATTCAATCCATAGAGTGAGTAGTTGTCTATAGTTTAAATGAGAGATTTAGCGCTGGATTTTACTGCCTTGAAATTAAAAGCGGTCCCGCGCCGTAGCCGAGCGGTTAAGGTAGGAAGCCTTGGCGCAGAGCTACGGGACTTGCGCTGGTTTGAGTCTCCATGGGGGAAGACATTTTCTCATGGTATTTCGGCCAGTATGGGACCGGTGCCCACCCAGCATTGTGAGGCACTTGGGTAGCTACAATAAGTAGCGGCTCCAGGTTGAGGAACCAGCTATAACGGCTGTGGGACTCGACATGCTAACCACATGTCACCCCTACACTGGCTGTTGATCATCTACCTCTGTGATTGACACATGTGGATGTGAAGGGCCAGCAGCCGGCTGGTAAAAGGGCAACCGCTGAAAAGTGGAAAGACCCTCAATCGGATCGGAAATTAAAAGCGCTTTTTTGAACATGAGTCCACCGCTGTGATCCCGAGGTAGCGTGCTGCCTTGTCACGCAGCGGGCGCGGGTTCGATCCTCGGACGGGACAAACTTCCTGGGTGTTTTTTTTTCGTTTTTTTCCCTCACTTGTAAGACAAATGTCAGAAAACTTTAAGGTCCAAACGTCTCCGAACATCATCTGACCATCATTAACATATTCATTAAGTTTACGATCAAGGCCTCTCCTGGCGCGTCATTATCATAAGTAATGCCACGAGTGATTTCCAAATTATCGATAAATCAAGAGTGACATTTGTTAGGACTATTTAATGAATAAAATTAAGCTGTTTACTCACAAATCATTATTTAACTATAGTTATTTTAAAATATTTATATATTTAATGTAAACGGCGATGTTTGAAAATAAATGAGAAACAATTGGTACGCTTCATTTGCTTCTTTTGTTCAACACTGCATCCAGATCATATTATTTATTGCCAAAGGATCGCAATATTGTAAGAATGCACCCTAGTGGAGAAATTTATAACCAACCTTATAGATACTAATTAATTTCTGATGGCGTATGATGTAAATATGTCAATTATATTTTTCTTCAAAGTCATTTCCTGGAAAATAATTCGTTTAAGGAAGTGCAAACAGTGGTTTCTTTTTTTAAGGTATAATCAATTGCTACAAATGTTTTTATATTATCTCCCACATGCGATATCTGCTGACAGTCATGCACTATATATACAATCTGGTAGCCGTATTTGTTGGGGAGTCAGTCACTGCAAAATAATGCTATGACCTATTCAGAACGTTAAAAAGGAGGAGCTTTCTTTAATATGATAAACTTCAGTTGATAAATTTGAGGCGAAACACGACTTTGATTGGTTGTAAATAAAAAATAATTAAAATATGATTGGTCATTGACTCCCATTTGGGGCATGAGTTAAATAGTAATCATCACTCATCATGTATCATCTGGGCATTAACTACGCCTTCCAAGCGCCCCAATCGCAGAAGAGGATTGCAATAACGCAATGCCAGGAGAGAATAACATAATGTCGAAAAGACATCGTGGCGGTATTGAATTTATTTATATTTATTTATTTCTGACTCGTCCATAGTACATCAAAATGCTTCTCCGGGAGAAATTTCAAGGTAGGTTTCGGTACGGCATGCAATGAAAAACAGTAAAAAAAACTGATAGGTATTGCGCATTCAAAAAAGCTACAGATTTCTTTATAAATATTAACTGTCTGCAAAGTCATAAAGAATATTCTTTGTCACATGAAAAACTGAATATTGTGTTTAAACTTCTGGTCTGTGTTAAGAGTAGAAACATGGATTCCATTACAAGTCACAGTGGGATTCCTATGCTAATAAGCGTCAAGACTTTGTGTCACTTCCCTTGCACATAATTAGCTCCAACTTTGCTAATTTGTCAGGAGTATGTGTTATGCAGCAACTTAACACAATACAAGTAATGTAAGAACAACAGTATTCCATTCCACTAAGGCAGTTTAACCACTTGACTTATAGAAACTTTTACATACCAAAAGCTACCCATACCTTACAGTGACACGATCCTGCTGAGAGAGGGATTTTAAGTATTTTATTTAATTTATACAAATGCAGGGGACTTGACAGAAGTCATTGTCTATAATTATGAGAAAACAAAAATATATACAATAAATTAAAACAATAGAATATTATAGCAAAACAGAAAGTTTGGCTCTTGCTTCCCAGTATCTATCCTTCAGCGTAGCAGAGTGAAGTGTCTGACACTGTAGCAGGTGGTTTCTGTCCATGTTGATCTTCGTGGAGCACAGTGGGCAATGATGACTTCTGTAGATTCCAATCCGATGTAGATGAGCTGCAAGACAATCATGTCCTGTGTTTAGTCGAAAATATACTACAGCTTCCTTTCGAGGTGCATCTGGTGTAGTGTGTATGGTGTTTTTCCACTGTTTTTCGTGAATTCGGATCTGAAGATTGGTTGAGAATGTGTTTTTTATCATTTGTTTGATACAGTTTAATGCTGAGCGATAAGATGTGTTTAAATTACGTTGCTGTAAACACATTGCTCCTCATTTTGCCAGCATATCGGCTATTTCATTTCCATTGATTCCGCAGTGAGATGGTATCCATTGTAATACTACAGTCTTATGTTTTTAATAAAGGTCAGTGAGTAGTTTATTGCAATCTACTACTTTCTTGCTTTGAGCTGATTTGAATGATGTTATTGCTTGTATGGCAGCTTTGGAATCAGACAGAATGACGATATGGTCATTGATTTGTTGACGGCATATGATTTGTGAAAGTGCAGTATGAATTGTCTTTATTTCTTCATCAAAAGCCGTTTTATTTGGTCCAAGTGGAGTGTATTGAGAGAAGAGTGAGCAATGGATTCCAGCTCCCAAAGGGCCATTGTGATTGAGCTTAGAGTCATCTGTATATATATGTAACCATTTAGAACAGGGATTTTAAGAATAGATCACAATATACTTTTTCTGACCGCACAAGGACATGGAGGGCTCCCCGAATCAGCTCAATTTCAGGACTTCCTCCTAGACAACACTACATTAAGATAAAACATATCATTCACATGCATTCGTATTAAACATGGCGAATATGATAATGGTGTTTATATTGGCCAGATGATTTTGGGAACCGTTTGGGCCTTAGTTTCCTGGCATTTGTCTTACAGATGAGAAAAACAGTATATATATATATATATATATATATATATATATATATATATATATATATATAGAAGGGACATGAGCACTAAATATGACAATTTCAATATGGTAGGGGCCTGTTACTTTCCGATCTTCATTTGTATTATATATTAAGTTGTCTTAGTGGAATAGCCTTAGGGTGTATTTACTGTGTACGGGGGACAGAATGTGCGTGTGTTAGTTTTAAGTCTGTTAAATAGCTATTTTTAGCGAATTCCCAAAGAATTAAGCTATTGAGATTGTTCTCATGAACATATTTTTGAAAAAAAAAATTCCAGATCTTCACTGATCCTATCTAGTAGACACCTAAAGTTAAGGACCAATATATACTGTGGTCTCGATGTAGCGTGCTGCCTTATCATGCAGCGGGCCCGGATTCGATTCCCGGTCGGGACAGGCTCCATGATTATCATCATCATCCTTCACCGGTGTGGAAAGCAACGGGAAGCTACCACACCTATAATTCCATAGTAAAGCTGCAAAGCATAGCATGAAAATGCTATGATTGCAGTGAAATACCTGCCTTCGGGCAGAATTACTATGGATATATATATATATATATATATATATATTTTCTATTCTATAGCAATTCTTCCCGAGGGCAGGTATTTCACTGCAATCATAGCATTTTGATGCTATGCTTTGCATCTTTACTAAGGAATTACATGTATGGTAGCTTACCGTTGCTTTCCACGCCGGTGAGGGATGATGTTGATAATGATAAGGAGGATGATGATGATGACTGGATGATTTTTGGGGACCGTTGGGCCCTAAGCTTCCTGATATTTGTCTTACAGGTGAAGACGAACCCCGAAAAAACCTCACCCAGAAGCTCGTCCCGACCGGCAATCGAACCCGGGCCCGCTGCATGACAAGACAGCAGGCTACCTCGAGACCACAGTGGTGGACTGTATAAATACACAAACACATACATTCTGCAGAAATGGATATTTGGAGGCATTCAGCTGGAATTTATAGAAGATATATAAGAAGAATCAGCGTATTTAAACAAAAGATGAATGGTCAAACTTCAATTGTAAAGTAAAGTTATCCCACTTCGGGCCTCAGGAGGCCCTTGGGGTAGTAGGGGGTTAAGGCTCCCACTTTTTCTGGACAATCGGCACTTGATGTCAGCCGGTTGTGAGCCCTGCGTGACGGCCGCCTTTACCCGCAGAACAAGCGTCTAGTACTCATTTCCTTTAGAGGCTGGGTCGACCCCAGGACCATAGTGCTGCCAGAAGGTTTGGGTCAGTTTAAAAATCCTGACCCCACCGGGATTTGATCCCTCGACCTTCCGGCTTGTAGCGCAGTGCCTTAACCACAACGCTATGGCGTGCTCCCACTTCAATTGTGGATTTCATAAATAACAAACATCATGGTAAGGTCATGTAAAAGAGTTGCAGAAGACAGATTACCAAGAAGAATACTAGAATGGGTGCCACTTGATAGAAGATAGAGGACGGCCAAAAATAACATGGATTGATGATGTTTTGAACAGCATGAGTGGAAAAGGATTGGACTATGGAGATTGGAATGACAGAGAGGTTTTGAGGAAAATACAGTATATTGATTAATTGGGCGCAGGAAAGTCCTGCTAAATAAATAAAATATATGATCATTAATGTTATAGCGAGCGCAACATTTGTTTCATTAAAATCAAACTTGGCACATAGAGATTAATTAAAGAAAGTAAGTTCGAATTCGTTAAGCGGCAAAATACGAAAAAGGACCATTAAGTGAAGAAGTTCACCAGAAGTGAAAATGCTTAAAATGTAGAAACTCATTAGGGGCTACATGCTATTAAAATAAACCGAGGAAGCAAAACCCGACCATTAGAAGTGGGGGTTTTACCTCATCATCATCTTCAAGGTATGGGCCTGTTGGTCTGTTCCATGGGGGGGAGGGTTACTAGAAAATCGAAATTAAAAAATCGCTCTGGCAGCCGCCATGTTTGCATTCGTCCCAATATATCAATATACAACACAATTTAACTAACAGTTTAATTAGCAATATATGCTGTAAGACAAACTGCATTAATGTAATTTATTTAATAATTTAATTAAAGTAATTGAAACAATCAGTAGAAATTATTTAAATTTTTGCACAAATTTTACAAGAATATCATAAAGCACTCGTAATAACTAACTAACTCACTGGCTATATCGAACCCGTAGATTCATGTCCGAGTAGACATAAGCTCTCCATACATCCCTATCCTGAGCTAATGTTTTTTAATCATCCTCTGTATAATCTACTTTCCTCAAATCATGGATAATATTATTATTCCGCTTCATTCTTCGTCTACCAACTGGGCGTTTTCCCTTTAGTTTTCCTACAAGAAGCTTCCATGCACTTCTTTCATACACTATACGTGCCGCATGTCCTGCCCATCGTAGTCTACGAGACATAACTCTTTTTTATTATATCTGGATTCCTACACATATAATCTAGCTGACTATTATGTAATTTTCCCCATTTACCTCCCTGTTCATCTCCTTTTGGCCCAAAAAATGTCCTAAGAACTGTATTCTCAAACACTCGTATACGGTTGTGATATATTTGTTTTCTCTGTACTCCGACACGTTTAAATAAGTTAACTGAAGGAATTGGGTTCCTACAATAATTTTATAAAAATATATGTGGATAGAGTGGATGAGAGAGAATGTTATAGGCATATATATATATATATATATATATAATATAATAATAATAATAATAATAATAATAATAATAATAATACTTTATTTATTCTGGCAGAGTTAAGGCCATAAGGCCCTCTCTTCCACTCAACCAGCACAAATACAAATAAATATTCGACAAATATAGATATACACTGTACTAATTATAAACAGTTAAAGATACAAGAAATGTAGCAATGTAAATGTCATGTACAAACAACATTTCATAGGGTAATAACAATAATGATACGATAATAATAATAATAATAATAATAATAATAATAATAATAATAGTAATAATAATAATAATAATAATAATAATAATAATAATAATAATAATAATAATAATAATATAAATATCATACATTATACGCGAAACACCAATTAATATATATATATATCTTACACTGGATAATAATGAAGTCGAGTTTAGAGCAAATATAAATTTAGATTTCTTTTAAAAGATGCAAATGTCCGGCAGCCCCTTATTTCTTGTGGTAGGGAATTCCAGTTGCGAGAAGTGGAGATGGTATATGACATGGAGTGATGTGATGTCCTATGTTGCGGTATATATATAATTATATATATATCCATCCATAGTAATTCCGCCCGAAGGCAGGTCCTTCACTGCAATCATAGCATTCTCATGCTATGCTTCCAGGTTTACTAGGGAATTGTGTAGGTGTGGTAGCTTCCCGTTGTTTTCCACACCGGTGAAGGATGATGATGATGATGATAATGATGAGGATGAAGATGATGGCCATATGATTTTGGGGACCGTTTGGGCCTTAAAGTTTTCCTGACATTTGTCTTACAGGTGAGGAAAAACCCCGATAAAAACCTCACCCAGAAAAACTGCCCCGACCGGGGATCGAACCCGGGCGCGCTGCGTGACAAGGCAGCACGCTACCTCGAGACCACAGCGGTGGACTTATATATATAGGCCTATATATTTTATGTATGAGGGTAGATGTGTAATTGCTGTAGACATTAGACATGTACACTGCGTATTTGTTTACGTATTCATATGTTTTTCTTTAACAGGAATATACACGTACGGCTAAATTTATACAGGATGAGTTTTAATTACACCGACAAACTGCAGGGACTGATTCCTGACTGAAAACCTCTGGATTTTTCCCTCTGGGGGCATCTGAAAAGTATTGTGTATGCTGAACCAGTTCCTGATGTGCATTCCTTTCAACAATTGTCCACGTCGCCTGTGACTCTATTCGGAAAGGGGCCGGAACATGCGAAAGAGTGAGGCAATCCATGATATATGTGAACGCGCGAATTGCATCCCATGGATGCCATGCTAAACATCTGTTGTGACGTGGATGCGATTATGCTGTGTACTGTGTGCCGTTACAATTTGTTGTCGTTGCACGCACATCTTTCATTTCTGGACACATTTTTATAGAACCTTTCTTCCTTCTTTTCCAGTCAGAAACCAGTCCCTGAAGTCTGTCGGTGTACGCCTAATTACAGCTCACCTTGTATAATGTCGCCATCTTGGTCTCATGTTAAAGAGAGGAATGGATATAGATTGGACCAGTGTCATTTCGGCATTCGTAGTGCCCGCATCTTGCGAACAACGCACTAAGAAAATGAACTCAGGATTTTCGACTGTTTGTATTTGATAAGTGTCCATAAAGTGGATCATATCTCAGAATCTAATTATTCGATGTGAGTGAACTTAGATTTAATTTGACTATTTAACTCATGCCCCAAATGGGAGTTAACACGTTTCAATGATTTCTGTTTTACAACCAATCACAGTCGTGTTTCACCAAATATTTATCAATATTAAATTTACCATATTAAAGAAAGCTCCTCCTTTTTAATATTCTGAACAGGTCTGACCATTATTTTGCAGTGACTGACTCTGTAAGAAATACGGCTACCAGATTGTATATATAGTGCATGGATGTCAACACATAGCGCTTACAGGAGTTAATATAAAAACATTTGTAGCAATTGATTATACCACCAAGAAAAGAAACCACTGTTTGCACTTTCTTAAATGTATTTTCTCCCAGGTAATAATCCAGAAAAATATAATTGTCATATTTACATCATAAGATATCAGAAATGAATTAATATACAGTTTGATGGGTTTCATTTTTTTCTCCACTAGAGAGCATTCTTACAATATTGCGTTTCTTTGGCAATAAATAGTATGATCTGGTTGCAGTGATAAACAAAAGAAGCAGATGAAGCGTACCAATCGTTTCCCATTTGTTTCAAACATCGCCGTTTACATTAAACATATAAATGTTTTAAAATAACTATAGTTAAGTAATGATTTGTGAGTAAACAGCTTAATTTTATTCGTTAAATAGTCTAACAAATGCCACTCTTGATTTCCAAATTCTCTAAATAAATTCACTCCTCTCTTCGTGAGTCGTGAATTTATCGATAATTTGGAAATCACTCGTGGCATTACTTATGAAGAGGAGTGTATTTGCTGCAACTCTCCTTCTTCCAAGCTCGTTTCTCACAAACTCCAAAGATCTATCTACTTTGTAATGGCATATCCATTGTTGAGCCATTGCCTCTCCATTGTAAGGATTTACTATACTAAGTTAATTTTTAGTTACCTTATTTGCTCATAGATGTCCTGCCTGGATGGCATGCGGTCAACACACCGACTCAATGAGACATCTAACAGGCAACTAAGGTATTACTAGGACGTCGAGGTCGGTAAATTTTGCTTAGAGGCTTTTTTTATGCAGGCTTAAGGATCTTTTACGTACCTGAAAATCTTCAGACTAGGGACCCACGGCTTAAAGTCCTAAAAAATCCTTCGACCCCAGCCGGATTTGAACCCGCGACCTTCGGAACTAGAGGGAAGGAGTATACCTACTAGCTCATCGCGGCGACGACTAAAAAAATACGTTTGCATTTTTATTTTCTCAAAATGTCACGAAATATGAGGGCAAGTTACAACAAGAATTACAAAAATTGGGCACGAGTGCGCAGAGCACAAAAAAAAAGAAGAAGAAAAGACTCGAAACTAATGCGCAGAATTGGTACAAGTATAAGAAACATAAGCATACTCTGACAAATAAGGCGGCATTTGATGAGCGTTGTAGTCGTTGGATATGGATTTCGTTGCTGATGACGAGAGGTCGATTATACACGATTATCAATTGTGTATATTCTACCTTTTTTAATGCTTGAACATCTGGTCTCTGAAATACAATTTATATATTAATTGGATATTTGTAAATTTGTATTTATTTCCTTTTCTACAAAACATTTCAATTCATAAATATCCTAAGGGCTATTTTAACAATTATATTGTGCTGAAATAGTCTACCATTATGTGAATATTTATAAACTAATAATAAAATAACAAGAGCAAGGAATAGTTTGCACATGACGTAACAAATAAAACATCATACTGATGTGTCAGGATGAAGTATTAGATTTAACTTTTCTGGCGGGAAATTTAAGGTCACACATGATCTTGAACTTGGCTCTATTTGGAGGTTATGTTAGTTCGATTATCTCTTGTTTACGAGATCTATTTATTAACCTCGTGTCTTTAGCTATATACCACATCATATATTCATCTTCATGTTAAATTACCAGCTATTCTTTAAATTTTGTTTTACTTTATTTTCCTAAAAGAATTTATATCATACGGAGTTATAATGCAACTGTAATGACCGAACATAATATCATTAATCACAATCGTACCTAGCCGCAGAATCTGTGTTCTTTAAATGTATCTTCTTTCGGACTATTTAACTCATGCCCCAAACGGAAGTCAATGACCAATCACGTTTCAATGAATTCTGATTTACAACCAATCACAGTCGTGTTTCACCTGGAATTGATCAAATAAGTTTATCATATTAAAGAAAGCTCCTTATTTTCAACATTCTGATTGGACCAGAGCATTATTTTGCAGTGACTGACTCTCTAAGAAATACGGCTACCAGACTGTATGTATAGTGTACGAAATTAAATAGATAGTGCTTGCAGGATATAATATAAAAAACATTTGTAGCAATTGATTATACCACCAAAAAAAACACTGTTTGCACTTTCTTAAACGTATTATTTACCTGGTAATAACGTTCCAGAAAAATATAATTGACATATTTACATCATAGGACATCAGAAATAAATTAATATACAGTGTGTGCGTTTCATTTTTTTCTCCACTAGGGCGCATTCTTACAATATTGCGATCATATGGCAATAAATAATATGATCTGGTTGCAGTAATGATCAAGTGAAACACAACAAATGTTTCTAATTTGTTTTCAAACATTAAATATATAAATATTTTAAATTAACTATACTTAAATAATGATTTGTGAGTAAACAGCTTAATTTTATTCGTTAAATAGTCCTAACAAATGCCACTCTTGATTTCCAAATTCTCTAGATAAATTGGAAATCACTCGTGGCATTACTTATGATAAATAATCTAGAGGTATATTTCTGTCTATAATTTAATAGAACGGGAATTGATTCACATTATGATTTTATAAATTGAGTTTCTTTTCTTGAATAAACATATCCCAATAAATCTCATTCGTTTATGGAAGATGACGCTCTTATGTTTCAATACGCTACATTAACCATTAGTAAGGTAATAAAATTAACACACATCTTTAATATTGAATTAATACTATATTTGACATTCTATCGCACGTATAATCACAAATAAAAAATAAAGTAAAAACATTGTAGCAGTAGCGTATCTATATATTAATACGCGAAGGAAAAACTTTGTACGACTTTTTAAGCACATTGCGTGCACGGAGGAGTGCTATATTTAGCATAATTAAAGTTTATATAGAGGAAGAGGGCAGAAAAACAAAACTTTATGTACAATATGTGTTACAAATAAATAAAATAAAATAAATTGTCTCTAAGGAATTTGGGGCACGCCGTAGCGTAGTGGTTAAGGCACTGAGCTACAAGCCGGAGGGTCGAGGGTTCAAGTCCCGTTGGGGTCAGGATTTTTAAACTGACCCAAACCCTCTGGCGGCACTATGGCCCTGGGGTCGACTCAGCCTCTAACGGAAATGAGTACCAGACGCTTGTTCTGGGTGTAAAGGCCGTCACGCAGGGCTGACAACCCGGCTGACATAAAGTGCCGATTGTCTATAAAAAGTGGGAGCCCTAACCTCTTACTACCCCAAGGGCCTCCGGGTCTGTTGTGGGATCACGTTACTTAATTACTAAGGAATTTGTGTGTATTACTCATTCGTTTATGTTCATACTGAAAGTGCATTGTTGCAAAAAGAAAACTGCGCAGCAGCAATGTGGATTGACTTACTCTCGCGTATTTATTATTAGAGGTTTATTATTAGTGGTTTAAAAAAGCGAGTACATTTTATTATTTAAATTTAAATTAAAGCCTGTCTAATCTTGGTTTCAGTAATTTCATTGCATTTTTTATTTAGATATTCGCACCTACTTCCATTATGCCTCGACATAGAACATTGACCGGTCGAAGTGAGAGACAAAGAAGAAGGGACATATATTCCCGTACACATAATAATAGGCCAAGTGCAAATTTAAATAGTATATAGTACACAAATGTCAAATAACGCGTTACTGTTTTTAAATATGGCTTCGCCAAACTATACACATATTTCTTATCTTTCGTATTTTTAAAATACATTGATAATTAATACATAATGACGTATTTGTTGAGTGGTAGACAAGGCCTTAAGGCCTTAACTCTGCCAGGTAAAATAAAGCTATTATTATTATTATTATTATTATTATTATTATTTGTCACAAACGTAAAAAAATGAATGAATCGTGCTCCAATTTCGACCGCTGGGCGACCACTAGTATGAATAATTATCTAAGCAAATATATATATATATATATATATATATATGAGGTGTGCAATGCTGTGGTCTCACCAGGAAGCATGCTGCCTTGTCACGCAGCGGGCCCGAGCTCGATTCCCGGTCGGTACAAGCTCCTGGGTGAGGTCAACGGTCCCCGAAAATCATCCGGCCATCATCATCCTTATCATTACCATCATCATCCGTCACCGGTGTGGAAAGCAACGGGAAGCTACCACACTTATAATTCCCTAGTAAAGCTGCAAAGCATAACATGAAAATGCTATGATTGCAGTGAAAGACCTGCCCTCGGGCAGAATTACTATGGATGGATGGATGGATATATGAGGTTTTCCCCCGGATGAAAATGCAGAAATTGCCTGTAACTTAAATGAGAAATTGACTTGAACTAACTTAACCACATTATTATTACAACACTGTCAAAATAAAATAGCCAACTTATGTAAAACATGCTAATAAAAATTAGATGGTCGAGTTCCTACCTAAATAATGTAACCTACCTAATCCAATCTAAACCACCAAATTCAACCTGAATAAACACGTTAGTAATTTATTATAGCAGAAACGTGAATGAGCATGTCACAACCATAATGGCTGCTACATTCTTCAAGAAATACTGCAAATAGTGCTTTATAAATTATTTTCCTGCTTTGCTTCTGGATATCCGCATTTTTTTCCCCCCACATTTTCATTTTTGCTGTCCCAAAGCTTCGTTTTAAAACTAAAATTATCTAGAAATTCAGATGTCCACATATTGGGCTGTGCCCATTAATATGACTACTAGAACTATGAAGCAATTTTTTATTGGTACACTACGTTGACCTCCATTTCTAAACATCACATCCCTAGTCTCGTCTATGTATCGCTACAGAATTAGACATTTTGTAATATTTTTTAAAATCAATGCCACCAGGTTGTCATAACGACATTTCTGATATTCTCTCCTGGCATGGCGTACTTATAGCTCACTTCTGAGTTTGGGGCGCAGTGATGAACAAAAGAAGCAAATGAAGCGTACCTATCGTTTCTCATTTTGTTTTCAAACATCGCCGTTTACATTAAATATATAAATATTTAAAAATAACTATAGTTAAATAATGATTTGTGAGCAAACAGCATAATTTTATTCGTTAAATAGTCCTAACAAATGCCACTCTTGATTTCCAAATTCTCTACATAAATTCACGACGCACTTCGTGCGTCGTGAATTTATCGATCATTTGGAAATCACTCGTGGCATTACTTATGATAATGATGGCTAGATGGTATTTGGGTACTCTTTGGGCCTCAAATTTTCCTTATAGAGAATCGAACTCGGGCCCTCTGCGTGACAAGGCAGCACGCTACCTAGATACCACAGCGGTGGATTTAAATTTCTGAATTCTAGAAAATACGAAAATATTATAATAACTTTTATTTTTCTCGCACATAAATTTAAACTCCGCTTAACAGTACACTTTTTGTTTATGTTTTTGGTTTAGTTTCTCCGCTCTCCAGTTCTAGCAATAAGAAAATCTAATTTCAAACTTAGCCTTTGAGAAACCTGGGCAAAGACCTCTGTTTATTACATGCAATAAATTCTGTGTAATATGGAACATAAGAGTGGTTTTGTGATTGTTTCAAATGGTTACGAAACGACACGCTTTGAGCCTGGCCGTGACCGCACTACGTTCAGGTCAGTGGAAGTTTGTCTTATCGTACGTAAAGTACAGACGGCAAAGCTTTTCGTCTCTTAAAAATAATACAGTATCTGATCGCTGAAAACATCAAAGTGCATAGCACAGAATAATATTCATTAATATTTAATGATCAAATTGCAACAACTTCTACATAAATGACATAAGGAAACAGATGTTTGTAATTTCTCTCTTAGTTTTAAACGTATTCTAATTCTCGTAGTAACATATAGCAGCACCTGGAAACATTTTCGTTATTTTATTTTGTTGTTATTGAAATGTTTGATTAATGAGAGAAACCTGAAGGATTTGTATAACCAAAATGATAGAAAATGTAAAAAAATTAATGAACTAATAATGCATTCACAGTCACGCAGCGGGCCCGGGTTCGATCGCCGGTCGGGACAGTTTTTCTGGGTGAGGTTTTTATCGGGGTTTTTCCTCACCTGTAAGACAAATGTCAGGAAAACTTTAAGGCCCAAACGGTCCCCGAAATCATATGGCCATCGCAATCATCATCATTCATATTCATCTTAGATTAAGCTTAGGATTAGGGACTCTCCTGGCGCACCACTATCATCATCACCACCCATCATATCATCGGGGCAACGTAACCCCGCCCTCCAGGCGCCCCAACCTCAGAAGTGGGTTACAAGTACGCCATGCCAAGAGAGAACACCAGGAATGTCGAAAGACAACCTGGGGCATTTGCAAAAAAAATACATTCACATATTTTTACCTTTTATACTCAGATAACTGACAATATTCTAAAATTGGTTGCATATTATTTAAGTTTAGATTTTATACTTGTTTTGATTCCTCGATCATTTTAATATATTGCCGTTGTAGAACATTTTGGGATTCTATAGCACCATGCCACAATATAAATTCAAATAGAAAAAAAAACTGAAAAAGACAATTTATTGCTGCAGTATGTGAATAATTACATGATATATATATATACGAATTTTGTTTTCAAAAAAATGTGAAAAAATGCCTTAAAATAAAGTGAGAAGTTGAGCTCAAAATAACATAAATCAGCACATTTGCAATTTAAATGTGTATTAGTCATTACTCAGACAGTGTAGCCAACTTACTACAAAAAACCTGCTAATAAACAAGTAAACGGCTAAACTATAGTGTGCTAACTAACTCATCTATTTTCTCACCCTAACTTGTCCACTTAACACTAACTTGTCCATTTTCTCACCCTTACTTGCTCACAAATGTAGGTGGACTCTTGGGATAGAAACATGTAGTTAATTGGCTCTAGCGGGAACATGTGTTATCACATTGGCCAACAGGACGCTAAAATTCATTTGTTCTCTGATCGAATATTCATTGGTAGCATAGAATAGTCGAACATTTTATTATGTGAAATAAATCATCAAATTTATTTTTCACTTTTTACTCTAAGTTTCTTCTTCTTCTTCTTCTTCGCCTTCTTCTTCTTCACTTCACGGGCTAAGCAAAATTGCCTGTTCCGCCTCACAGTTGTTCTGTCCATCTTTTCACTAGCCTTCCTACATTCCTTGAACCTCTTGGCTTGTAGTTGAATGCTGCTCTTGGTAATCTTGTTACATTCATTCTTTCCATATGTGTAAACCATTTCTCTCTATATCCTCTGATTTTCTCATTCAATGGATATATATTTAACTCTGTCCTTATATCTTCATTCTTTATCCGATCCAATCTTGTGCTGTGTAAATTTCTCAATAACCTAACATCCCCCCATGGGCCTTAAGAGCTATTGTTCTGGATGGTTTGAATATAGGAAGGAAGCAGGAGCTCTGAATCATGATTTATAGTTGTAGCAACAACGTTACTAAATACAAATTATAGTAAACCCTGTCCTCTTTTCCGGCGTAAAGCCAGGTCGAGGAATGATGTGAGATGAAGTCTCTATTATGAAGGTCTGTGATATATGAGAATGCCGGCAGACTAGCCTTTTCAGAGTCAGACGAAATTAAACAAAACGAATACCATGAGTAAGGGGATGTATTAGAATGAATATTTTGGTAGGAAAAATGTAAGAAACTCTTATGAAAATATGCTCTGGCTCCGATTTGTCCACCGCGAATCCCATATGGAGTGACAGAATCGTAATCTCGGACCTCAGAGCCGCTCAAATGAAATATTTTTTAAAATGTTATTTTCTTTGTATGAATGTACTGTAATATTATTAACAATTTTAGACAAATTTGATACTTGACATAAATGCAAAGAGAACGTTGAGTAATACTGAAAACGTATTGCGACGTAAAGTACATGAATTTTGGTTTTAGTTAAACTAACGTAACTACAGATCATCAATGTAGAAAGTCAATCTAGTACATAACTATAAAACTGTTTAATTCTAACATCACATACCATGAATTGTATTTATATGGACTATTTAACTCCAAATGACAGTCAATGACCAATCACATTTCAATGAATTTTGATTTACAACCAATCACAGTCGTTTTTCACCTCGATTTTATCATTTTTATTTTATCCCTTTCATTTTATCAGATGGTTTCAGATTGTATATATTAGTGCACGAATGTAACCAGATTTTGCTTGCGAGATATAATAGAAAAACAATCGTAGAAATTGATTATACCACAAAAAAACACTGTTTGCACTTTCTTAAACGTATTATTTATCGATAATTTGGAAATCACTCTTGGCATTACTTATGCCCCAAATGGCAGTCAATAACCAATCACATTTCAATGAATATTGATTTACAACCAATCACAGTCGTTTTTCACCTCGATTTTATCAGTTTCATTTTATCAGGTGCCTCCCAGATTTTATATACATAGCACGAATGTAACCAAATTTTTCTTGCGAGTTATAATAGAAAAACAATCGTAGCAATTGATTATACCACAAAAAAAAACACTGTTTGCACTTTCTTAAACGTATTATTTATCGAATTTATAGATAATTTGGAAATCACTCGTGGCATTACTTATGACTATTTAAATCATGCCCCAAATGGCAGTGAATGACCAATCACATTTCAATGAATTTTGATTTACAACCAATCACAGACTTTTTCATCTCGATTTTATCACTTCCATTTTATCGTTATCATTTTATCAGGTGGCTCCCAGATTGTATGTACAGTGCACGAATGAAACCAAATTATGCTTGCGAGATATAATAGAGAACATTCATAGCAATTGATCATACCATAAAAAAGAAACCACTGTTTACCCTTTCTTAAATGTATTATTTCCCAGGAATTAACGTTGCAAAAAATATAATTGACATATTTACATCACAGGACATCAGAAATTAATTAATAACCTGTAATGATATGTTTCATTTTTTCTCCACTAGGGTGCATTCTTACAATATTGCGTTTCTATTTGGCAATACATATGATCTGGTTGCAGTGATGAACAAATGAAACATAACGTTCCTCATTTGTTTTCAAACATCGCCGTTTACGTTAAATATATACATATTTTAAAATAACTATATTTAAATAATGATTTGTGAGTAAATACCTTAATTTTATCGTTAAGTAGTCCTAACAAGTGCCACTCTTGATTTCCAAATGATCTGGATAAATTCACTCCTCATTTCGTGAGTCGTTAATTTGGAAATCACTCGTGGCATTACTTATGATAAATAGTGTGTGACCTATATTTAAAATCGTAATATGATACTCAAACATTTACAAATTTTTACACGATTATAAAAACACGCGTTTTATTAATATACTCAACCTGTAAGAACAAAATTTGTATTCATTAAGAAATGCATAGCATTAACTTACAAAGTTACCACTTTTCACAATTAAAAACTAATAAAATAGGATTTAATAATATGTAGAACATAAAACTGAGTTCCAAGTTAAGTGATGCTAAGACAGACACTTCAATACTGAACACTTTTAATACTAAAGCAAGTTTTTATACTCTGGTTTCCAAAGACAAGTCTTAACTTTGTTTGAAGATCGGCAACCTCCTACCAATATGGAAATTAATTTCTATCTTGATGACCCATAATAACACTGTCATGACTAATATGAAATCACTTACGTTAGCCAAATTTAATACACTTTTTTATTAGCAATTCTCAATAGGCCTATTTAATTATTAGCGTCCGTATGCAGTTGTTCCCATTAATAATAAAATAGGATGTTCACTTGTTAACAGTTTTACGTTATTTTATAATGTAAAATAAAAATACCAATTAGTTTCAAAATAATGCTAACTAACTCATTGGCACTATCAAACCCGTAGTTTCACGGCCGCGAGGACATAAGCTCTCCATAATCCCTATTCTGAGCTAATGTTTTCCAATCATCCCCTGTATATCTACTTCCCTCAAATCATGATTAATGTTATTATCCCACCTCATTCTTGGTCTACCAACTGGATGTTTTCCCTCTGGTTTTCCTACAAGAAGCTTCCATGCACCTCTTTCATTCCCCATTCGTGCCACATGTCCTGACCATCGCAGTCTACGAGATTTAACTGTTCCTATTATATCTGGCTTCCTATAAAGACCATGTAGTTCACTGTTATTAAGTTTTCTCTATTCACCTGTCTGTTCATCTCTCTTTGGTCCAAACATTTTCCTAAGTACCTTACTCTCAAATACTTGTAATCTCCTTTCCTCCCTTAAAGTAAGAGTCCATGTTTCGCATCCATATAATATAACTGGTAGAATAACAGTTTCTTATATTTTCAGTTTAACGTTTTTTGAAAGGATTTGGGATGTCAAGAGACCCTGCAATGCATAATAGCACGCGTTTCCAGCCAATGTTCAATTTCTTTGTGCATCTCATTCCTATTTGTGATTATTGTTCCTGGGAACTTGAATTCTGCCACTTCAACAATTAAAAAAAAGTACATTACAACGAAAGTAACCCACTTTGTTACGTACAGTCGATAACAGTCTTGTTTGTACACAAAGCCTTCATAGGAAAGTTCTTTTAAATGTATTAAAAAAAATGTTTATTTTTATATTATCTAGTGTATAGTAACTAAAACAACTGTACTCTATATAGTAATTAGGCCAACATTGCAGTTCTGCCTAACTAACTCAATGACACTATCTAACCCGTAGGTTCAAGGCTGCGCGGACATAAGCTCTGCATATATCCCTATCCTGAGATGTTTTCCAATCATTACCTGTAAAAACTACTTACCCCAAATCATGTTTAATGTTATTCTCCTACCTCATTTTTGGTCTACCAACTTGGCGTTTTCTAGTTTTCCTACCGGAATCTTCCATGCCCCTCTTTCATGCCTCATTCGTTCCACATGTTCTGCCCATTGCTGTCTACGAAACTTAACTGTTCTTATTATATCTTGTTTTCTATAGATCATATAGCTCACTCTTAGTTTTCTACATTCGTCTGCCTGTTATCTCTTTTTGGTCCTACATTTTTCATAATAACTTTATTCTCAAGATACTCGTAATATTTTCTCCTTCCCATGAAATAACTTATTTTACTTACCTATGTAACTTAAGTGCGTTTTAAGATTAGGCCTAATTACTGTAGATTTATCTAACTCGATGTAGTAGTAGATAAGGCATTAAGATCTTTAAATATGCCAGATAAATAATATGCCTAAAATTGTTATGAAATGGATCCCAATGGAAAGGTGAAAGAGAGGAAGACCGAATAAAACGGATTGGAGGAAAATCAATGGATGAACAGAGAAGAATGGCGTTTGGTTTCTGGAAGACGGCGGCAGCTGTCATGATATCGGATGATGATGATATTTATTATTAAAATGGAGAAAATGGGATCTGAAAATAATATTTTAAAGATATATAAGTTTGTATGGGCATGTTATTAGAAGAAATAATCGACTGGATACAGAAGTCTTACTTTGGAAATCACCAAGAAAGAGGAAGAGGGAACACCACTGTTTACATGGGTTGATGATATTAAAAGGAATCGTGCAGAAGTATTGTAAATATATATATTTGATAGATCAGGAATATATATTTAGATGTTATAACTATATTTTTTGACATTTGGCACTGAAGGCAAATATGATATGAAAAGAAAAATGAATGCTTGATTGATTTGAACCCGAGTCTCTAAACTCTGTAAGTTTAGCTCTCTAACCAACTGAGCTACCCAAGTATTCCAACACAAACATACATTTTTTTATATATGTAGTATTCTCAATTCACACAAGTGGTAGCGGGAAGTCGTTCCCCCTGACATGTAGTGGCCACCATAACAGGTAAGCAAATTTTAAATTATGACATCTAAATATACAAGCGTTACTGCTATAAGGCAAATATTCGCTTTAAAAAAATACGTGTTATGGTGGCCACTATATGTCAGGGGGAACGACTTCCTGCTACCTCTTGTGTGGATTGAGAATACTACATATATAAGAAAAATGTATGTTTGTGTTGGAATACTTGGGTAGCTCAGGTCTTTACATCACTAAACGTACAGAGTTTAGAGACTCGGGTTCAAGTCAATCAAGCATTCATTTTTCTTTTCATATCATATATAAACCGCTGTGGTCTCGAGGTAGCGTGCTGCCTTGTCACGCAGCGGGCCCGGGTACGATCCCCGGTTGGGGCAGTTTTTCTGGGTGAGGTTTTTATCGGGGTTTTTCCTCACCTATAAGACAAATGTCAGGAAAACTTTAAGGCCCAAACCGTCCCCGAAATCATATCGCCATCATCCTTATCATTATCATCCTTACCATTTATCATTATCATCATCATCCTTCACCGGTGTGGAAAGCAACGGGAAACTACCACACCTACACAATTCCCTAGTAAAGCCGCAAGCATAGCATGAAAATGCTATGATTGCAGTGAAGGACCTGCCTTCGGGCAGAATTACTATGGAATGGAATCATATATAAACACAAAAAGGCAATGAATGAATAAGTGAGCAATTTAAATATATATATATATATTTTTATTATTCTCTATTTTCGGATAATACAATATCCATGGATTTTCCATATTGTATTATGATATATGTTTTGACAGTTAATATACTGTGTATAGAACTTCTTGATCCGCTTTACATTATTCCCCGGACGTCATTATCAGAAGACTGAATGGAGAGGAATTTATACAGTCAACTGTGTAACGCTGTAGTAAGTTTAAAATGTGAAACTTCACATTTTGCTTCTCTACTTATCATAAAAACCCAATCCATTATAAGTACACAATAAACCCATGTGGATAATGAGCTTTTTCCTAACACTTCTCTAACATTTTAATTCCACAGTGATCTATGTCACATTAATTTTAAAATACGCAAATATAATTTTTAAAGATGTATTTCAGAAAAGTGTTTCTCTATAGCGCACATATACAGTACCATTTACTTGACTAATTCATGCAAGGACGTTTGAATGGTAACAATAAAACCTTATCTTATTTTGATCTTTAAATTACAATGAATCTTATAAGATACATTGATTTAATAAATTTAATAAAACAATACAAAAAATATAAATTGCTTAAATTAGTGTCGAAATATAATATAATTTAGACTTATACATGGTTTTGTTTTCACTGATGACCAACACATTTAAATAATTGACACGAGAAAATAGTATTTCTCCAATTTAAGAAAAACGAATTATATTAGTTATCGGTTAGTAGAATTTTAAAAGCAAGTCAATTAGGATTCTGGATATAAAAACGTTTATCAGTGTTATTTAAGGATCATATCCAAATGATCAGTAGAATTATCTTCTGAAAAATCATATATTTTAAGCTATACCACCTTTACATTTTTCTCGTAAGTCATGCCACAAGTGATTTCCAATTTATCTTGACTATTTAACTCATGCCCCAAATGGGAGTCAATGACCAATCACATTTCAATGATTTTTTTATTTACAACCAATCACAGCCGTGTTTCGCCTAGAATTTACCAACTAAAGTTTATCATAATAAAGAAAGCACCTTCTTTTTAACATTCTGAATAGGTCATAGCATTATTTTGCAGTGACTGACTCTCCAAGAAATACGACTACCAGATTGTATATATATTCCATGAATGTCAACACAGCGCATGCGGGAGTTAACATAAACACATTTGCAGCGATTGATTATACCACCAAAAAAAGAAACCACTGTTTGCACTTTCTTAAATGTATTTTTTCCCAGAAAAATATAATTATCATAGGACATCAGAAATGAATTAATATACAGTTTGATGTGTTTCATTTTTTCTCCACTAGAGTGCATTCTTACAATATTGCGTTCCTTTGGCAATAAATAATTATCTGGTTGCAGTGACGAACGAAAGAAGCAAATGAAGCGTACCAATCGCTCTCATTTGTTTTCAAACATCGCCGTTTACAATTAAATATATAAATATTTTAAAATAACTATATTTAAGTAATGATTTGTGAGTAAACAGCTTAATTTTTTTCGTTAAATAGTCCTAACAAATGCCACTCTTGATTTCCAAATTCTCTAGATAAATTCATTCCTCACTTCATGAGTCGTGAATTTATCTATAATTTGGAAATCACTCGTGGCATTACTTATGAAAATTTGGAAATCAAGAGTGGCATTTGTTAGGACTATTTAACGAATAAAATTGAGCTGTTTACTCACAAATCATTATTTAAATACAGTTATTTTAAAATATTTATATTTTTAATGTAAACGGCGATGTTTGAAAACAAATGAGAAATTTTGTTATGCTTAATTTGTTCATCACTGCAAGCTGATCATATTATTTATTGCCAAAGGATCGCAATATTATAAGGATGCACAGTAGTGGAGAAAAAATTAAACACATCAAACAGTTTATAACCAACATTATAGGTTATTAATTAATTTCTGATGTCCTATGATGTAAATTTATCAATTATATTTTTCTGGAACGTAAATTCCTGGGAAATAATACGTTCAAGAAAGTGCAAACAGTGGTTTCTTTATTTTTGTGGCATGATCAATTGCTACAAATGTTTTATATTATATCCCGCAAGCACTACCTGGTTACATTCGTGCACTATATATATATATATATATATATATATATATATACAATCTGGTAGGCACTGCATTATAGAATTCTTACATCTTAATATATAAATTGTTATATTCAACGTTTTTCTTAGAGAGTCAGTCACTGCAAAATAATGGTCTGACCTATTCAGAATGTTAAAAAGGAGGAGCTTGATTTTAAAGTGATAAAATTAAATTGATACAATCGAGTTGAAAAAGACTGTAATTGGTTGTAAATCAAAATTCATTGAAATGTGATTGGTCATTGACTCCCATTTGTGACATGAGTTTCGTTGTGAAACACAAAACATTGAGACAGCTTGAGGGACTTTTCAATTTTCCTTTCAGGTAAACTCGTTCGTATACCTAATGGTTTTAGAGAATAATTGATAGCGACTAAACTCTCACCGTACCTGGAAACGTGCATGTAAAATGTTTCATTACAATTACGGACTAGGTTTCGAGTTTTGCTAGCACAATAACACAGGCTGAATTTTTATATATAAAGATGTAAAATGTAAACCTTACTCGTGTCCGGTGAATTGCAAGGTCGATGGATCAGATAAAATAAATCACTTTTATTGAAGGTCTCAGATAATTATACTGTATAGGCATATATATATATATATATATATATATATATATATATATATATATAATAACCGGCGTGTACTGCTACACCTAAATAAATGATGTGTTTTTGCATTTAGTTGAATAAGTAAAAGGAAAAATAGATATAAATTTATATCGTTATTCTTTTTAGATACCCCGTGCTGATTACCCGGCGTTGTCCGGGAATCTGCGCATCCCGATGTACTTGACGTAAATGAGCTGAAAGACAAAATTCATTATTTTGAGTTGTCCATAAAAGAATACCCGCCGTGCGCTGCTATACTTGCCCAGGAATCTACTTTTTCCGATCTACTTGGAATCAATAAAAGACAAAAATGGTTATTGTGAGTTATCCTTAAGAGGCAAACTTATGCTGTCGCGGACATTTCTGTGGAGTTTTTTGAGTTATTCAATTCTGTGTACAATAACTTTGTGTATTGTTATGGTTTAGGCATTGTAAGCCATTTAAGCTTACAAAAAGCGAAATTTTTTCACGTTTTTTCACTACAGAAGGTGATTTTTAAGGATGAAGGGCTTAAGCATTAAAACTCTCTTATAACCTATAACCTTCCCGGAAAAAATCCTTAACATTTTGCAAAAAGCGCCATGACAATCGGATGAATGATATGGCAGCACATGCTTGCCCGGAAATCCACTTATCCCGATCTCCTTGACATTAATGAAAGATAAAAATGGCTATTGTGCGTTATCTGTGAAAGATAAACATATGCTGTCGCGGACTTCTTTGTGGAGTTTTTTGAGATATTCAATTCTGTTTACATTAATTTTGTGTATTTGTTACAGTTTAGGCAGTGTAAGCTATTTAAGGGTAAAAAGGGGGGTTTTCACTACAAAGAGTCTTTTTAAGCATGTAGTAGTTGAGTATCACAACTCCCTTATAGGCTATGTTCATCCCGGGAATCTCCGGAACATTTTTCAGAAAAACCCCATCACAATCGGACCAACGGTCTGGCCGCGCATAAAGTAAGACCGAACGAACAAACAAACAAACAAACAACAAACATCGCCAACATCAAACAACAAGGATTAAGCCCAATGGCCTGTTCCGATCTCATTTTAAGTCGAATTAGTCCTTCCATCTCTTCAATGGTCTTCCCAACAATCTTCTCCCTTTTGGTTTAAAATTATACATTCATTTTTATAAATTATATATATGTATATGAAGTGCTTGAAGTGGCTGAATTCAAATACCTAGGAACAATAATCACAAATAGGAATGAGACGCACAAAGAAATTAAACATAGGCTCAATTCTGGAAATGCATGCTATTATGCATTACAGAGACTCTTGATGTCCCAACTCCTTTCAAAAAACGTTAAACTGAAAATATATAAAACTATTATTCTACCAGTTACATTACATGGGTGCGAAACATGGCCTCTTACTTTAAGGGAGGAAAGGAGATTACAGGTATTTGAGAATAAAGTACTTAGGAAAATTCTTGGACCAAAGAGAGATCAACAGACAGGTGAATGGAGAAGACTACTTAACAATGAACTACATGGTCTTTATAGGAAGCCAGATATAATAAGAACAGTTAAGTCTCGTAGACTGCGATGGGCAGGACATGTTGTACGTATGGGGAATGAAAGACTTGCATGGAAGCTTCTCGTAGGAAAGCCGGAGGGAAAACGCCCAGTTGGTAGACCAAGAATGAGGTGGGAGAATAACATTAACTATGATTTGAGGGAAGTAGATTATACAGGGAATGATTGGAAAGCATTAGCTCAGGATAGGGATGTATGGAGAGCTTATGTTCGCGCGGCCATGGTTCGATAGTGCCAGTGAGTAAGTAAGTAAGTATGAAGTGCTTAGGGCAATAACATGATAAGCCACATATTGTTCTTTCTGAGATATAAGGATTTTAATGTTTCAAAAAATTATAAATACTAATTGGGCAGTATTGTTGTTAATACATTGTGTGCCTATATGTTTTAACTCATCACGGGTGCACTTACAAATTATTTTATGGATATTTAAATACATTTATTTGCTATCTTACTTACTCACTGGCACTATCGAACCCGTAGGTTCATGGCCGCATCATTGTAATAAATTACATTTGTTAACAGAATGTGGCTTATCATGTTACTGGTGACCAGGAGCAGATGAAATCAAATGAAACGAATGGATAAGTATGGTGAAGTGGTGGGATGGAGTTTTTGGCAAGGGAAAACGGGAGAGATCCCGAGAAAAACCTGATCATGCTCCAAATCGATCACCACAAACCCCACATGGAGTAACTAAGATGCGAACTGGGGTCCCAGATGTGTTTTTGTAAATTACATTATGTTACGTTTATTTAACGGCACGCTTTAACAGCTAGGGCTACTAGTGACGGAATTCAAATCTGGTCGCGTAAGGTCCGACAAATTTGCTCCTATTCCTCCTTATTTTCGGCTTGAGGTTATTTAACTACATGTCCCAGACCTACAACATGGGTCCCATTTCTTTAGTTCCCTCTCGAGGGAACCCATACTCAGAATTTTCACGCCCTGAAAAATGCAACGTTCCCGGCAATGTTTGAACCCGCGTACCTTGGAGCCAGAGGCGATCATGTTACCATTAGTTCATCGGTACCGATATGTGCAATTATTTACACTATAATATTGAAGAAGTCTAAATATGAAATGTGACTAGATCTTTTTAGATAATTGAACAACTGCTGCGATACAGGTTCGAATACTGGCGCTTCGAGAGAAGTATTGGTGGCGGGCTACATCGGGATTTTTCAGGTTTTATTTTTTTAAATTTTTAAATTTTTTATTTATTTATTTTTGGGTTCTCCCGTTTCCCGAATTTCATTCCAACAACACATTCTACTCCTTTATCGTACCTTATAATGATATTTCATCTTCATTTATTAATTTTATATCACCTTTCATCTCATTTAACGTTAGGTAAAAACAGTCTGGTTTAGCAAACATAAGCATTTAAAATATGTGGCGTGGTGATCTAATAGGGCACACTCATGTACTTCCTCATGACTCCGAGCCTGTGTGTCAACGTAGTGCAGAATATGACCAAGGGGATAGTAGTAGCCTCTACTCGAGGGCAGGGCCCAGTGTAAATAAATGACAGCATGAGTCATGTGTGTGAATGCTTAATATGTTACAAACTAGAAACATCTTAACATATTACATAATATTGTAAAACAGATTTCATGCCAATCATTCCGTGAAGATGGGTAGTACAGTGAACAAAGAAAATGATTCACGTGTTAGAGTCTTAAACCCCGAATCCATCTCTACTAATCCAACGAAATCTAATCTAATTGCTGCGATATGAATGAGAATATGAAGAGGAGAAGGAGGAGAAAGATAATTTAAAAGCAAGTATGAACACTTAAATCCGTTTGGTGGGGACGCCACAGGACGGTTGGTTAAATCAATACTCTCTAGCCGGAAGATCTGGGGTTCGATTTCTGGGAGGAACAGGATTTTTAAACTGGCCTAAACTTTTTGGTGACACCATGGCCCTGGGATCGATTCACACTCAAAAGGAAAAGAGTACCAGCTTTTATCTGGGGGATAAAGGCGCCATCACTCAGGATTGACAGTCTAGCTGACATCTCGTGCTGATCGATTACACGTGTCAGAGACTTAATCCTCTTATTATCTCAAATGCCTCCTAAGATCTATAGTAGAATCATTTTACCTATAACTCCAATTCATGTTATAATTAGGTGATCCGGACGTGATTATATGAGAGTAAATTGTATTAGATGTCCAATAATGTATATTTGGATTTGGTACTGTCAAAGCTCATCTAGATGCTAAAGTAAATATACTATAGTAGTTTACATCAAACACACACATGTGCAATCCCAATTAGATTACTCCAAATATTTTTATGGCATTATAAATCCGATAAATAGTATTTTTAGCCAATGAAACTACTGAGACTCTTCTTATGAAAATATTTAAATAAATAATTAAATAAATAAATAATTAAATAAATAATTAAATAAATAAATAATTAAATAAATAAATAATTAAATAAATAAATATATAGTCTTCACCGATTCTATACAGCATATACCGAAAAAGAACCATGGCCATGAAAATCAATATTGTATATAAAAAATTGAGGAAGATATTCTTCAAAGCTCAGTGTAATATAGACTAATAGACTAAGTATTTTTTATTAGGATCTAGCTAATACCCGGCGTGCGCTGCTACACCTAAATAAATTATAATGTGTTTTTTGCATTTAGTTGAATAAGTGAAAGGAAAAATAAATATAAATTCATATCGTTATTCTTTTTAGATACCCCGTGCTGATTACCCGGCGTTGCCTGGGAATCTACGCATCCCGATGTACTTGGCATAAATGAGCTGAAAGATAAAATTCGTTATTTTGAGTTATCTATAGAATAATACCCGCCGTGCGCTGCTATGCTTGCCAGGGAATCTACTTATCCCGATCTTCTTGGCTACAATTAAAGACGAAAATAGTTATTGTGAGTAATCCTTAAAAGATAAACATATGCTGTCGCGAACTTTTTTGTATAGTTTTTTGAGATATTAAATTCTGTATACAATAATGTTTGTGTATTTGATATGGTTTAGGCACCGTAAGCCATTTAAGGGTAAAAAAGGGACTTTTTCACTACAAAGGGTGTTTTTAAGGGTGTAGGAGTTGAGTTCAAATACCTAGGAACAATAATCACAAATAGGAATGAGATGCACAAAGAGATTAAACATAGGCTCAATTCTGGAAATGCATGCTATTATGCATTGCAGAGACTTTTGATGTCCCAACTCCTTTCAAAAAAACGTTAAGCTGAAAATATATATATAACTATTAATCTACCAGTTATATTATATGGGTGCGAAACATGGATTCTTACTTTAAGGGAGGAAAGGAGATTACGAGTATTTGAGAATAAAGTTCTTAGGAAAATTTTTGGACCAAAGAGAGATGAACAGACAGGTGAATGGAGAAGACTACATAACAATGAACTACATGGTATTTATAGGAAGCCAGATATAATAAGAACAGTTAAGTCTCATAGACTGCGATGGGCAGGACATGTTGCGCGTATGGGAAATGAAAGACGTGCATGGAAACTTCTTGTAGGAAAGCCAGAAGGAAAACGCCCAGTTGGTAGACCAAGAATGAGGTGGGAGAACAACATTAACTATGATTTGAGGGAAGTAGATTATACAGGGAATGATTGGAAAGCATTAGCTCAGGATAGGG
Source organism: Diploptera punctata (assembly GCA_030220185.1). Lineage (NCBI taxonomy): Eukaryota > Metazoa > Arthropoda > Insecta > Blattodea > Blaberidae > Diploptera > Diploptera punctata. The sequence continues at coordinate 104,368 of JASPKZ010007570.1, forward strand.
ATGTATGGAGAGCTTATGTCCGCGCGGCCATGAACCTACGGGTTCGATAGTGCCAGTGAGTAAGTAAGTAAGTATAGAATATCCGACCATCAGAAGTGAGGGTTACCTCAAATCCAAAATTAAAATACACTCTAGCAACGGCCATATTTGGATAGTCGTAATATATACCATACAAATTATTAATATTTAAATTACAATATATCATATAATATATATTGGTTTCATTTATTTAATATTTTAATAAAGTAATAGAAAAATGTGAAATACTTTACAACATGTGATGCCAACATATTTCTAAGTTCCACTCATGCACCATGCGAAGCGGTTTACACAATGGAATCACGGGATGCAGCCAACATATACTGTACACGATGTTTAACGAAACTGAAAGCTAACATAACGCAATTTAAGTACTCTAATTTGTGAAAGACCAAGCTAAAAGCTAAACTTACACAATTTAAGCGCTCCAACCTGTGAAAGAATGCTACGCCAAAAAAAATTGCAAGTTTTTAAATGATGAAGTATATGTGCATAGTTAATTAGTACACACTCTATGCATATAGAATATTCGTTAAAATCAATATGGCTGCCACGTATGAAGTTAAATATCACAGAAAAATGTATTGAAATAATCGTTAGAAAAAAATGTAGAAATCATTGTAAATGGTGGGAAATAATTTGAAAAATGAAACCCAAAGAATAATATTTGACTATAGTTTGTGAAGGAATTAAAAAACCTCGTGTCGTGTTTAGCCAAAAATGAATCTGTATTAAAGCTGGAGCCTGTCATTCATTTTAAAAGATTCAGATTCAATTTAAAAGAGCCGTAGAGTGCATTATTATGTATTATTTAAATTGGTTTCAAATTATACAACAATATGCAAATAGGTAATAACTTACGGTTATGCATGATATGCTCTTACTGCAGTCTGACATTTATAAGCTGGCATCAGAATTTGAGTTTCTTCAATTTAACAAAATAAATACATATGCGTATATATAACCAGTAAAATGGGATCATACTTTCGATAATTGTGATTAGTATACGCAGTTCCGGCGTCACAGACAATTTTTGGAAAAAGAAATGTTGGAGCAGAAAACAGTTTGTGTTGAAACTGAGAATGTGACGAACGGTAAATAAACAAAAAAACAATTAACTTGTAATGGTAAAAGGATTAATTTTCAATTTAGTTGGTAATGACGCGACTGGTTTAAATTGATGGAAAATCAGTTACACCCACGACGTCAATTGATTTTACAGTAGTATTTCCAGAACACTGCAATGATAAAAATGTTCAAAACAGAGAAAAGTACTGGAACGGAACTCACATTATCTCTTTCAGTAATCATGGCTTTCGATATTTAGGCTAGGCCTAGGCCTATATCCAGGCATACTTTTATTTATGTGGTTTGTATTAATTGTACCGTCCACACTTTCCTTGATTCGGGTTTTACACTCAGAAAACAGATGACGTTTCCGAAGTCTATTTTAAAGTTTTACGCACCAATTCGGCAGACCAGCTAACTTACCGTATATGATCATATTTGTATTATATTTAGAGGAAAGTATAGGACGAATATAATACTAATAATAATAATAATAATAATAATAATAATAATAATAATAATAATAATAATAATAATAATAATAATAATAATAATAATGATAATTTATCTATCTTCGGGTTTTTACAGCTGCTGCCGTCTTCTCGTGTCAAACCTCCGAAGCCTACGATCTTGGGCATCTTCGATGCTTTAGCCCTCTAGCTTGCATTACTGCCTTCATGTTTTCCTTCCATGTTAATTTTGGTCTCCCTCTTTTCTTCTTTCTGTCCGGATGCCATTCATATAGTTGCTTCGGCCATCGCTCATCTTCCATTCTTAAAATATGTCCTAACCACTTTAATTCCTTCTCCTCAATTCTTTCAATTATGCTTTCTTCTGCTTCCATTATGTTTCTAATTTCCTTATTTGTGACATGTTCTAATTTTAACTTTCTGGCACATCTGCGTACATAATCCATTTCTAGAGCTATTGGTCTATTCTTGTAGTACTTATTGATGGTCCATATCGCACTTCCATACATTGCAACAGATTCCACCAATGTTTTACCAATATATTTTTTTGTGTCTTTCCAAAATGCTTATCCCACTATATGGAATTTAACGACGATATTATTTTGCTACTCAATTCAATTCTGTTTTATGTTCTCTTTGCCTATATCTTCAATGTTATCCATAATTATTCCCAAATATTTAGTTTGTTTCACTTGCTTTATTTGGATTCCTTCTTGCAATATTAAATTTTCACTTTCATTGCTATTTATTGCCAGATATTCTGTTTTTTGTAAATTTACTGTGAGACCCCATGATTCATATGTGTTTTTCAACCTTTTTATCATGAATTCCATATCAAATTTGTCTTGCGCTAAAACCAGTTGATCATCGGCAAATTGTAATGTCAGCAAAAATCTGTTGCCTATTGGGATTCCCATACCTTTGCAGCTTTGTTTCCATTTCATTAATATAAATTCTACATACATATTAAATAAAATTGGTGACAGACTGCACCCTTGTTTCAATCCCTTTGTGGTTTTTATAGGATTAGATATTATATTTCCAGTTTTAACGTAAGTGGGGTTATCTTCATAAATTTGTTTAATAATTTCTATTAGGTTTCTATCAATATTGCATTTCTCCAATACTTCCCATAATTTGTTCCTCGGAATTGAGTCATAAGCTTTCTCTAAATCTATTATTGTCAAATGGGTTTCTTCTCCATCTACAGTCCGTTTTTCAATTAACTGTTGGATTGCAAATATATTGTCAACACATGACCTTCCCGGTCTGAATCCATTTTGATCTTCTCCTAATTTGTCTTTAATATCTTTTTGTAACTTTGTTTTTAATAACTTCGTAAATATTCTATATAATGTGTTATTTATACTTGGTCCTCTGTAGATTTTCTTCTATCACCCTTCTTGTATTGTATATTGGTACAGTGTAGCTTATTTTCCATTCATCAGGAATCTTCTGTATTGCAATGCACTTAATTAAACAAGTCCCTCAATCTAGCTATTACATTTTTTGGGTAATATTTAATTAACTCATTGGGTATGTTTCCTGGCCCTGGTGCCTTTTTATTCTTTAATAACAATATCAATAATAATAATATTAATAATAATAATAATAATAATAATAATAATAATAATAATAATAATAATAATTTTTATTTAGGAATATTCCACAATACAGTGTTTCTCCATCAACCCAAAGTGATTTGTCGCCAGAGGTTCCTGTCTAAAGCATCTTCTTCCCTCAAAAATCTAGCTTCCATACTTCTCTTCACTCCATCCATCCATCCATCGTTCTCTAGGCCTGCCTCTTCCACTTCTTCCATTAGCTTTCAAATTAAGGATCTTCTTTGGTATTCTCTCTTCTTCCATTCTTATGAGGTCTCCATACTATTTTAAACGTTTTTCTTCTATTTTTCCTATTACGTTTTTTCAACTTGCATAATTTCCCTTATTGTGCTGTTTCTGACCTTATTCCTTCTTAAAATTCTTGTCGATCACCTCCAAAAGTCCATTTCTACTGCTAACAGCTTGTTTTCTACTTACTGTCCAGGTTTCGGTCCCATATAAGAAAATGCTTTTTAACAGAACTTGAAATATAGTTTTTTTCGTTCTGTGTATTATATTTCTATTCCAAAGCACTGAGTTCAACATAATAATAATAATAATAATAATAACAATAATAACAATAACAATAATAATAATAATAATAACAATAATAACAATAACAATAATAATAATAATAATAATAATAATAATAATAATAATAATGCTCTCCACGGGAATCGAAGACAGGTCACCTGCTTCTGATTAACGATTTTACTCCAAGACCACCAGCGGTAGACATATAGTACCTGTAATTCTTAATACTGTACTATATATTATATATAGGTGCTATATATTAAAGCTACACTGCTCGTTAGTACTACCTACATTTTTATTCGGTTCAGAAAACTGAATCTTAACCACATCCCAGAGAAGGAGAATTGAAACAGCAGAGATGAAATTACTTAGACCTTTTGCAGGATACTCTATTCTTGACCATAAAACAAACGAATCTATTCGTCAAGAACTAAATATCGGTAATATATTAGATATTATTAACGAATACCAGTCAAACTGGCACTTCCATTCACAATGCATGCAACCATCAAGAATTGCATTACAATAATATAGATATAGACCACAGGGTAAACGAAGAATTGGAAGACCAGGGAAGCGATGGAGAGAACAGCTATAAATTCTGAAGACGGAACGGATCAAGTGGTCCAGTTCTTGAAGCTCGTGTTGATGGTGATTCTTAATACTAAACTAATTGTAAATACATGTGGGCTGTAAATAGTAATTTATCAAATTAGTCATATTATAACAAGGAAACTGAAGGCTTTGGATCGGAATGATTGGGCGACTCTCATGAGAGCGGTTAAGGTTAGACTTAAAAGGCCGTAATGCCAATGATGGAGATGATAACAAGGAAAACTTAACGGATGAGTGTTTATGTAATAGCTAACTGTAAGTGGAGGCCTTATGTAATAATAATGTTAGCTGTAATGCTATAAATTGAATTTCTCATTAGCAATGCAAGTTGCCTGTACGGAGATGGACAATTATACTTTAATTCTTTCAGACCATCGTTTCCCAACCTGTGGTTTGCGAACCATCAGGAGTTCGCAAATAGGCCTATTTTAAGGGGTTCGCCAAAACTTTTCTGTAATGGCGGGTTTCAAGGTTAGGCGTATTATTGTTTCCTTCATTTCTGCGGCATTGTAATAATAATAATAATAATAATAATAATAATAATAATAATAATAATATTTTTATTAGGAATATTTCACAATACAGTGATTCTCGTTCAATCCAAAGTGATTTGTCGCCAGATATACCTGTCTAGAGCATCTTGTTCCCTCAAATCTCTAGCTTCCATACTTCTCCTCACTCCATCCATCCAAAGTTCTCTAGGTCTACCTCTTCCACTTCTTCCATTAGCTTTCCAATTAAGGATCTTCTTTCGTATTCTCTCTTCTTCCATTCTTATGAAGTGTCCATACCATTTCAAACGTTTTTCTTCTATTTTTTTCAACGTGCATAATTCCCCTTATTGTGCTGTTTCTGACCTTTTCCCTTCTTGAAATTCTTGTCGATCGCCTCTAAAAAACCCATTTTTACTGCTACAGGTTGTTGGCTTGTGATATTAATAATATAACATAACTAACTAACTAACTCACTGGCACTATCGAACCCGTAGGTTCATGGCCGCACGGGCATAAGTTCTCCATACATCCCTATCCTGAGCCAATATTTTCCAATCATCCCCCGTAAAATCTACTTCCCTCAAATCATAGTTAATGTTATTCTCCCACCTCATTCTTGGTTTACCAACTGGGCGTTTTCTCTCTGGTTTTCCTACAAGAAGCTTCCATGCACGCCTTTCATTCCCCATTCGTGCCACATCTCCTGCCCATCGCAGTCTACGAGACTTAATTGTTCTCATTATATCTGGCTTCCTATAAAGACCATGTAGTTCACTGTTAAGTAGTCTTCTCCATTCACCTGTCTGTTCATCTCTCTTTGGTCCAACATTTTTCCTAAGAATTTTATTCTCAAATACTCGTAATCTCCTTTCCTCCCTTAAAGCAAGAGTTGAGATATTTCGAAACGAAATAGAAAAACATTTTCAATCCTTGTCAAAGTACATGATTTTATTTGATACAGCGAGGAGATACTAAAGGCCAACAGGCACATTCCACTGAGAAAGACTAAGAAATTTGGGTTGGAAATAAATATCAATAAAGCTAAATATAAGATTACACATATAAATTTAATGAAATTGAAATTGGACAGTTAACGAAAAATGAGGGAAATTTTGAAGAAGTGGGTGAATTAAAATGCATAGGAACAATATATATTGGGAATAAAAATGAGATAACTAAATAACTCACCAACTAACACGTGGATTCATGGCCACGCGGACATAAGCTCTCCATACATCCCTTTCCTGAGCTAATATTTTCCAATCATACCCATGCACAATCATTTTCCCTTGAATCTTGGTTGATATTAATCTCACGCCTCATTCTTGATCTAGCAACTGGGCGTTTTCCTTATGGTTTTCCTACAAGAAGCTTCTATGCCCCTCTTTCATTCCCATTCGTGCCACATGTCCTGCCCATCGCAGTAAACGAAACAGGAACAAGATGCACAAATAAATTAAACATAGGATGAATTCTGAAAATACATGCTATTACGCATTACAGGGATAATTTTCAACTCAACTTCTCTCTCTCTCTCTCTCTCTCTCTCTCTCTCTATATATATATATATATATATATATATATATATATATATATATATATATATATATTCGCAGTTTAATAGCTTGGATGCGAAACATGGACTCTTTCTAAAAGGGAGGAGAATAGAATACGAGAATTTATTTGAGAATAAATTGCTTAGGACAACATTATTTTTGGACCAAAGAGAGATGAACGACAGGAGAATAATAAAGACTGCTATACAGTGAGCTGCATAATATTTATGGAAAACCAGTTATAGTAAGTATAAATTAAGCCAGACTGCGATGGGCAGGACATTAAACGAATGGGGAATGAAAGAAGGCCATGGAAAATATTATAGGAAAAGAGAGGGAAAGCCGTCGCCCCGTAGGTAGGCCAAGGATAAAGTGGGAAAATAATGCTAATTATTTTTAAGTAAATTATGGAGGGTATAATTTTAAAGCATTAGCTGAGAATAAGTATGTATGGATAGCTTTTGACTGTGAGGCCATGAACCTCCGGGTTCGATAGTACCAGCGAGTTAGGTTTCAGTTTATTAGCTCCACATTTCATTCTGTGTAGCGTGTTGTAGGTGTGGGAAATGCGGTTTGTCTTGTTTTTCTTTCTGGGTCTGCCTTCCTGTGGTGTATAGATTCCTATTACAGTAAGATTTCCTTTTGGTATTTTGCATCTTATTTTCAATATTCTCTGATTTATCCATTCGTATGCAGTTATTGTTTTCCTTAATCTTGTGCTTATTAATATTGCTACTCCTGCTTGAGCCATTTCTGTTATTTCAACTCCACTATAAAACATTATACAATTACTTAGATCTTGACTTCCTCTTTGTTTCTTTTTTGTTTCTGTTATCAGTCTATATCTATACCTCTTTCTTTTAATTCTCTTTCCAGTTCGATTTCTTTATGATCTATTCCTCTAACATTCCATGTTGCTACTTTAATTTGGTCTTGAATTCCAAAACGTTTATCCTTATGCTTTGCGTTTGTCGTTATCGGTTGGACAGTCCGGCTATATCTTTGGACCAATAGCAGGATATCAAAGAACAGACAAAAAACATAACACAGAAATAAGACAACTAAAAGTAGAGGAATTAAACACAACAATAGAGAAATACAGATCAAACTGGAAAGAACACTTGGCAAGGATGACTGAGAATAGAATACCAAAAGCAGCATACAGCTAATAATCACGAGGAAGAAGAAGTTTGGGAAGACCAAAGAAAAGATGAAAAGAGCAGCAATTTGGAGCCGGAACAGTCTAGTAAATAAGTCTAAACCGTGAAGAAGCAGAAGAAGAAGAAGATGATGATTTCATTCTTATAATAAGTAAATAGTGTTTACTCTACATAACCTATTCAACAACTGATCCAAAACGATTCTCTAATTATGTACATAATCTACGTTGATATAATTTGGACAATTTCATGATAAAATAGGAATATAATTAATTAATGTATACAAAATAATATTTTTTTATTTAGTCTGGTGGGGTTAAGACAATGTTGACCTCTTCCACTCATTATGACAAATACATGTAACAAATATTAATCGTTTGAGACACATACAGTTATGAATTTTTAGAATAATACTTATAACTATGGAACAATTAAGAGTCGTTTCAGCCAGTACTATCACAAAATTGAATTAAATTTTTATTTTTTTAAATAGTAATATTCCATATCATTTTAGTGATTCCACGCCAAAGTGATTTGTCACCAGAGGTTTATGGCTAAAGTATCTTCTTCCCTCAATTCTCCAGCTTCCATACTTCTAATCACTCCATCTATTCAATGTTCTCTAGGTCTGCCTCTTCACTTCTTCCATCAGCTTTCCAATCAAGGATCTTCTTTGGTAATGTTCTTCCATTCAAATGACGTATCCATACCATTTCAAACGTTTTTCTTCTATTTTCTTATTTCAGCTTGGACAATTTCCCTTACAGTGCTGTTTCTGACTTTATCCTGTTTTTATAAGAACTATTTAAATTATATAATCTGCAGAAAGGTCTGTATGAACTTAACAAAATTACAGAAGAATATGGATTGAAGATATCTACAGAGAAAAAACAATTATGGCATTTCAAGGTGTAGATCCTGTCAGAAGTAAAATTGTACTTGACAATAAAATTGCAGGTGAATAATTTTACTTATCTAGGATGCAATATCTCATACGAGGAAGAAAAGGATGTAAATGCAAAAATATCTCAACTTTAAGAATTTTAGGGTTAATAAATTCTATCTTCAAGCCACAGTTAGTCCAAAATCATTCAAGACTAAAAGTCTATAAAACACTGGCTCTTCCAACTATTTTGTATGGTAGCGAAGTATGGACACTGAAACAGAAGGGTATACAGACTTAGATCTGCTGAAATGAGCTACCTTCGGAGGACTGCAGAATACACACTACTAGATCGCAAAAAAAAAAAAATGAAGACATCTTAGAAGAATTACACATGAAACCTTTGAAAACAAAATTTCTGATTATAAGTCAAGATGGATGCAACATGTTCATAGAATGGAAGATCACAGAATACCCAAACAAATGTTAAGATATCAACCTGCAGGAAGAAGAAGACCAGGACGTCCACTCAAAAGACTTCTGGATGGTGTTTCTCTTGAGGCTGAAACAGGTCAACAAATGGCCTAAATTCGCGAATGTTCTATGATTTAAATTATATTTTATAATGTGAAATACTTTATTTTTATGTTATAATGAAATAAGTATTATGAACTACGATGATATTAAAGTAAGTTTTTATCTGTAAAATGTATAACATCAAGCTGATCATGATTTATTTATATGTTGTCGAAAATTTCGTTAGTTCTTTTAATATTACCGTACATGGCATTGTAAGTCCTCCACTGTGGTCTCGAGGTAGCGTGCTGCCTTGTCACGCAGTGGGCCCGGATTCGATTCCCGGTCGGGACAGGCCACTGGGTGAGGCTTTCTTCGGGGTTTTTCCTCACCTGTAAGATAAATTTCAGGAAACTTAGGGCCCACGGTCCCCAAAAATAATCCGGCCATCATTATCATCCTTATCATTGTCATCATCACTCTTAACCGGTGCGGTAAGCTACGTTAATAAAAACGAACTATGGGGGCGCGAGAGCGATCTTTTAGTTACGGCTTTGCGGTAAACCTCCACTCGTAATTGTCAATTAATTTTAATACTAATAAATTTCATATCAAATTCCGTTGAGGTGAATTGTCATAAGATAATAATTAAAATGTACCTGTTGGCAGGTGCCGTCGTCCTCAACTTTGTTGAAATAATGTATTTAAAACATTAATTAGAGGCCTTTCGGAAGTTGACTTCCATCATCAACAGGATTAGTATGCGCTACTAGTTGATGTATTTAAAATCATCAACGTCTAAAGCGTCTTAAATAAAACAAATAGTACCGCAAACTCATCCTGCTGATGATGAAAGTTAACTTCCGAAAGGCCTCCAATTAATCATATTTTAAATACATTATTTTAACTAAGTTGAGGACGACGGCACATGCCAACAGGTACATTTTAATTTTTAATTTTTATCTTATTCGTTGATTTTGGATAATTGTATAATAATGCTATTTAATTCATACAGTTATCTGCCAGAATAAATAAAACATTATTATTATTATTATTATTATTATTATTATTATATTGCCAATTTAAGGGTTACGAGCTACCGGAAAGCATTCAAATGTAATTAACAATATTCCCAGTTTCTGTTTACATTCTCCTGAAGCTTTATTGCCTCTACGTGTACTCCATTATTGACGAATACAATAATACTTGTAAAGGCTTGTGCATTGTTTTCGTGTATGAGATGCTGCTTTAAAGATTTACGTTGTCATGCATTTCAAACGTTAATGGAAATGGCAGTTAATGAAACAATTCCGTTATAAAGTGGCGCGTGTTCAGTGGTGTAGGGTACTAAAGACGACTTATCGTGAAAATGAACGAGTTTTTAATTAAATACCTCTGTAACTTCGGTCTTGAAAACTGTCAATTAAGATGAACATGGTCCATACCTATCCCACTCTTTGCATATATTTACTGTAATGTTGTTGGAAATTCGCTCAATTTAGGAAAAAAGCTTAAGAGAGATATTTTCAAACAGTGATGAGGATACTAGGTCTAATAATTTCGTTCTTTGTCTCAAAACAGACAAGTTTAATTTTGAAGTTTTATAAATTAATAAAATGAAGACAGAGCAGTAAAACGAAGTAAGTCAGCCTCATTAATTTTTTTAAGAGAGCAATTTTAATGTTGTCACTAGTAGCGGAGGCGTTGTGAGAGGCACTTTTTTTTTATTTCACGTCACACAAGTCTATACAAGAATTCTCCAATCATCTTTATTTGTTCGCATTTATTCAACGTATAAGCACGTATAATTAATTATTCTTGTAAGAGAGTTTCACAAACATAAATACCTCTTTTCTTGATGTTGTGTTGTCTCGGATGAGGCTCTGAATTGAGCTGATCACTATTTCGGGGAGGTCCTCCATGTCCTTCAGTGGTCAAAAAAGTATGTGTATGATCCATAGTTAAAATACTTCTCACAACAGGTCATGTCAGTACTCGGGTGGTGTTCATCCATAGTAATTCTGCCCGAAGGCAGGTCCTTCACTACAAGCATAGCATTTTCATATTATGCTTGCAGCTTTACTAGGGAATTGTAGGTGTGGTAGCTTCCCGTTGTTTTCCACACCGGTGAAGGAAGATAATGATGATGATGGCCATATGATTTCGGGGACCGTTTGGACCTTAAAGTTTTTCTGACATTTGTCTTACAGGTGAGAAAAAACTCCGATAAAAACCTCACCCAGAAAAACTGTCCCGACAGGGGATCGAACCCAGGCCCGCTGCATGACAAGGCAGCACGCTACCTCGAGACCACAGCGGTGGACCCGGGTGGTATGTGGCACGTATAATGTGTGTATAATGTGGGAGGTTAAACTAAGAGGAAAATGAAGGGATACCTATCACTTTATTTATTCACTCTTTCAAAAATATTTTTACTGTTACATGAGTCCATCAAGGTTAGAAAATAATTGAATCAGTCATTTCGAAAAGGGATCATCTACAATTTTTTTTTTCTGAAATTCACTTCTTTCATTATTCCATGTTTAGATACCTACCTCCATCGTTTCTGCGTGAGAATGAATCAACTACACTATTCCTTCACCACTTTCTGACTTTATTCAGTAGCAATTTCAGATTCAATGCTTTATCCTGAACAAGTTCAATCAGTTTTTTTTTCCCTTTCCTGTAAAATTTGATCAGCTGTAGATGATCCCCTTTCGAAATGACTGATTCAATTATAATCAAGCTCTATAAGGTCTCTTTCTTACAGTTTTTTTAGGTCTTTATATTACAGCCTTACAGGCATTTGAATATTTTGAGGCCCCATTTACAAATGCTGATTCAGTTTATGGATCATCTTTATTTGGGCCACACTGTCTTCCTCTACAGATCATAATTCACTTATCGCCCTTCGAATCACGACTGGCTGACGGCGCGCTCCATCCGGTCATATATACTTGGCAAAGGCGTCTAGAACTTTCGAGAAGGCCGACCATTGTATCGCCAGCTGCCACTCGATCAGTATCGAAAGCTGTTTTTTCGAGAAAACACGCGATTCATGATTCGCGAATCCGAATTCCTATTACAAGTTAAAAAATATAAAATTAATACCTGAGATCTCTCAGTCATCCTCGAGTATTAAATGCTGTCAGATTTCAGGAGGTCTTTCGAAACATGTTTCATCTCCAGCTTCTGAGTTCCATTTCAGAAGCAGAAGATGAAACATATGTTTCTAAAGGCCTCCTGAATATCTGACAGCATTTAATAGTTAAGTACGGCTAAGATATCAGATACCAAATTTATATTTTTAACTTTTTACAGTGATCTAAACGGTGTTTCATAATGCAATTTGAACGTATTATATCCCTATTGCCTTATACGGTACGATTTTCGTCTTACCGCTGCCCGCGAAATTCAAAGATGGTCATTTGAGGAATAAACCAAAAGTGCTTACAATATTTAAAACTTATTAAGCTAATAACTTACAGCAGAAGTAGCCTATATAATTATTAGTACATTACATTTTAATTTTTTATTTGTAATCTATCATAACCCAACTTGTCACAGTTGAGAGGACATACTACGTATCTACCATATGAAGGGTCTAACTGCAAAACCCACATTCTCCACTTTTGGGCGAAATTCATTTTTTGTTGTATCCCTGCTCTAAATGTAGATATCCATGTGAATCAAGTCAAATTATGTAGATAAATTAATGAAAATTACATAATAATTTCAAATTAATATTCATTTTATTGACATGAGTATTTTTCCTGTTTACTTAAATTTAAAAAAAAAATGGAGAATGTGAGTTTTGCAATTAGACCCTTCATATCAACACTCTCTAATTACTAATTGAACTATGTCGTCGGGCATCATGAACTCTATATTTCGGTATACTCATCCAACAACCCTGAACAACCTGCGAAAATGTATTGTTAATTTCAGATCCACCTTGCATATTTATACTTGTATTTTAGTAGTCGTTTATAACGCAGTAGTGTAGTGACCTAAAATTAATCAGCATCAAGGATTAGACATTAAGGTCTATTCCGATCTCATGTTAGAATTAGGCTGTCCGTCTTTTAATGGGTCTTCCTATATTTCTTCGACCTAATGGTCTGTAGTGAAGAATCTGTTTCGGGATTCTGTCGTTATCCATTCTATTGATGTGGTCCATCTGTTCGTTTTTGTTGTGCAGTTCCTATCTAACAGCTTGAATATATTTAGTTTTGTTCGTATATCTTCATTTCGTTTCCGATCTGTTATTGTATAGTCATCTAGGCCCAGCCGTTCACCCCTTGGGATACCTCGGTCGTCATGACCATACTCCCAAGTCCTAGTTCTAGTCCTCCCTATCCTATGTTCACGTCCACGTTCAAGTTCACGGTCCTTAAACCAACACCCCAGGGAGAGAGTGTTGGAGTTTGCAGTTCTGGGAATTGCTGAGCTACATAGTACATCAGGTCGCTCAATCCTGACGACCCCACAGTTGGTCCACGGGCTCCATGAGCCTAGCCGGGAGGACTGCTGTCGCAGATCCACCGACCATTCCCCTGTTCTGCCTCCAGGGACGTGTCCTGCAGCCGTTGTGAGACCGGCTAGGGCTACAAGCCCAACAGTGTGAGACTTTTAGTACATCCAGGTGCTCATCTCCTGGCGACCCCACAGTTTTGTCGACGGACCCGTAGGCCGAATAGTCAGCCACACCCCTCTAAAACCTCATTTCCATGTTCTTGATTTTTAGTTATGGTCCACTGCTCCAATCCATATAGAAGTGTTCGAATCGCCATTGTATTGTATAATTTTAAAAGTATATTGTCTAATAATTCTACATAAACTGCATATACGAATAGCCAGTTAATAAGTTTACCATTGAGTTGTACGTCCTATTTCATCCTCTAATGATTTTATTGCATGCTCTCAAACAAATTTGAATACCGGAGGAGATAATGCATGTTATTCCATTAACGCTTTAATCCATTATGAGTTTTAAGAGTATCGGAAAATTGTTTACAAATCTTGACCTAATTAGGTTTGACCAATTTAGAAAAATCTCGATCTAAACATTATTCAATTTGTTTTTGTCTTAGGGTGAGTCTTCTTTCTTTTATATTGTACTAACGTCGCTAATATAGTGTACTGATTTCTCATTCCTATTCTTTAATACTTGGGATAACAATAATTCCTCTTAAATTGAGAGTACGTATTCCATATTATTTCTTCCAGCTGCAGAACCAACACATGAACACAACATCGACACTATTGTTTCTAGCTGAACTACATTTCTACAGTGTACGTCATGAAGAGTATTACTGATAACACTGGTCAACATGATTTTTGTCTCATGAGTACCAATAGTTGTTAAAATTCATCGGAGAACATTTTGTTTAAACAACTCACCTCATAGGATTCATGCTTCTATGATACCGCGGTTTCAAACACAGTCGTGTTCATCCTCAGCCATAACTCCGACTGACGAAATTCTTCGGCCGTCAACTGTTCTATTGTCGCCATCTTCAGTGCTATGATTGAATTTATGAACTTCGAAATCAAAGCAATTTCGTTAGGGATATCAAAATTCATTGATCTATCTTTATTTTTCTGAATGTATATTTTCTCTTAAACTGTCAATTCCAAAGGCTTCTCTACTTGTTTTAAAAGTTTAGCTTCTCTTCCAATTTTATGATGTTCTAATAAACTATGTGCAGCAATTGCAGATTTTTCAATTTCACAGTTTTTAATATTTCCCAAATGATCTTTTGCCCGAATTTCTAAATTCCTTTTTGTTTTTCCTATATAAACTTTATTGCAATCTTCACAACTTATTTGATAAATTCCAGATTTCTTAATGTCTGGGACATTGACTTTTTTATTGGTACTTAGAAGATTACCCAGACTAAATTTATTTATTGGTGCCAAAGAAATGTTGTATTTGTCAAAATTGTTTTGAAATTTTCTATGCATTTCTGGATGTTGTACTTAATGCAGTTTATCGTGTTTTCAAATATGAATTAGGAATTTCTCCATCACCCACAGTTTTTATTTCAATTTCAATTAATGGATTAAAATAACTATTTTTTAATAAATGTTTTTTCGTCCATTTGTCCATTGTAAAATAAAACGGGGACCACTTTCATCAGGAGATTTCAGATATGGAAAATAGATATCAAGGCAAATGGAATCCTAATATACTGACCGATTATTGTTGGACCATTAAGAGGGATGCCCCACAGACGAAATATAGCAGAAAATCGTCATTTCTTACTTTCTAGGTAAGTCCAAATGTTGGAATATTATGTAGTTACGAATGTAGAAAATATTAAAGTCTTTGAAATTATAAATGTCTGTCTCTCGTAAACCTTGCATGATTGAGAAAAACCGATATCACATTTGAATTGAGGAGAAAAAGTGCTATCAGAATCACATATTTTTCTTTCTGAGACAAAAAAAGTTTATTTTTTGTTGCTCAGTGTAATTTAAATTGTAATTAATATGTAGCGTAGTGGTTAAGGCACTGCGCTACAAGCCGGAAGGTCGAGGGTTCAAGTCCCGGTGGGGTCAGGATTTTTAAACTGACCAAAACCTTCTGGCGGCACTATGGCCCTGGGGTCGACTCAGCCTCTAACGTAAATAAGTACCAGACGCTTGTTCTGGGGTAAAGGCGGCCGTCACGCAGGGCTGACACCCCGGCTGACATCAAGTGCCGATTGTCCAGAAAAAGTGGGAGCCTTAACCTCCCACTACCCCAAGGGCCTCCTGAGGCCTGTAGTGGGAATACTTTACTTTAATTTTATGTGTATGTATAGTCTTTGATTGGGATTAGAATTTTAGGCGTGACGTTAGCTTAATACTAGTAATATTATTAAAATAAGTAGAGGAGAGGAGACAGAGTCGGCTTATCTCGCGAAGCTCGTGAAACGTTCTGCGATTGCTTCAATGAGGTAGCAAATAAAAATAACAGTAGTCTGTCTCACCATCAAGAAAAAGAAAACGCGATTGCTTGTGAGACTGATTTTTATCTGAAGTCAGTGCAAATTTATCGCTATCAAGACTCTTATATTTGGTGGTCAGTTCACCGCTGTGGTCTCGAGGTAGCGTGCTGCCTTGTCACGCAGCGGGCCCGGGTTCGATCCCCGGTCGGGGCACTTTTTCTGGGTGAGGTTTTTATCGGGGTTTTTCCTCACTTATAAGACAAATGTCAGGAAAACTTTAAGGCCAATACGGTCCCCGAAATCATATGGCCATCGCAATCATCAACATCCATATTCATCTTAGATTAAGCTTAGGATAAGGGACTCTACTGGCGCACCACTATCATCATCATCACCTGTCATATCATCGGGGCAACATAACCCCGCCTTCCAGGCTCTTCAACCACAGAAGTGGGTTACAAGTACGCCATGCCAGGAGAGAACAGCAGGAATGTCGAAAGACAACCTGAGGAATTTGCAAAAAAAAATGGTGGTCAACTAAAGCTACATAATACCCGAAGTTAACAAAGTTTGCCAAAATTTATCTTTCAGCTCCCTGTGAAATACTTTTTTTTTTCTGAAGATGACCTTGTCTATGAAGACAATCGAAACCTCTTAATGCAGAGAAATGGATATTCATTCATCGTAATTTGCCCTTTGTGCAGTACGAGTACTATTTTTTTTGTAAAATGAAAATATTGTCTTCTCCTTCTTTTTCCTTTCATGTGATAGACCTAGGAATCAGTTACGGTCCCAATCCAAGTTTGAAGGGTCTGCCCAATGATCTCTTGCCTGGTAGCTGGTAATTTAAGATTTGACGGGGTATTCTTGTTCGGTCCATTCTTCTTACACAAGATTTCCACTTGTTTATATAGTTTTGTACATATTCCATAATTGATTGTTTGTAATTCTTTGAGAATCACAGAATTCCGTTCTTGAGTAACCTGCAGTACGTCTCATAAATATTTCTTCCGCAATTATTCTTTGTTCATCTACACTGCAAAATATCCAGGTCTCACTGCCGTAACGAAAATATTGTGATTATATTAATTTTGTTATGTGGATTAAGTAAAGTATCTAAATTTTATATTTCGTAATTTTTAATCCGATAACCGGCCGGATACTATCTTATTGTCCGGTATACGGCCTGTTACTAAATTTAGGCCGGATAGTCTGGATACCGGATATTCGTTTCATCCTGACGTTAACAGTGTATTGCAAAGTGTGCCATTATATTTATTGAGCAAAAACAATGAATATTTTATTTTTCACAATTTGAATTGAAGGGTTTTAAATATAGGTTGAATTTCCTACAATGTTGGATGATAACTCTGAAATGCTTTGACAAGAAAGCTTTCCTCGACATATCAAATAACACATGTCTTCACTCCAATAACAAATACATTTTTTTTGTTTCCTTGAAATCGATATCATCTTGAGTATATTTAGCTCTGAAGTATGCCACTAGGCAATTTTGAATCCCATAAAACACACTTTCACTATTTTTGTTCAAAGAAACATCAATTTCAATACCAAAATATCATGAATTAACATCATGCACTGCATATTATGACGTTAATTTGCATTAAGGAGCGAAGTAAATTGTTCAAATTGTTTTTGAAGGTGTAAAATGCAGTAATTACTTATTTTTATTCTCACAAGGTAACTGTCAACAATTGCCCCAAAACCTACCTTGAAAATTCTTCCCGAGAAGCATTTTGATGTAGCAAGGCCGTGTCCAAAGATATCAGCCGGTTTTAACTGCATGACATTACAATCCAACGCCAAATCTCTTTATATACTCAAACTAGGATTTAAAAAAATATCAGGGCTTGCTTTGTTCAGGTTAGGGACATGGAAATTTTTAAAAATTAGCGACAATCACGATATGCTAATAGGTCCAATGTGCAGGAGCTTTGAATACGAGATACATATATTAGGAAAATGTAATGATTTGGAATATTGGAGGCGTCTATTATTACCGGAAAGATTTATAAATTCAAATCGTGAAAGATTGGCATGCTATGAGTTATTGGTAAGCCCAGAAAATTGGATAAACGTGGGTAGATTTTTGGAGAAAACGCGGAAAATAAAAATAACACTCATTCATGAATAAATAAATATGTCAACTAATTGCAATATCATTTATTCTTAATAATTCTACCTAACTATGTTAATGTATAATATAATTGTATTTTTATCTAATTGTAATATTATTGTGTTTTTGTTTGTTTTAAGTATATTATTACCAAACATCAACTTATTGTGACGGACTGTCAATAGCACTGAGGAAGGTAATCTAAAAAATCAGCGAAATCCGACAATTGTAAGAGGAGGTTTTCCTGAAACCCGAAATTAAAAATTTGATAGTAACAACGGCGTCACAATGTATATCATAGAATTTAATTAACACTTAAATTGGCAATATATCCGGTAAGCTACACTAGTATTCATTTCCATCCATAGTAATTCTGCCCGAAGGCAGGTCTTTCACTGCAATCATAGCTTTTTCATGCCACGCTTTGCAGCTTTACTAGGGAATTATAGTTGTGGTGGCTTATTATTCATTTATTTAATATTTTTAATAAATAGAAAAATTAATTGGTACATATTTAAATTGGTGTCAAATTATACAGCAAAATACACATAGGTTGTAAGTTACGGTTATGCATGATCGTTTTCCATTGCAATCCGAAGCATTTAAATAAGGTAGCATCAGGAACTGAGTTTATATAATTTAACAAAATAAATATATATTCCGTAAGCCAGCAAAATTGGACCATAAATTCAACTTTTAATTAATTCGCTTAGCTCACACAGTTCCTGCGTGAGGGACTTTATATTGATATATTTACTCCTCATAAAATTTAATCGAGATGTTGCTGTCCTGTCTTTATTAATTATTGAATTAATGTAATATTCATGATTTCGTTTATTATTTATTTTGACCCCGAAACTTGTGTATTGTTTAGCTTTAATATTTCTTTTCTACTTTTCAATCTGTAGCCTCGAGGTAGGGTGCTGCCTTGTTACGCAGTGGGCCTGAGTTAAAGTCTCTGTCAGGATGAGGTTTCTGGATGAGTTTTTTTCGGGATTTTTCCTCTCCTGTAAGACAAATGTCAGGAAACTTTAAGGTCCAAACAGTCCTCGAACATTATATGACCATCATAATCATCATCATTCAGATTAGCCTTATATTAAGTTTAGGAATAAAGACTCTACTGGCGCAGCACTATAATCATCATCATCACTCATCATATCATCGGGGCTGCGTAATACGCCTCTCAGGCGTCCCAACTTCGGAAGTGTGTAAAAATTACGCCAATATCAGGAGAGAATACCAGAAATGTCGAAATGACAACATGGGCTCTGAAAAAAAAAGAAAAACCTTTTGTATTTGGCCTTATTGTAATATAATTTTTCTTTACATTAGTGTTCAGACCCGATTTTTCATATTAGGCCTATTTTACGAGTTTCCTTATCATATATTCATATTATCTGGGAACGGCCATTTTTATAACTTATATTTAGAATGGAGTATATCATAACATTAAAATTCTGTGGTACATTATGTAAGTTACTTGTAGAAGATAAACATACATTTAGTGAACAATTTCTGAATATTATATTAGATACTGAAGCAACTAGACGCAATTAAATTAAATTGTTCAAATGATATCAGAGACAAATATGACCTGAATAACTACACAGAGTATCTCAAACAGAAAATTAACCAAGCGTAAATTTAACTAGAGATTTCTATGTTGTGGGAAACTTTAATACGTTATTACTCTATACCAGTTTTACAAACAAACAAACAAACATACATACATACATACATACATACATACAATCCTATACGTTATATGCCTATGATATATAATTATTCTATAAAGACTATGCCCTTATTTAGTTTAAAATATCATGGAGTAGGCCTACCTTATTCTAGACTTTTTAAATAATTTAGGCCTATATGGAATAGTTTTAATATAGTTCTGCCTGCTTTCTGACTGGGGTTCGATACCCGGAAGATTTGGAAATTTTAATTGTAAAATTTTCGATCTCGGAGCTAGGAAGGATGGAGGTGTATAATTTTTTATTATTACATTTTGCACCAGATACCTCAGTAGTATGTAGGCCTATGTTGAGAATATTACTGTTTGGCAGCGATTCGTTCATCGGATGTCGATGATAAGTCTGAAGGATCCTTGCTGCTTTTTGACAGAAGTTCCGTCCTACTCCCTTTCTCTTCTCGTCATCCAACACACAACTCACTTTCACTACACAAACTCTTGAAACAATCATTCACCATACACTCCTCTCTACACGCAATACAAGTACATACTGTAGGCCTACTTGGTTATTCACGGGCAGTCAAACATAGTATCATAAAATAAAATAAGTTAAAATGTAGCTTCTTAAGTCAGAGCCGTCGTCCACAACTTATAAAATATGTATGCTTTTTTATCTGAAGGCCTATCAGAATCTCCATTCCATCTTCAGCAGGTCTTTCTTCGCTACATTACTTGATGTTCTCGATGCTGGTCCTAATGTAGTGCTGTCGTCATTAGGACCAGCTCCAAGAACATCAAGTAATGTAGCGAAGAAAGACCTGCTGAAGATGGAACGGATATTCTGAAAGGCCTTCAGACAAAAAAGCATATATATTTTATAAGTTGAGGACCTAAGAAGGTACATTTTAACTTATTTTATTTTATGACTATCCACCTCAACGGTTTTAAACAATGAATTTTATTAGTGTTGGATCATAGTAGTAACATTATTATCCATGCCAACTGTATTAAATTAATTAAATACTTATTTGCCTCATAGAGTTAAGACCGTAAGGTCTTCTCTTCAAACTTCACCAGGGTTAAATTACACATATAATAACAATTATGAATTATCTACATGTTGATTAATACATAATATACATAGGATGTACAATATAGAGTTGACAAAAATGTACAAAAATATTAATCATAGTAATAATAATAATAATAATAATAATAATAATAATAATAATAATAATAATAATAATAAAAGCCGCTGTTCAGCGCACAACAGCGGGTTACACCAGATGGGATCGGAAAAGAAACACCGATATCTTAAAAGAATTGAAGACTACGCCAATTTTGGAATATATTAAACAGTACCAACTAAATTGGAAACACTATCTTGAAACACCATACCAAGAGGACGAAGATCTCTGGGCCGTCCTATGAAACACTGGAGGGAAAAATTTCTATAGGATCGTAACAGGCCTTGGCCTAATACTTGGAAGGAAGAAGAAGAAGATAATATAATAACCTATAAATCGATTAAGTAATTGGCTTGGTAAAGAAAGTGTAAAATATAAATAAATAATAAAAGTACACCTGGAACACGGTTGTATATTTTATTGTCTGAGGAAATATTTAGTAGCAAGCTAACAATCGGTGCAGGAACTTGGCAGTTGAATAAAAATTTGAGTTTAAAACTTATGTCTACTGAAATAGATTATTTTAGACCCTCAACTAGACATTCTAAATTGAAAGAAATCAGATATACAATCAATTATCAGACAACAAATGGAAGTCCAAAATTCAATATTAGATTTTATGAGATACAGACAGCTAGAAAGGTACGGTCATATATGTAGAATAACAGAGACAAGATTACCCACCAAAGCTTTGGAATGGATTCCACCTGGGAAAGAAAAGAGAGGTCGACCTTGATTTAAATGGATGGATGATATAAGAAGAGATATGAGGGAGATACGTCTGGAAGAATTGGAATGAGAAGATAGGGAAGAATGGGTAAAGAAGATAGACATTTAAAAATATTTGGGCACAGGAAGATGTTTTCTTACAATGTAAACATGTTTATAAATATGAATAAGTAAACTTTTAGTGAGTTTTTAAAACTGTTTTTGAGTCGGGCAGTCCTTTATATACGTGGGAAAAAATTCCAGAGTCGGGTGACAAACAAGGAAGAATGAGGAATAGTGAGATGTTCAATATAGAGGTACAACTAGAGTTAAATTTTCTCTCGAACGTGTGTTCAAGTTATGGAATAGAAGCGAATGGACATATAAAGGGTGATGAGATACACGAAGTAGTTGTATAAGAAAGAGAGGCAATTCTTCGCCTGTATTCCATCGGAGCCAAGACAACATTTCAAATACTGGAGTTGTGTGATCTTATTTACGGAGGTTGCATACACAACGTGCACAAGCATTATGAAATCGTTGCAATCTTTGTCCGAATGTGATATTCATGCCGTTAAGAGTAAGTCACAATAATCAAAATGCGGCATAATAAATGTTAAGACGAGCACTTTTTTTTTCAGTGACCATGAAAGAAACATTTTCAAAAGATTTAGGGAATTAAATCTCGAATATTTTTTTTTACAAGTTTGTCTTAAATTAACCTATCAACCAACATTTTGGTGGAAATATACACCAAGATTTTTCACGGAAGGTTTAAATGGGATTTCAGTTTGATTTATATTTAGAGAAACTATCGAGGAATAATAATCAATTTTATTATTTAACTAGAAGTCCCGACCACGCGTTGCTGTGGCTAAGGTATAAGTTAATAATTTAAAATAAGTTGTTGTCTTTCAGCCAGATTACTTAAAACTAATACACACGAAATAATATTGAAAATAAAATAAACACTGAACACACTTAAATTATGAAATAATCAATATTTGTAATTCAATTTAATTTCGCAGTTGCAACAAAAAGGAAAGCCATCTGGATCTCTCTTTGTTAAATAATAAACCAAATTACCTTACCAAATTGCCTTACCAAATTACCTTACACCGCCATCTGTTAGAATCGTATGGAACTCACAGATAATTACACCGCCATCTGTTAGAATCGTATGGAACTCACAGATAATTATAACTCTTTGTTAAATAACAAACAAATAATTTCCAATGAAAAAATAATGCGACTATAAATTTAGTTATAAACTACCCTAAGTCTCAAGTTGGATCAAACTGCACACAGTGTGCAAAATGTTATTAAAATCGGTTCAGTAGTTTAGGATTCCATCGCGGACAAACAACGTGACACGAAATTTTTATATATTAAGAAGATTATAAGTGCAGGAACAACAAGCAAATATAATGTTTTCTTTAATGGTTACACATATACTTGGATGCACTCCGTTTCATAGTAAATTTTTTTGTTTCCCCTCTTCATAATTATTGTTCATATCTGTATAATTTAACCAAGGTGAAGTGGAAGAGGAGACCTAAAAGTCTTAACTGCATTAGGCAAAATAAATAAATTAATAATAATAATTATTATTATCATTATATTATTATTATTATTTCTCTCCTATGTTTCCTTGCCGCTTCATAAACATGTTTATTTTTATAGTAAATCTGGGTTATTTGGTGAGGGATAATCTGTAAAATTTATTTTTACATATATACATAAAGAAGAAGGAAAAACAGAGGGAAAACGCCAAGTTGGTAGACCAAGAATGAGGTGGGAGAATAACATTAACTATGGTTTGAGGAAGTAGATTATACAGGGAATGATTGGAAAACATTAGCTCATGATAAGAATGTATGGAGAGCTTATGTCCGCGCGGCCATGAACCTACGGGTTCGATAGAGCCAGAGAGTTAGTAGTTAGTTACAAAAAGAAGAAGAACAAGGGATGTCACAATAAAAAATAAGAATTGAGAAAAACTTAATTTTAATGTTGTGAAAATGTCTAGTTTTTCCACAGTATAGAAAACTTGAATCGTAGTTTTCACTGGGACTTTCACTTTTATTTCAGTCTTTACCATTGTCAATTAAATGGTTCAAAAATTTTGCACCGGATGGCAAAATTATATATATTTACAGTAATCAATTGATTTGGTGATAATTTGATGAAAATCCATGATGCATTTAGTTTAATAAAACTATCACAAATTTATATACTTTTCATAAATACGTATTTTTATTAACATCCGTAACAGCTGTTTCAACCACTATATCTTCATCACACGAATGTCATAATTACAAACAAATTTTATATTTATAACTACAGTCAACTCATAAATAGAAAATGTATTTGTAATTATGACATTCGTATGATGAAGATACAGTGTGTTGAAACAGCTGTTATGAATGTTAAATAAAATATATATTTATAAAAATAACATAAAACTGTAATGGTCTTATTTATTAAATAAATCTATAATTGTTATTTTTTAACATTTTGTGTCTTTCTCCTGTCGTTTTCGTGTAATCTGGGGTTTGCAGTGTGTGCAAAATTGTTATTAAGGCTAGCGGAAAATAAGGCTGAATAATATTGATCTAGATAGTAAATGTAGAGTTCGTAAAATATGGGAATATAACTTGCAAATATTACGACTAGTGACTCACGTATTACATAACAGAATGAGCAAACTGGAATTCCTCGTCCTACATAAAGTACTGTGCAGTCAATATGGAATGCCTCCAGCACAATTTGGAACTAATAGCATCTGGAAACCCCTTAATGCTAACGCTTACTCATCAGAAAAACAAATTCTATTGTTGCGAGTAATGAAAAAATAGAAAAAAAAAAAAGAGTTCTAAAACCTTTCAGCTTTTAAAAGCTAGGATCCTCCCTATCAAAGATGAATCCACCCAACAGTAGACAATGTAAAAGTAGTAAGCTAGATACAAAGATACGAAGAATGTTACGAGATTACCTCACCAGACGTCTAAAGTATCTTAATTTACCCCTATGCTTCATTTTTTAAAGAAAAGCTTTAGAGTTTGTATCACTTTCGTTACATCTCTATCACTTCTCATGAAACAAATCTGAACTTTGCTATCTAAATAAAAAACATATGTATGCTAATGAGAGAAGTTGGGACGACTGGAACTCTTGTCGTAACAACTTCTTCCAAAAAAAACGTTAAACTGAAAACATATAAAACTGTTATTCTACCAGTTACCGGTATATTATATGGATTCCAAACATGGACTCTTACTTTAAGGGAGGGGGAAAAACGAGTATTTGAGAATAAAGTTCTTAGGGGGAAAAAATTGAACCAAAGAGAGATGAACAGACAGGTGAATGGAGAAGACTGCGTAAAAGTGATCTTTATAGGAAACAAGATATAATAAGAATAGTTAAGTATCGTAGATTGCGATGAGCAGGACATGTGGCATGAATGGTGAATGGAAAGAGGGGCATGGAAGACTGCTGTACAAAAACCAGTGGCAGAGGTAAAATGATCAGTTGATAGACCAAGAATGAGATGGGAGAATAACTTTAACCATGATTTGAGGAAAGTAGATTGTACAGGAGATGATTGGGAAACATTAGCAATAAGTGGAGATATGAGGATAGAAATAAGTTGAGAGCTTGTGTCCGTGCGGCCATGATCCTAAGGGTTTGATAGTACCAGTGAGTAAGTTATGCTTTCTTCTTTTTTAAGAAAAGTTTTAGATTTTGTTTCGCCTTTCGTTTCATATTTATTACTTTTTATGAAATATATCTGAACTTTACCATCTTCTTCTTCTTCCTTCCAAGTATTAGGCCAAGGCCTGTTACGATCCTATAGAAAATTTTCCCTACTCCGGGAAATTCTCGTATAAGACTTGAAAGATAATAATAGTCCCTTCGATTGGTTGCTGGCCAAAGGAAGGCAAGACCAGTGATGGGGCTGCCATCTTATAGCCTCTGGTCAGGCATTTCTGGAGAAGAAAAGAAAATAAAGGAAAGAATAAATGGAAGAAAGGAAAGACTCCCTAGCCCTCGGATGCCCTAATAGAGTTAACCAAGAGAGGTTAGATAGTAAAGTTAAAAGAGTGCAAAACACAAGTAAGTGGAAGAAATGTTTTGCTCAGCTTGGGCACCTTGTGGTCGCCATCCACATATCCCCTAGATGAAGACCCCTGAGGGGACTAAATAAACAAAATACGTAAGCTGTACATACGGATGTTTAAATATTGATGCCCCATAACGTAGACGTGGTAATGAAGGGAGGCAATAAGCTCCAGTAAACATCTCATTATTTACTATTATACTAATACAGTTCTCAGTAATAAAATACACAGGGTGCAGCATAAGCCAGTTAACCGAAAATGCAAATATATTATTTCCTTCTTAGAAAGGTCATTTCTGCACTTTGTATTCTACTCGAACTGCTCTTATTTGTTACCCAGGACTCACTACCGTATAGAAGTAGCGGTACCGCCATTATTTCATGATAATTACTACTTAATTAATATTGTTTATAATTAGTAGAAGTATATAGTTTTCGAGTTATTTTGAACACTTTAAAGTATGTCTCTCACAAGAAAGGGATCATAATATTTATAAACATTACATAATACACTTTTGTTCACGAAGTAAAAAAATAATTTGATAAATATTTTAATGAATCAAAATGATATGAAGCGATAAAAGAACTTTATTCTATTCCATGAACTTAGTTTAATTTCTCACCTAACAGGTACTTTTTCGCGCTACACGCCACGCGGGCCTTACACTAGCACAATCCGTCGGGAATTTAACTACGGATTTCTTATACACTTTATGACCACACAAGGACATGAGAGGCCTTCACGAATGAGTGGTCAGCTCAATGCCAGGGCCTCCTGCGAGAGAATGCAACACTTATAGTAGACGAAACACACCATTCCCACACAGATTCATACTAAACATGGGGAATATCGTAATGATTTTTTATGGGCAGATGATGTTCGGGGACCATTTGGGCCTTAAAGGTTCCTGACATTTGTCTTACAGATGAGGAAAAAAAAATCACTCAGGGAACTTGTCTCGACCGGGCCCTCTGAGTACGATGGGGCGACGCTATTCCGAGAACACAGGGTGGATTAGAAGAACTTTATATGACATTCTTTATTAAAGCGTGGAAAAAAAATAGGTGCAAACTGTCAAACAGGTCTGTGAATAGGTATTTTTCAAAAACAAAATTCAATAAATTTCACTACTACTACTATTAGCACATGTCTACGCATTCATAAATTTAATTATGTAATAACATTAGCAACAAATTAATATATATCATACAATTGTTAAAAAGCATAATTACTTATGTAACAGAAATTTCGCCATTAACAACAAAAATAAATAATTATCTTTTGGCAACGGAAATGGATTTTATACGAAGGGCACCAAAAATTTCAAGAAGAGAAAAATTAGAAACTCAGTTATAAGGGAGAAAATGAAGATTGAAGACACTATTTTAGTTCATATTAAAACTCAGAAATTAAGATGGTACGGACATGTCCAGCGAATGGAAGAGAATCGCCTACCAAAATGTGTTTTGGAATGGAAACCTGAGGGATGGCGAAGCAGAGGAAGACCTAAAACCTCCTTGAGTCAGGGAATATATTTATACATAAAGTAGAAACATCTACAACTAGGAGATTGGATGGACCGACAAAATTGGCTATTAGGAATCGGACGATGTCAAAGATATTAATCAACCGATGATCTATCTACATTAATAACATGTCTACGTAGTTTAAATAATCGCCAAAAGAGACGATTAAAGTAAAGTGATCCCACAACGGGCCTCAGGAAGCCCTTGGGGTAGTAGGAGGTTAAGGCTCCCACTTTTTCTAGACAATCGGCACTTTATGTCAGCCGGGTTGTCAGCCCTGGGTGACGGCCGCCTTTACACCCAGAACAGGCGTCTGGTACTCATTTTAATTAGAGGCTGAGTCGACACCAGGGTCATAGTGCCGCCAGAAGGTTTTAGCTGCCCTAAATATTAAATACCACATATTTATTATATTAAATTACATATCCACAGATTGCTTAATATATTGTGTTACCCTGAATATCAAAAAAATAAAAACAGTTAGTGTAAATGTTAGAAAATAATTTTTGGTTTATTTGAAGTCTGGCAAATTCCTACCAGGGAAATGAAAAGAATTTTAAGTACAGAAATGGATGTTTTAAAAAGATCAGCTGGAAAATCTAGAATGAATAGAATACGAAATAAAGAAATAAGGGAAATTATGGGGGCACAAGAGGAGCCCGATATCATAGACATTATAGAAAACAAAAGATTACAATGGAATGGCCATGTCAAAAGAATGCCAGAGTAAAGATTGCCTAATAGAAAGGAAGAAGAGAGGAAGACCGAAGAAAACTTGGATAGAAGGGGTACAAGCAGCAATGAATATCAGAGGATTGGAGGAAGATCAATGGATGGACAGAGAGAAATGACGTTTGGTTTCCGGAAGACGGGGGCAGCTGTCATGGCACCGGACGATGATGAAGATGAAATTACATATCCACAGATTGTTTAATATATTATGTTAGGCTGAATATTAAAAAAATAAGAACTGTTAGTGTAAATATTACTTACTTACTCACTGGCACTATCGAACCCGTAAGTTCATGGCCGCACGGACATACGCTCTCCATACATCCCTATCCAGAGCTACTGCTTTCCAATCATTCCCTATATAATCTACTTCCCTCAAATCATAGTTAATGATATTTATTCTCCCACCTCATTCTTGGTCTACCAACTGGGCGTTTTCCCTCTGGCTTTCCTACAAGAAGCTTTCATGCAAGTTTTTCATTTCCCATGTCCTGCCCATCGCAGTCTACGAGACTAGTGTAAATATTAGAAAATAATTTTTAGTTTATTTATTTTACTCATAAATAAAAACTGTAAGAATAATATATATATATATATATATATATATATTTAGGTATTACGTCGCTATTATGGACAGCATTTATAATACAGAAAATATTTTGTTACCTCCATGAATTTAATATTGAACATTAAACTCTAAAATTAAAAAAAAAAAAACATTGCCAATAATATTGCTTTTCAATTCGAAGAAAATTAGTACATAGTTTATAAAAGATTTTTTTTATTCATTGTGAAAGAGGTTAATTTCAGGTGCTTTGACAAAAAAAAATTAAATATAGAACCATATTTGAAAACAGAATGAAATTGACTTACAAAATAAAACAAATTCACAATGACTTTATATCATACAATTTATGAATTAGCGATATACACTTTTCCACGAATCCTTTGATGTGTATTAGTTATTTATATAACAGACTCTGTATAATGAATATATCTTATTTTCCAAATTCAACTTACAGACTGTCTCATTCCTTTTACAATTATTGTTGCATGATGACTCTTTCTTGAGCATCAGGTCTTAGCAGAAAGTATTATTTTTAACTAAATGCTATTTTTGAAAATGATGTTTATTGCCATCTTTGACCACATATTATGATTCTTGTAAGCAGTTTAGATCGTAGTTTTGTACCATAGACATTTCTCAGTAACGATCGAGGGAGGCTGTCGTGGTGGGAACTCTTACGAGGAATGTTCAACGCGGAGAGAACATTTGTGAACGAAGAAAATAAAAAAGAGAGAACAATTAGGGCTAACTGAACAGATTGATAAAACTGAACATGAAAAAAATTCAATATCATTTTTTACTATATGTGTGTGTATGCATTTTTAATGTAATTTATTTCAAACAGTGTGAAGAATTTAAATATAATATTTTACTGTTCAGTCTACTGCTGTGGTCTAGAGGTAGCGTGCTGCCTTGTCACGCAGCGGATGCGGATTCGATTCCTGGTCGGGACAGGCTCCTGGGTGAGGCTTTTTCGGGTTTTTTCCTCACCTGTAAGACAAATGTCAGGAAGCTTAGGGCCCAACGGTCCCCGAGAATCATCCAGTATCATCATCATCCTTATCATTATCAACATCATCCTTCATCGGTGTAGAAAGCAACGGGAAGCTACCACACCTATAATTCCCTACTAAAGCTGCAAAGCATAGCATGAAAATGTTATGTTTGTAGTGAAAGACCTGCCCTAGGGCAGAATTACTATGGATGGATATATAAATGAACGTCTGTGAGTCTGTCCTTTATGGACTCAAAAACTACTTAACCGATTTGAATGGCGTTTTTATTATCATTTAGAGAATTTTTGGGACAACTGACGTATATAACATTACCGTACGTACTACAGGGCCGGAGCTAAATAAAAAAATGCACCCTGCACTAAAAAAGTAGCTTTTTGGATGCTTAAAGGGCTTTCGCTGCCTAAATCATAACAAATACACCAAATTAATGTACAACTAATTGAATGAGTCATTTCGAAGGGATCATCTACAGCTGATAAAATGTTATAGGAGAGGGAAAAAAACTGATTCAACTTGTTCAGGATAAAGCACTAAATCTGAAATTGCTACTGAATAAAGTCAGAAAGTGGCAAAGGAATAGTGTAGTTGATACATTCTCACACAGAAACGATGGAAGTAGGTATCTAAACATGGAATAATGAAAGAAGTGAATTTCAGAAAAATTGAGATGATCCCTTTTCGAAATGACTGATTCAATTGAATATCTAAAAAAATGTAGAAAAAAGTCCACAGCGCATGGACATAACTCACAATAATCATATTTTCTTTGAAAATTAGATTAAAAGTAAGGATTTAAACACAAATACCTTTCAAACAACACAATATTAGCGCTGGAATATTATTAAATGTTTAACAATAACAGTAAGTACATATTTTTAGATACCGGAGTTCTATGGCAGCGAGGAGATATGCACTCTAAATATCCCTATCCTGAGCTAATATTTACCATGTTCCCCTAAAGTAGTCCCGTCCGGAGATCCGGACAGGTGGCTTTCTTTCTTAGGAACCCATGTCCGCGTTTATTAAGAGTTCTATTTTCACTTTTTCGACCGAGATGCCTCACATAGTCTTGCTTGTGACCTGTCCGGCATTGGTTATATTATACACTTATAATAATTGTATATATAATATAGGCCTAATTGTATAAATTGTTTAAAATTTAATTACTAAAAATTGGATCGTAATCCTATAGAGCGCCATGGAATCATCTGAAGAGGCGAATTAGAGGAGGTCCACACCCTCTAGAAACCCCTGTGAAGTTACAGGAAGAACAACGAGACGAGAGGAACAGCAAAAAAAAAATCACATTGCATTTTATTAGTATATTGGGGTTATTAGTACAATATCAAGATATAATACGAATAAAAATAATACAAACTATATACGGTACCAATAAAGTAAGTTATTTCATGAATTTACAGTTATGAACATTTTGTCATCCATTTGCATTATTACGGGTACAAGTGAACAATGAAAGTCTTTCAATCAGTGCTGATAACTTACAAAATGAAATTCAAATTAAATAACTTATTATATAAAAATACTTTTCTGTTACATGAAATCATTTATTTGTATTTACCCTTTTAATGAACGGCCTACTGATGATATGAAATGCGTTGACATGGGAAAGCAAATTTTACAGGGAAGCAAAAAAACAATTTTCCTAATATTAATTTTAATATAATTTTGTCACTACTATACAAGATATTTTATTTGCAAAATAGTTACAAAATATCCATATTAACTTTACAAAATATGTTTAAATTTAAAAGTGTCAAAATTGTTTTTTGCTTCCCCTGTACAATTTGATTTTTATGACTTACTACCTTTCCCATGTCAATTCCTCAATTATTAATTAATATTCGTAAAATTTACATTGATTACTCTTGCAAATAAGAGATTAAGAGATAATGAAATATGCACCTGAGATCTAAGTCGTCCT
Organism: Diploptera punctata; assembly: GCA_030220185.1. Lineage (NCBI taxonomy): Eukaryota > Metazoa > Arthropoda > Insecta > Blattodea > Blaberidae > Diploptera > Diploptera punctata. The sequence goes on from JASPKZ010007570.1 coordinate 135,875, forward strand.
CAACGAATTACAATTTCATAAGTAATGCCACGAGTGATTTCCAAATTATCGATAAATTCACGATCACGAAGTGAGGAGTGAATTTATCTAGAGAATTTGGAAATCAAGAGTGCCATTTATTAGGACTATTTAACGAATAAAATTAAGCTGTTTACTCACAAATCATTATTTAACTATAGTTATTTTAAAATATTTATATATTTAATGTAAACGGCGATGTTTGAAAACAAATGAAAAACGATAGGTACGCTTCATCTGCTTCTTTTGTTTATCACTGCAACCAGATCATACTGCTTATTGCCAAAGGAACGCGATATTGTAAAAATGCTCTCTAGTGGAGAAAAAATGAAACACATCAAACTGTATATTAATTAATTTCTGATGTATGATGTAAATATGACTATTATATTTTTCTGGATTATTACCTGGGAAGAAAAATACATTTAAGAAAGTGCAAACAGTGGTTTCTTTTTTTGGTGGTATAATAAATTACTACAAATGTTTTTACATTAACTCCTGCTAGCGCTATGTGTTGACATCTATGCACTATACATATACAATCTGGTAGCCGTATTTCTTGTGGGCTCAGCCACTGCAAAATAATGGTCAGACCTGTCCAGAATATTAAAAAGGAGGAGCTTTCTTTAATATGGTAAATTTAACACTGATAAATATTTCGTGAAACACGACTCTGATTGGTTGTAAAACAGAAATCATTGAAACGTGATTGGTCATTGACTCCCATTTGGGACATTAGTTAAATAGTCAGTTAAAACACTTTGAAAAGTTTGAAAAGCTAGTGATGGAACACATTCGGAAAGGTCTACAAAGTGTGTAACTGAAATTGTAATATATTTGAGGACGACTGAGATCTCAGTTACGTTTTTATTATTTTTTTAACCTTTTACATATTAATTTCAATGGTGGTTTTATAACGACTTTAAAAGTACTTACCCTTGCATTTTTACTGGTAAAATTATGAATTAACTTTGCCACAGTTTAGTCATACGTCGGAAAAAAAAGGTATAGTTTTTTTTAATACTACAATACATGGTGCAGTAATATTACTTATTCTGACCTTTTTCTAAAATCTTAAAGTACTGCAATTATGCATGGTACGAAATAAAAATCGTTACTAATTGGAAGACGTAGAGTAATTAATGAGGTGGTAGGGGAACTGTTCCTAACTCTCGTTCAAGTTCTCCAGAAGTTCGGTATCTGTAATAAACTTGTTCAGTTTTTAGGATCTATGTGAAATATACCTTATATTTCTACATTTGGAATTTCTTTTTTCCCCCTGCAGTTAGGGTATAATTCATTAAAATCTTTTGATGGAGGTTGGAATGAATATTTTGGAGGTCAGGGGCTCTATCTGGAAGTGAAGTTCATTAATGGTTCAATCGCCATCACATAGAATCTTATTTACAATAATACGTTAAGCTGAAAATTATAAAACTGTTATTCTCCCAGGTATATTATATGGATGCGAAACATGGACACTTAAATTTCAGGACAAAACGCGGAAAATAAGGACAACACTCATTCATGAATAAATATATGTTATCAAAATGCAATACCATTAATTCTTAACAATTATATATAAATTAATTAGTGTATAAAGCTATTGTGTTATTATTCTTCTTCTTCTTCCTTCCAAGTATTAGGCCAAGGCCTGTTACGATCCTATAGAAAATTTTCCCTCCAGCGTTTGAGGGAAATTCTCGTATAAGATTTGAAAGCATAATAATAGTCCCTTCGATTGGTTGCTGGCCAAAGGAAGGCAAGACCAGTGATGGGGCTGCCATCTTATAGCCTCTGGTCGGGCTTTTCTGGAGAAGAAAAGAAAATAAAGGAAAGAAGAAATGGAAGAAAGGAGTGTTATTATTTAATTGTAATATTATTGTGTTTTCTTTATGTAATTGTAATGTTAATGCTGTTTAGTGTATAATGCTATTGTGTTATTATTTAATTGTAATATTATTGTGTTTTCTTTATGTAATTGTAATGTTATTGCTTTTTTTGTGGTTAATTTTTCTTTACACTAGTACCAATTATTATTTTATTGTAACGGACTGTCAACAGCACGTATGGCTTACTGCCCGTGCGACCCATATTTGTAAATAATATTGTAAATATCTTACTTTTCCAAAACAAATAACAAAATACAAACCTAAAGGCACCCGAGATGTGGGCAGACCTAGAAAGAGATGGGCTGAAGTCGGAACGGGTCAACAGACCTAATCCATGAATGAAGATGATGATGATGATCTTACTTTTTGTCTTAAAGTCCTACTACTACTACTACTACTACTTTATGTGAAGAAAAAAAGATTGCGAGTATTTGAGAATAAAGTTCTTAGGAAAAATTTAAAGTATAAATCAAATGACAAAACATCGTTGGGAAGGCTTAGGAAGAGATGATGTGAAACATTTTTGTAGACCGTGAACAGTCTTTCAAGGAGTACGACATGAAAGGATGACGATGAAGATTATGTATAATATGATTGATTAAGCCATTTTTAAATATCTAAAAATAAACAGTTTGTATTTTTCATTGCATTCTAAATTATATATATTCCACCGCTATGGTCTCGAGGTAGCGTGCTGCCTTGTCACGCAGCGGGCCCGGGTTCGATCCCCCGTAGGGACAGTTTTTCTGGGCGAGGTTTTTATCGGGGTTTTTCCTCACCTGTAGGACAAATGTCAGGAAAACTTTAAGGCCCAAAGGGTCCCCGAAATCATATGGCCATCATCATCATCATCATTATCATAATCATCCTTCACCGGTGTGGAAAGCAACGGGAAGCTACCACGCCTACAATTCCCTAGTAAAGCTGCAAAGCATAGCATGACAATGCTATGATTGCAGCGAAAGACCTGCCCTTGGGCAGAATTACTATATATATATATATATTACTCTGTTACTCAATAGGGGAACCTTTTAAAATAAAGATCCATCAATAGTAATTCTGCTCGAAGGCAGGTCCTTCACTGCCATCATAGCATTTTCATGCTATGCTTACAGCTTTACTAGGGAATTGTAGGTGTGGTAGCTTCCCGTTGCTTTCCACACCGGTGAAAGATGAGGATGATGATGGCCATATGAGTTCGGGGACCGTTTGGACCTTAAAGTTTTCCTGACATTTGTCTTACAGGTGAGGAAAAACCCCGATAAAAACCTCACCCAGAAAAACTGCCCCGACCGGGAATCGAACCCGGGCCTGCTGCATGACAAGGCAGCAGGCTACCCCGAGACCACAGCGCTGGACTAAAATAAAGATAATAACTTTAATAATTTATAAACAGTTGATTATACCGTATCAAGAAATATATTTTTTGTATAGCCATTATATTGATCCATGACGATGACGTTTTGTCTTGTGCGCTGGTAGAAACAAATAGGATGTCATATTGTGCAAGAGTTTAACCGATTCTCTCTACAATCATATCTTCTTCATACTTCTAATGTCCTGGTAATATTCAAGCTCCAATACAGATGTCTCGCATGGGGATTCCGTGCGCCATGTAGTTTGCGCGGGAGGTTGATTAGAGAGAAAGCGATTTTTTTACATCCTTTAACAATGGGTACTCAACAGAGAGGACCTAACGCAGCTATTTTGAAAACAATAAATGTATGTGGTGAAGAAAGTAGATATTTTAATTGTATCCTAAAAGGTATATTGTATTATTTTAATTTAACATTTTCATGAACTTATTTTGGTTTAGATCGTTTGAGCTTGTTCCTATGAGATCTCAAGATGTGGTTGGTCTGTCCATCTTAATTTTGGTATTCCTCCTCCTGAAGTTCTTTAGAATAAAATATGTTATTTTATATCTAATATATAAAAATTAATGTTTGTTTGTACTTTATGCGCGGCCATACCGTTGATCCGATTGTGATGGGACTTTTTGCAAAATGTTCAGGAGATTCCCGGGATGAACATAGGCTCTAAGAGAGTTGTAATACTCAACTCCTACACCCTTAAAAATCGCCCTTTTGTAGTGGAATATGTGAAAAAGTGGCTCTTTGGACGATTAAATGGCTTACGCTGCCTAAACCATAACAAATACACGCAATTAATGTACATAGAATTGAATATCTCAAAAAGCTCTACAAAGAAGTCCATGACAGCATATGTTTATCTCTTATGGATAATTCACAATAACCATTTTTGTCTTTCATTGATGTCAAGAAGATCAAGACAAGTACGCAGATTCCTGTGCAAGCATTGTAGCACATAACGAATTTTGTCTTTTAGCTCATTTATACCAAGATGATCATGATAAGCAGCTCTCCGGGCAACACCGGGTAATCAACACGGGGAATCTTAAAATAATTACGATATACATTTATAATTATTTTCCATCTTACTTATTGAATTAATCATAAGAAGTACATTAATTTTCGCCTTTTAGCTCATTTATGCCAAGAAGATTGGGATGAGTAGATTCCAGGATAACGCCGGGTAAACAGCACGGGGTATCTAAAAATAATTACGATATAAATTTTTCCTTTCAGTTATTTAAGTAAATATATAGCACATTAATTTTCGTATTTCAGCTCATTTATGTCAAGAAGATCGGGATAAGTAGATACCCGGGCAACGCCGGATAATCAGCACGGGGTATCTAAAAAATATAAATTTATAAAAATTTTTGCTTTTACTTATTCAACTAAACATAAAAGCCCTTTATTTTTAATTTATTTAGGCGTAACAGCGCACGCCGGATATTAGCTAGTCCTTAATATAACAGCAAACAAATGAATGATTAGAGATTAACTGTGGTCCGGTTTCCGTCTGCTACTACGATAGACATCTTAAGGATATTCTGCAGCCGACTGTTGAGGAGTTCACAGAGAGCTGTGCCTTGTAGTTAAAATCACATACAATTTTTTGGACACGACTTTGGTACATCACAACGCTTCTCTGAGAGAAATTTCAAGGTAGATTTCGTCATGCAATGGTTGTCAGCTCCCTTGTGAGAAAAAAAAAAGCTATTTTTTATTTCCATAATTGTTTAAATTCTAAATTTCTAAATATTAGGAGTTGCAAGTGGTTTTGTTAAGATCCTATAATAGTGCTTAGAAAAGAACTCTGAGATGAATGCATATTGCGACTGAAAGTCTTTGCTTATGTGGAAGCAGATTGAAATCTACCCGATGTCCCTGGGTTAAGAGGGAAGAGGAGATTGCCTTTGGTATGCTTATAGCAAGGCTTAGCATTACAGCATAAGTACAAGGAAATATCAATATGATCGGCCAGAATTGGTTTCCTTTGTGTCGAATTTATACAATAAACATGTAAAGTCAGAAAATTCGATTCGATCTTATCCTATCTATAAGCCATGTACAGGAGGTTCAGAAACATAAAAAAATTACCATTAACCGCACTAAAACTCTGTTTGTTGGGAACTGAAAAAAACAACCGAAATAAACTTAAATTAACATATGAAATAAATTAGATTGTAATTTTAATAAAAATCAGGTAATCTATTACATATACTTTGGACATATGATTTATCCCTACGATAGATCTATACAGTTATGCGTGTAAACATTTCAAATTTTTCCTAAATCACGTAACATAATCCTCTTATTTTTCTCAATAATAATTATTGCTGAACTTCTTATTACTGTATCCACAAATTATTGATTAAGACCATTAGTTTACTTTTTTTTTGTTTTTCTTAGTTTAACTTCTTCCTTTGTAGGCAATTTTAAGTTCCCCACACCACACTGCCTTATAGAGACACGAGCCTATCGGGAAAATGAAGGGCTTCCTCTGATGAGTGATCAGCTCAATGCAAATGTCATCTCCGAGAAAACACGAGCATTTAAGACAAAACACGACATTCACTGATACCTAGATATTCAAACTAAACCAGACGAATATGATTTGGAAGATTATGTTCGCTAATTGTTTAAACCTTTAGGGGGAAAAAAACTCAAGAAAAGTATCCCGACTGAAGACATATTTTCCAGATTTAACCAGAACCCGCTGATATGAGGCAATTCCACAGAGGTGGAATACTTTTATTTATTCCTCTTACACACAAAATTATACCAGTTGTGTTGCCATAATTTTCGATAGAAATAATCTATTCCTTTAAAAAAACATTAGAGTGAAACAAAACATGTTTTCCCAGAAAACCAGAATAATTAGAAATATATCATAACTTACATTCTTTTTAGATATTTGTGCTATAATCATAAAATATTTTTGGCAACTTTATCGTTTTTTGTACAATGTATTGTTATTTTATAGATTTTATTAAACTCGACTTAAATTTAATAAATAATAATACAATTAAAGAAAAGTTTTAAATTAAAATAATTTCCCATAAAACTATACATCCTTCTTGCCGATTAACATTTCATGGCCAATGAACTATTATTGATATTTTAAAGCAATAAATATATGAATTAATTAACTCCAAGAAATTCGAGATTATTCTTTATAAAAACATGTTAAGTAATCCTGTTACAAAAGGTACAAAACTAAACTAAACTTTTAAAATGAATGGTTATTATCTTATACAGTATACCAGCTGTTGCATATATTATTCTATATTTAACAGATACAAAAATAAATAATTATATTTAACATATTAGTCAATTAAAATACTACAAAAACAATTTTAATCAAATACAGTTATATTGAATCTCATAATAGGTCTTCAATGTATACGAAAATTCTAACTTCTAGAATACGTTGATTAATCTAGATGTAGCTAGAATGATCAAGTTATTCTAGAAGTTAGAATTTTCATAGACATTGAAGACCTTATTGTGCAAATTCAGTATAACTTGATCTGATTAAAATTAATTTTATTCATATTTTAATTGAAGGAGGTTACAAGTATTTGAAAATAAATTTCTTAGGACAATTTTTGGACCAAAGAGAGATGAACAGACAGGTGAATGGAGAAGACTGCATAAGAGTGAGCTACATGGTATTTATAGGAAACCAGATATAATAAAAACAATTAAGTCGTAGACTACGATGGGCAGGACATGTGGCACGAATGAGGAATAAAAGAGGTGCATGGAATATTCTTATAGGAAAACCAAAAGAAAAACGCCCAATTGGTAGACCAAGAATGATGTGGGAGAATAGCGTTAAACATGATTTGAGGGAAGTAGATTATATGCGGGATGATAGGAAAACATTAGCTCAGAATAGGGATGTATGGAGAGATTTTGTCCGCACGGCCATGAACCTATGGGTTCGATAGTGCCAGTGAGTTAGTTACTTAATATTTTCAATTGACTAAGATGTTAAATATGTTGGCGTTCCAATATACTCCAACTGGACATAGGGACCAAGGAAGACCAAAACATCGCATCGGTGGAAAAATCAAGATCATCTTCGTTAGGTTTACTAGGAGCCCCATGGACGCCAGACATTCCAGTTCTTCGCCAGTGTCCAGAAAAGAATTCAGACTATGTGGATAACTCCCAGCCACTACTCCACACAGATCCTCTCAGGTCATGGACTGTTCCGCTCCAAACTGCATGAAAGAGGACGTGCCGTCTCGCCTCTCTGCGATTGTTTCAACCCCGGAGAGGACGACGAAGTCCACGTGCTCTATCAATGTACCAAGTACAATGTCTTCAGGCAGGAGCTGGAGGAAGCAGCCATGATGGGTGAAACAATGGCCGCCCGCCTTAGAATTCTGGACCGGGAAGGAAGCCTTCAAATCCCTCATCCCAAACGTTCTGACAGCACTGTGGTCCTGGAGTCGACTCCGCCTCTAACGGATCTAACGGAAACGAGTACCAGATGCTTTTTCTGGAGCTAAAGGTAGCCGTCACTCAGGAGTTAAAACCCAGCTGACATCAAGTGCCGATTCTCCAGGAAAGTGGGAGCCTTCCTACTTCCTACTAACCCAAAGGCTTCCTAACGCCTGTAGTGAGTTCAGTTTACCTTTGCTTAACTGCCATAATGCCACTTTATTTTATAATAGAAGTGAACAATATAATCTCAAAATATCCATAGAAAAAACTAAGGTAATGGCAATCCAAGGGAAAAATCAAATCAGATCGAAAATAGTAATAGGAAACAAAATCAGAGAACAGGTGAACCATCTCAATTATCTAGGATGTGACATTTCATTTAATTATGATAATGATATAAATAATAAAATAGCAAAATTCCAGGGAATATGTGGTACGATAAAACGAACACTAAATAACAAAACAACAAGAGAGACCCAACTGAAATTTTATAAAATGTTGGCAGTACCGGTACTGCTCTATGGTTCAGAAGCCTGGATACATAAAAAACAAGACCTAAGTAGGATAACGGCAGCAGAAATGAAATTTTTGAGATCTGTTAAAGGGTGCACTAAGGAAGACAGAATCAAGAACACAGAAATAAGACAGGAACTTGAAATATTTGCAATAACTGATAAAATGGATACATATAGACAAAAATGGAAGCAACACATAGACAGAATGAATGAAGATAGATATCCAAAACAAATAACAAAATACAAACCTAAAGGCACCCGAGATGTGGGCAGACCTAGAAAGAGATGGGCTGAAGTCGGAACGGGTCAACAGACCTAATCCATGAATGAAGATGATGATGATGATGATGAAGTATTATTATATAAATTTCATCATAATCTTCTTCGGTGCTACAGCTCTTAGCTAAACTCTTAGCCTTGACCTCCCGAACTTTAGCTGACCATTTAATTCTGTCCTTAACTTTTTGTCTACAATTTATATTTCTAGTTCTTCTCAATCATTCTTCACGTCATCCATCCATCTAATCTTGGATCTGCCACGTCTTCTTTTAAAATCAAGTTTTGCATCCAGTTGGCTACTTACTAATTTGGCGATTCGGCTTGTGTCCATTCTATATACCGGGTGTTGCAAAAAAAATCGACAATGGAAGTGAGGTGGTATATTGAGATGTGTTGATCATTTCTGATAAGGTACCAATGTCCGGAAGTGATCCGTTTTCACACTATGAGTAATGATTCAAATACGCCTGGTCTCGTTTGAATTGTTTCTGCACCAGCGTGGATTCGGGCTATAATATCCATACGTGACTCTACTGGAGTCTGATAAACAGACTGTTTCATGTCGCCCCACAAAAAGTAGTCGAGAGGGCTAAGATCAGGTGATCTCGGAGGCTATGGGGCAGGACCCCTCGACCTGGATACGTGGTATCCAAATGTCTGCTCACATTGGAATCGAAGTGAGCTGGAGCCTCGTCGTGTTGTAGCCACCTATCACAGGTTCCGTTCCTAAGAGTTGATGTCAAGTAATGAGTCTTTAAATCCTTCGAACTAACACTGATTTTAATTAACTAGTCATAGCGTGAAAACGCATAATCTGTGGACATGGGTACATTATTAAAAAAATGATCAACATATCTCAATATACTACCTCACCTGTTGGTGTTTTGTTGCAACACCCTATACACATACATATCCCCCCCCAACCACTCAACTCTTTTAGTCTTAATATCTGATATTATATATATATATATATTATATATATATATATATATATATATATATATATATACATGTCTCTGAATAATGCTTATAATTTCTGTTAGTTTTATTTCGCCACACTCCAATACCTCTCGTTGAGCCGTGTACCTATACCTGACTCAAAAGTTTTCTTTCCCAGGGGAGTAATTTTCTGTTATTGTCCATATCGTCCAGATTTCGCTACCGTATACCACAATGTTTAATAATTGTTTTGTAAAATCTTAAAAATAACAATGAATTTTATTAGTATTGATTGTAAAATCTTATTTTGATTTTATTAGATATGCGTCTAGAAGATATAAATTTCATGTAATTTATGAATGTATTTATAACTAGTGAAGCTTTTATAACGATTATATTTATTTTAAGAGCATTTTTGTATAAATAGTATTTGATATTATTTCGAGAATTAAATAGGTGTATAATTTTTTTCGATACCAATTTACTCATCATCATCATCTGCATTCATGGATTAGGTCTGTTGACCCGTTCCGACTTCAGCCCATCTCTTTCTAGGTCTGCCCACATCCGGCTTTTCTTCTGCTGAAGTTTATGAGTAAGTTATTTTTTACTAGTAGAGGTTACCAGCCTCTAGCCAAACACCTCTTCCTGGAGGACAGGGAACTGCAATTTCGGAGTGTTCGTCTCCTAGAGAAGTTGCCTTCACTATGACTTTGGGGACTTCTCTTCTCCCCACGTAACCCTGTGGACGGGGCCCTACCCAGGTACTACCCACTGGGCGAGTGGGACCTGGAGCTCACAAAAGGGCAGGGGCGCCTACTCCCTGGAATGGACTACCTCTTTCAAGGGTACCACTCTGTTACCCAATTTACTAATTTTACTAAATTAAAAACTTCATATTGTGATAGGCCTAGAATTCCCTTGGCCTATCAGCCGGCTGCTGAATTGACACCTACATGTGTTAATCACTGAGGTGGACGATAATTTAATCAGTATAGTGGCGACATGCGGTGAGCATGCCGTGTTCCACAGCCACTGTAACTTATTTCCTCAACCTGTTATTTCTTACTGATTGAGCGTAAAATAAAAACTCTGCCAGTTTAAATAGAACATTTATTGTTATATTATTACAACTACGCTAATAATAGCAATTTATGTACTTATTTATTATAATTCCTTGTTAATTATGCAAAGTATTCTCACAATTAGAAAATAGAACTTAACTAACTCACTGGGACTATCAAACCCATAAGTTCATGGTCGCGAGGACTAAACTCCCTATCCTGAGCTAATGTTTTCCAATCATCCTCTGTATAATCTAATTCCCTCAAATTATTGTTAATGCTATTCTCCCACCTCATTCTTGGTATATCAACTGGGTGTTTTCCCTCCGGTTTTCCTGGAAGAAGCTTCCATGCACAATTTTCATTACCCATTCGTGCCACATGTCCTGCCCATCGCAGTCTACGAGACTTAACTGTTCTTATTATTTCTGGCTTCCTATATATATCACGTAGCTCACTATTGCTCCATTCACCTGTCTGTTCATCTCTTATTGACCCAAACATTTTCCTAAGAACTTCATTCTCAAATACTCGTACTCACGGCTTTAAAGTTCACCCCGAAGGACTAGCTCCTTGGAATTTTCCATCCTAAAAAATATCCATCGAACCCGGGCGGGATTCTTTTTCTGCACCCTTTGTTTTCCTTATCAGGAAGACTGGAACCCGTCCCACGACAACAAAATAAAAATCTTTATGGTATATTCCATATTCGAACCTGAGGTACCCTGAGATCCTGTCAGAATTACTAACACGCCATAGAGGCGGCCTTTTTTCTCCTCTACATTAAATTAATATAAAATACATTGTCTAATCTAATCCAACACTAGATCTATAGAAAAGCTTCTTGATAAAAATGCAACATGAAAATAACTTCTTTTTTTTTGCGAGGAAAGTTTTATTTGTTAGGATCAAAATCAGAATAAAAAATAAATAAATACGATTACAATTTTAAAGCGAATTGTATTTCTTAAAAGTTATGCTCTCCTGTTCCTTCTACCGCAAAAGTTGAGTGTGATGCTGACGTTTACAGATGTCGCTTGCTAGCTCCTCTATGTATTTTGCATTTCAAATAACTCTCACTTTTAAACTGCATTCATTGTCAGTTAAATAAATGTTCATTACAACTTCTATTTTTGAGAGCTGTACAGCAAACTAGAATGGAAGCATGTTATAAGTGGAGTTTCTAGTAATTTATATTCTCCTGATACAATCAGTAACTGAGTAATGTGATATTTCCTGATACTCATACCATATGGAGAAGAGAGAGAGTCAATCAATTTATTTTTTATTCTTATTAGTTTGCGTGGCATCATATTTTTAGGACTCAAAATTTTATGAAAAATCTAATCCTTACCATTAAAATATAACCATATTTATTTTACTATATGGGCCAACACTAAGGAATTGGGGCTGGAAGTAAACAAATTATTATACTAAATATGTGGTCGTCCACCGCTGTGGTCTCGAGGTAGCGTGCTGCCTTGTCACGCAGCGGGCCCCGGTCGGGGCAGTTTTTCTGAGTGAGGTTTTTATCGGGGTTTTTCCTCACCTGTAAGACAAGCCGTCATCATCATCCTTATTATTATCATCATCACCATCCTTCACCGGTGTGGAAAGCAACGGGAAGCTACCATACCTAAAATTCCCTAATAAAGCTGTATGCAAAGCATGAAAATGCTATGACTGCAGTGAAAGACCTGCCTTCGGGCAGAATTACTATGAATGAATATATGGTCATACTTACATAATGAACATTAACAGTTAATGACAAATGGGGGAAATTTTGAAGAAGTGGCTGAATTCAAATAGCTAGGAGCAATAATGAACAGGAATGAGGTGCACAAAAAATTTAATGTAGGTACAATCCTGGACATACATGCTGGATAATAGCGAACAAGCTTCTGCTGAGGATGGGACTGGTCAGGAAAGGCCTACAAAAATGAATTATTTTAATAGTTGAGGAGGCTGCAAAACCAGGTAGAATTATATATTTTTATATTCTTTAAGTCCGCCGCTGTGGTCTCGAGGTAGCGTGCTGCCTTGTCACGCAGCGGGCCCGGGTTCGATTCCCGGTCGGGACAGGCTTCTGGGTGTGTTTTTTCGGGGTTTTTCCTCATCTGTAAGACAAATGTCAGGAAGCTTAGGACCCAACGGTCCCCGAAAATCATCCGGCCATCATCACCATCCATAAAATTATCATCATCAATCTTTACCGGTGTGGAAAGTAACGGGAAGCTACCACACCTATAATTCCATAGTTAAGCTGCAAGTCATAGCATGAAAATGCTATGACTGCAGTGAAGGACCTGCCCTCGGCCAGAATTACTATAGATGGATATTCTTTAACACCTGAACAAAATTTTACCATGAACTGTATTTTCATTGACACTTATAAATATAGGCCTAATATATTATAACTACTACTTCCCTCCAAGACATGATAGGTATCCAAGGCCCTTGGCCTACCAGCCAATTTCTGACCTTACAGCGACATGTGCCAATTATTTGAGCAACATGAAAATCATTTAAGTATTTTCTAACTTCTTATATTAATGAAAATAACTAACTCACTGGCACTATCGAACCCGTAGGTTCAGGGTTGCCCGGACATATTCTGTCCATACATCCCCATCCTGAGCTATTTTTTTTTCCAATCATTGCCTGTATAATCTACTTCCCTCAAATCATAATAACTACTATTCTCCCACCTCCTAGTCTACCAACTGAGCGTTTTCCCTCTGGTTTTCCTACAAGAAGCTTCCATTCACGTCCTTCATTCCCCATTCGTGGCACATGTCCTGCCCATCGTAGTCTACGATACTTACTGTTCTTATTATATCTGGTTTCCTATAAAGATCATGTAGTTCACTTATGAAGTCTTCTCCATTCACCTGTCTGTTATTCTCTCTTTGTCCAAAACATTTTCCTAAGCAATTTATTCTCAAATACTCGTAATCTCCTTCCTCCGCTTAAAGTAAGAGTCCATGTTTCGCATCCATATAATATAACTGGTGAAATAATAGTTTTATATATTTTCAATTTAACGTTTTTTGAAATTAGTTGGGACATCATGAGTCTCTGTAATACATAATAACACGCATTTCCAGAATCGAGCCTATGTTTAATTTCTTTGTGTATCTCATTCCTGTTTGTGATTATTGTTCCTAGGTATTTGAATTCAACCACTTTCTCAAAATTTCCCTCATTTGTCATCAGCTGTCCATTTCCATTATATAATTTATTTCTATGTGTGACCATATATTTAGTTTTATTGATTTTTACTTCCAGTCCTAATTTCTTAGTGTTACTCAGTAGTGTGTGCGTTTGTCCTCTAGTACTGATATTAGTGAGTGATTCCACTACAAGCCTCAAGAGCTCCTTGGGGTATTAGGAGGTTAAGGCTTCTACCTTTTATTTAGACAATCGGCAAAAGTTGGTAGCCCGGTTGTCACTCCAGCGAGACGGCTGCATTTACCCCCAAAACAAACACTCATTTCCGCTAGAAGTTATGGTCCTGCCAGAAGGTTTGATTCAGTTTAAAAATCCTGGCTCCCGGGAGTACGAACCCCCGACCTTCCGGCTAGTAGCGTATCGTTTTAACCAATTACGCTAAGGCGTGTTCCTGGACACGTTATAGCATTATAAAATTTCTACTGCAAGAAGCTTTGCCGCAATGAAAACATTGGTATGAACATTTAAAAATATAATTTATTTTTAAATTTTCTTTATAATATGAATATTCAAGTTAATCATTATACATATTCAGAGCGACTTTCATTCCACCGCTATTTTTTTAAAACTTAATCGCTTTAAACAAACAACAGAAAAATAAAGTAATCCAAACATTTACTAATATTTACATTGGCAAGATGAGGTCGAGATTCAAGAATTGTTTTCAAATGTGTGCAGTAATCTCAAACTCCCTTGCAAGAAACGCAAATAGGAAAATCACTGGAATTAAAATTTTTATTCCTTTTTTCGCTTCTATTCCAAAACATTTCACTATAACCTTGGTATGATCTTTGATCAGCTACGTTCCGGAATTCCAATGAATAGCTAGTTGCGAAATTATTGCATTTTATATCAATATCCTTCCTGGCATTTTACTTTCATCATTCTCTATCAAAGTAGACTAAATTATCGTCCATTTTAATTAAATGATAAACGTATTGAAAACTCAGTTTTGCTCAACTATCTATTCTATAGTGTTCTGCCGAAATAACATTTTCATGCTATGCTTTGCAGTTTTACAAGGGAATTATAGGTGTGGTAGCTTCCCGATGCGTTTCACACCGTGGGATGAAATTATGATGATGGCCTTATGATGTTTGGAGACCTTTTGGACATCAAAGCTTCCTGAAATGTGGCTTACAGGCGAGGAAAAACACCTAAAAAGTACTCACCCAGGAAGCTTGTCCCGTCCGGGAATCTAACCCGGTACTGCTGCGTGACAAGGCAGCAGGCTACCTTGAGACCACATCGGTGGTTGCTCAACTAAAAACTTATAAATCTATAAAGTCCTTTTAGACTTTTATCCATCTTCAACATTTTTTCTTCCCAATGCAACCAGGTTGCTTTTATGTCATTTGTGACTTTCTCCCCTGGAGTTGACGGAATTGTAACGCCTTTCTTAGGTTGGGGAATCTGGAAGGCGGAGTTACATTACTTCGATGATATGATAGGGGAAAAATGATAATGAAGTGCCAGGAGAAGAAAAGGCTGCACAAGATTTGATCGGATAAGGAATGAAGACATAAGAACAGAGTTAAATATATATCCATTGAATGAGAAAATATGAGAATATAGAGATAAATGGTTTACACATGTGGACAGAATGAATGTAACAAGATTACGAAGAGCAGCATTCAACTACAAGCCAAGAGGTTCAAGGGATGTAGGAAGGCCAGTGAAAAGATGGACCGAACAACTGTGAGGCGGAACAGGCAATTTATGTCTAGCCCGTGAAGTGAAGAAGAAGAAGAAGAAGAAGTGCCAGGAGAGTCCTTAACCTAAAGTTAATCTAAATTCCAGACTATGGAAAACAACAGGAGTAATTGCATTTAAGAAAAAAATCCTATAGTCTGACCGGGAATCAGACCCGGGACCTCATAAACTATAGTCAGAAACTCTTGACCACAAGACCATGGGACTAAACTCTTCAACATTATGTTGAATTGATAGATTTAGTTAGTAATACCATGAGGTTTTATTTAAAAATTATCAAATTAATCCGATTTTACACTTCAGCTCATATTTTGTAATTTTCCAGGATTAGTTTTAGGGAAGTTATTTTTAATTTTTAACTGGAATCTGAGTATTGATTTGACAGTTGGTGTTCCTGTAAGCCTAAACTCTCCCTCTCTCTGTTGGTGGACCAATGAACGATTCTGTTGGATATTTCCTAGATTTTATATAGAGACAAATTTATATTATTATTATTTTATTATTAATATTATTATTATTATTTTTCTTAGCTTTAATCGTCCTAGATTGTTTTTCCGAGGCATGATGTTTGGTTTTTTAGCATTTTTTTTATGATGAACGAGGAGCTGGCCCAATGCATCAACCCCCAACCTGGGGGACGGGTAATTTTTGTTCAAGGTTTTCTTCCTCTAGCCTTTGATAGTCCAGTATCTTACTGCAAGGCAGCAGCGCTAGTTTTGGTCCGCCCTGGGTATTTTATTTCCCCAGTACCCGCCATATCTGGTGAGCATTCCCCTATCCGCCACCTGGGAGGCGCTCGATGGGAGACTTGCAACTCCACACGGGTAGAGGAAGACCGAAGAAAACTTGGATAGAGGGGTACAAGCAGCTATGAATATCAGAGGAATGGAGGAAGATCAATGGATGGACAGAGAGGAATGGCATTTGGTTTCCGGAAGACGGCGGCAGCTGCCATGATACCGGATTATTATTATTATTATTATTATTATTATTATTATTATTA
The DNA here is from genome assembly GCA_030220185.1 of Diploptera punctata. NCBI lineage: Eukaryota > Metazoa > Arthropoda > Insecta > Blattodea > Blaberidae > Diploptera > Diploptera punctata. The sequence goes on from JASPKZ010007570.1 coordinate 152,357, forward strand.
TTATTATTATTATTATTAATATATTTATGCCTGACTGACTAATCAGCTAACATTTTAAAAAATAATTTCAAATTAGTGTTGACTTAGCGGTAAGCCAATATGTCGTCAGCGTTTGTTGTTTTCGATGAATAAGTTCTCAAGAGTCTGCCATTAAAATTACATTATTCATATTGTTTACTAACCTGAAATTAGGGAAAGGCAGCGAAGGCTGGACAGAAAAGAATGAGAATGGCTGAGTATAACGTGCGACTGGAACGAACTCCGTTTACCGGGTACGACAGGCTCGCTTGCCGAAGATAATGTCTTAGGGATATCTGTACATAAATAAATAAATATACCTTATAAACGGAACACTGAAGATGCATACGAATCCAAAATAAGTACGATTTTTTTTAGAATTGAAAAGTAAGTTTGTCAGATATATTTTTATCGTTTATTTAATATACTCGCCTGGGCCACAGTGAACTAAGGGTTAAGGTCCTGGCCTCTGGTGTCGATAGTCGCGGATTCAAACCTTGCCTGGGGTTTGGATTTTTTTAACTCCTAGCGCGACAGCCTAGAAGGCCCTTGGCCTACCAGTAGACTGCTGGCCTCACATCCACATGTGTTAATCACAGAGGTAGATGATCATCTAGCCAGTGTAGGGGTGACATGTGGTCAGCATGTCGGGTCCCCCAGCAGTTATAGCTGGTCTTCTCAACCTGGACTCGCTACTTATTGTAGCTACCCAAATGCCTCACGATGCTGGGTGGGCACCGGTCCCATACTGGCCGAAATTCCATGAGAAAATTTCTTCCCCCATGGGGACTCGAACCAGCGCAAGTCCCGTAGCTCTGCGCAAAGGCTTCTTGCCTTAACCACTCGGCTACGGCGCGGGACTTTGGATTTTTTAGGGTGTAAAAATCCAAGGGACAAGACTTTCGGGTTCCTAGACTGAAGATTTTCGGGCTCGTAAAAGAATCTCAAGCCTGAATTAGAGTTTCTGAGCAAAATTTAATCGACTTTTCCCATCCAAATATTACCTTAATTATCTTCTCTTTGAGGTGAAGTGTTAACCACATGTTACTTCCTGACATTTATAGGGAAAGAAGAGTAATTAAATTAGCTTCGGTAAGTAACTCCCGATAGGTAACACCCTTGTTCCCATGTTAGGCGTACGGAATTAGACAATAGATTAATATACTAGTTGTAACCTTAACTGTGATCTGAAATCGTTTTTAAAATTTTTCAATCGTTTATTTATAGACCATTATAACTCATGCCCCAAATGGGAGTCAATGACCAATCACGTTTCAATGAATTTTATTTTACAACCAATCACAATCGTGTTTCACCTCGATAATTATCGAATTTCGATTACCAAAATAAAGAAAGCTCCTTCTTTTTAATATACTGAACAGGCCAGAGCATTATTTTCCAGTGACTGACTCTTTAACAAAATACGTTGAATCTAGCAAATAATGAATGGATTTCTTCAACCTACACATTTGATAACTGTATGTTTAATAATTGTTTTTTTAAATACTAATTTTACTGAGTTGTTTCAGAAAAAATGAATGAATAACCTACAATGTGGTTATTATATATAGTTTGATGTGTTTAATTTTTTCTCCACTACGCTGCATTCTTACAATATTGCGATCCTATTTGGCTATAAATAGTATGATCAACTTTTTAAATTATCGACACATACAAACATAAAAACAGAACTCGCAATTAAATCTATGGCAGAGATTTAAAACCCCTACTTGTCGAGAAACGAACTCAGTCGTCGACTGTTTTGTCGGGAAATATGATCTTCTTAGTTCCCGGTCTCGTTAGCACGTATTAAAAGGCGTTTTCATTTTATTTCAAATGTTGTTCTTTTAAGACTTAGCTGATAATTTTAATTAATATAAAAAACTGAATAATTTGTTCTGAATTTTCTTGCCTTATATAAGTTAAACTTTGCAATAAAAATACGATTACAAAATCGTTTTTAAAGGTGATCATTTTTAAAGCTTAAGTTTATTAAATTACATTTAATAGAGATATAACCTATACCTATTGTATGAAGCACCAGGCTTCCAGATTATAAAACGCAGAGGAGAATATAATGAATTATCCAGCTCCATTATTCCACTACTTGCGTGAGTTCTGGGCCTCAGTCATGCGAGATGTGTTGTATCTAGGCTCACTGTACAGGCCTACCTATATATAATTCTTTGTTTGGGAAACAGTGAAATAATCGCTAGATCCTGTAATAAGCATAGAGGAATTTTATTCTGTATAATTTCCTAACAACGTTAACTGTAGTAGCCAAGTACAATATGCTCGAAACTGTAAGAGCATCACTCCTCCAGGAAGGAGATGACCCAATTCTATTGTGCATACAACACTTCATCACTGAAAGGAATATGAATTAAAGCGTTGCCATAGAGATGGTGACTAACCATTGAGAAAATGTACCAGAAAATATAAAACCACAAATTAAAAAAAATCAGGAACGTGATTTATATAAATAGGCCTACTACAGTATATTGAAAGCATTTTAATCCATGAGATGAAGTCCTTATTATTTAATACTGACTACTTATGACCCAAATGGAGGTCAATGACCAATCGCATTTCAATGAATTTTGATTTACAACCAATCACAGTCGTTTTTCACCTCGATTTTATCAATTGAATGTTACCACTTTAGAATCAAGCTCCTCCTTTTAACAATCTGAATAGGTCAGAGTATTATTTTGCAGTGACCGACTCTAAGAAACACGTTCAATATACAAGTTATATATATATTAAGATGTAAAGAATTCTGGAATGCATGTGGCTACCAGATTGTACAAATAGTGATTGAATGTAACCAGATAGTGCTTGCGGGATATAATATAAAACATTTGCAGCAATTGATTATGTCACAAAAAAACACTGTTTTCACTTTCTTAAACGTATTATTTTCTAGGAAATTACATTCCAGAAAAATATAATTGACATATTTACATAATAGGACATCAGGAATAAATTAAAAACCTATAATGTTGGATATAAACAGTTTGATGTGTTTCTCCACTAGGGTGCATTCTTACAATATTTCGATTATTTGGCAATAAATAATATGATCTGGTTGCAGTGATGAAGAAATCAAGCATAACAAACGTTTCTCATTTGTTTTCAAACATCGCCGTTTACATTAAAAATATTTTAAAATAACTGTATTTAAATAATGATTTGTGAGTAAACAGCTTAATTGTATTCGTTAAATAAACCTAACAAATGCCACTCTTGATTTCATAATTCTCTATAATTTGGAAATCACTCGTAGCATTATCTATGATAAAATTCATACTAAAATTCCGTTTAGGTAAATAGTCACAGATTAAAACGTTAAAATACATAGACTACCTGGCAGGTGCCGTCGTTCTCAATTTGATTAATTTTTTTAAAGAACTGTAAGCCTTTCGGAAACCGGCTTCCATCATCAGCAGAAGGATAGTTGCTATTAAAAACAACAGTTAAAAATAAAAATAACTTAGTTGAGGTTGACGGGACCTGTCAGGTAGGCCTATAGGCCTATATTTTAATATTTTAAATCCAAGGAGCAAGTCCTCCGGGAGGGACTTTAAGCCGTGGGTCCCGAGTCTGAAGATTTTCAGGCTCGTAAAAAATCCTTAAGCCTGAATGAAAAGGCCTCTAAGCAAAATTTACCGAATTTTCCCGTCCTAGTACTACCTTGGTTTCCTAGATGTCAATATGAGGCGGAACGCTGACCACGTACCACTCAAAATGACATCTATACGAAAACAAGTGTAACTAAATTAGTATGGTTCAAATTCTTCCTTGTAGGGGGAGAGCGCCTAAATCTCTGTAAAGGGAAAACATAGGCTTACAATACAATACTTTGTGACTATTATTTAAGGGTGTCGGCTAACCAGGTAAGAGAAGATGAAATGAAATTGAACGAAAAATATGCCATCAGTATGGAGAAGTGGTGGAATTAGTTTTTTGGCAGCATAAAATGAAAGAAAATCCAGAAAAAATTTATTCCTGGCTCCGAATCGTCCACCAAAAACTGCACATGGAATGATTGTCATGCAATTTTAGGACCCGAAGGCGGAAGGCGAGTGTCTAACCATTTGCGGCATATTGCTGCAATTATTTTTATACAAAACTTTATATCATATGTTTAGGGCTTGACGATGAGTCAGTCATATGTAGTAATGGTGCAACGGGTACCGCTATTTTATGAACGACAAAGACAGAAATAAGTAACACTTTCAGCCAGAAGTAAATAAAACCCGGAACATTTACCCATATTCATAGCAGGGGTATTTTGATTCTTTGTATATTATCTTGTGCACAAAATGTAATAACAATAGAATACATTAATCTTACTGCTGGGCTTAGGATCCCTATGGGTAATATGATGTTAGGGCTCCCGCCTTTTTAGACAATCGGCACGAGATGTCAGCCCTGTATGACGGCAGCCTTTACTCTCAGAACATAACTTTGTACTTATTTCCGTTAGAGGCTTAGTCAATCCCAGGTCATGGAGCCGGCAGAAGTTTTAGGACAGTTTAAGAAACCGTGACCCTATCGGGAATCGAATCTGCTTCATTTGGCCTGTAGCTTATTACCTTAACCAACTACACCGTGGCCCCGGGGTGCACCCACAGAATTTTATAGCTTTATTACTCGTACTAAAGCATATCGCTTCTCACCAATATTCCGGTTCTTATTCATTCTTATATATAAAAATGTTTGTTTGTTCGTACTTTATGCGCGGCCATGCCGTTGATTCGATTGTGATGGGGTTTTTTGTAAATGTTCAGGAGATTCCCGGGATGAACATAGGCTGTAAGAGAGTTGAGATAGGCCTACTCTCCTACACTCTTAAAAATACCCTGTGTAGAGAAAAACGTGAAAAAAGTCCATTTTTTACCGTTATAAGGCTTACGCTGCCTAAACCATAACAAATACAAAAAAATTAATGTACAAAAAATTGAATATCTCAAAAAACTCTACAAAAAAGTATATGTTTATCTCTTACAGATAACACACAACAGCCATTTTTGTCTTTCATTGATGCCAGGGAGATTGGGATAAGTGAATTCCCGGGCAAGCATAGCAGCGCACGGCGGATATTCTTTTATGGATAACTCAAAATAACGAATTTTGTCTTCCATCTCATTATGCGTAGATTCTCGGGCAACGCCGGATAATCAGCACGGAGTATCTAAAAATAATAACGATATAAATTTATATTTATTTTTCCTTTTACTTTTTCAACTAAATGTAAAAACACATCATTCATTTATGTGTAGCAGCGCACGCCGGGCATTAGCTAGTTAATAAATAAAAACCAATGATAAAGGTTCAATTTTCGTGGCAAGTTACAGATCTTGGAGAAGTTTAACTGTGCCTGAAATTTCTAATTTACAATCAGTACTATTTTTGAGTTATTCAGCCTAAAATTTCCTTTTAAAATTATACTGTTCCTCAAATATTTATTTTATCCATTGGTATCTATTTTGTATTTTTAATCTAATATTACCTTTTTAAATTAAAATTACATAATGGTCCCAGTTCATCGTCGCCAGGCCCCCGGAATTTTATCAGAGCATTGAAATTATGTAAAAAGCATCATTTTTATTTTGTGGTTAATAAGTAGATTTGCTTTAGTTAATTAACATTTTTTATTAATATCAATAATATTACATTCACTTTTCTGTTAAATAGTATGTGGTATTAATTATTATAAAAGCTTAAAGTACTATTTTATAATTTGTTTTATGGTTTTAAATTCTAATTCTATTTAAGTGCCTAAACCTACCATTTTATGGCGTAAAAATCAATCACCTATCTACTTTTTAGAAAACAACGCGACAAATAAATCGATCACTGATCCATTAGTTAAAATTGTACAAAGGTACCCTGAGTTACCCAGTCGTATACAATTATCGTTTTAGGTCGTGTAGGTCTCAGGTGGGTACCCTGCGACACAAGTAGAGCAAGCAGAGGCACAGAAACACATTGGGGGTGGTGGTGACCGTTCAGTGCACAGTAACTCGATCGATATTGAAACTCAAATCGAGTCGTGACATAATGATTGCCCATCTATGACGTAAGCCTTTCCGATTGTCGGCCATGATTAGCGGTTACTCAGTACTGTTTGGGGTGGTGGTGACCGTTCAGTGCACAGTAACTCGATCGATATTGAAACTCAAATCGAGTCGTGACATAATGATTGCCCATCTATGACGTAAGCCTTTCCGATTGTCGGCCATGATTAGCGGTTACTCAGTACTGTTTGGGGTGGTGGTGACCGTTCAGTGCACAGTAACTCGATCGATATTGAAACTCAAATCGAGTCGTGACATAATGATTGCCCATCTATGACGTAAGCCTTTCCGATTGTCGGCCATGATTAGCGGTTACTCAGTACTGTTTGGGGTGGTGGTGACCGTTCAGTGCACAGTAACTCGATCGATATTGAAACTCAAATCGAGTCGTGACATAATGATGCCCATCTATGACGTAAGCCTTTCCGATTGTCGGCCATGATTAGCGGTTACTCAGTACTGTTTGGGGTGGTGGTGACCGTTCAGTGCACAGTAACTCGATCGATATTGAAACTCAAATCGAGTCGTGACATAATGATTGCCCATCTATGACGTAAGCCTTTCCGATTGTCGGCCATGATTAGCGGTTACTCAGTACTGTTTGGGGTGGTGGTGACCGTTCAGTGCACAGTAACTCGATCGATATTGAAACTCAAATCGAGTCGTGACATAATGATTGCCCATCTATGACGTAAGCCTTTCCGATTGTCGGCCATGATTAGCGGTTACTCAGTACTGTTTGGGGTGGTGGTGACCGTTCAGTGCACAGTAACTCGATCGATATTGAAACTCAAATCGAGTCGTGACATAATGATTGCCCATCTATGACGTAAGCCTTTCCGATTGTCGGCCATGATTAGCGGTTACTCAGTACTGTTTGGGGTGGTGGTGACCGTTCAGTGCACAGTAACTCGATCGATATTGAAACTCAAATCGAGTCGTGACATAATGATTGCCCATCTATGACGTAAGCCTTTCCGATTGTCGGCCATGATTAGCGGTTACTCAGTACTGTTTGGGGGTGGTGGTGACCGTTCAGTGCACAGTAACTCGATCGATATTGAAACTCAAATCGAGTCGTGACATAATGATTGCCCAATCTATGACGTAAGCCTTTCCGATTGTCGGCCATGATTAGCGGTTACTCAGTACTGTTTGGGGTGGTGGTGACCGTTCAGTGCACAGTAACTCGATCGATATTGAAACTCAAATCGAGTCGTGACATAATGATTGCCCATCTATGACGTAAGCCTTTCCGATTGTCGGCCATGATTAGCGGTTACTCAGTACTGTTTGGGGTGGTGGTGACCGTTCAGTGCACCAGTAACTCGATCGATATTGAAACTCAAATCGAGTCGTGACATAATGATTGCCCATCTATGACGTAAGCCTTTCCGATTGTCGGCCATGATTAGCGGTTATCAGTACTGTTTGGGGTGGTGGTGACCGTTCAGTGCACAGTAACTCGATCGATATTGAAACTCAAATCGAGTCGTGACATAATGATTGCCCATCTATGACGTAAGCCTTTCCGATTGTCGGCCATGATTAGCGGTTACTCAGTACTGTTTGGGGTGGTGGTGACCGTTCAGTGCACAGTAACTCGATCGATATTGAAACTCAAATCGAGTCGTGACATAATGATTGCCCATCTATGACGTAAGCCTTTCCGATTGTCGGCCATGATTAGCGGTTACTCAGTACTGTTTTTTTAGGATATTTTCCAGAATACTGGTCGATGGGTAAATTTTGGTTTATAATAGGCATGTGTCTATTTGCGGAATTTTTTAAAATTTAAATTTCTCTACAAATCCATCCATCCATAGTAATTCTGCCCGAAGGCAGGTCCTTCACTGCAATCATAGCATTTCCATGCTATGCTTGCAGCTTTACTAGGGAATTGTAAGTGTGGTAGCTTCCCGTTGCTTTCCACACCGGTGAAGGATGATGATGATGGTCATATGATTTCGGGGATCGTTTGAGCCTTAAAGTTTTCCTCACATTTGTCTTACAGGTGAGGAAAAACCCGACAAAAACCTCACCCAGAAAAACTGTCCCGACCGGGGATCGAACCCGGGCCCGCTGCGTGACAAGGCAGCATTCTCTACAAATATTGATTAAAATTGTATTTTTAGGCATTCTTGAAAGTGTATTGTTATTCATTTTATATACTTGTTTATCTACTCCTATATTGTATTTCGCATAACTAAATTTTCCTTTCGCTTATTGTAAGTCTTTAAAATGTTCGTTGCACTTTATACTTAAATGTATGGTAGTTCTTCCGATATAGAATTTATGATAAGTAATATCACTTAATGTAAACGGCGATGTTTGAAAACAAATCAGAAATGTGTGGTTATGTTTATTCACTGTAACTTGATCGTATTATTTATATCCACATAGGATCGCAATCGGCGATAACCTACTAATATCGGAATATTGTAAGAATGCACCCTAGTGGAGAAAAAATGAAACACATCAAACTGTATATTATAATCAAAATTATAGGTTATTAATTATTTTTGAGGAAACAACTCAGTAAAATCATCATTTAAAAACACAATTATTGGACACACAATTATCAAATGTGTAGTTCGAAGGAATTGTTCATTATTCGCTATATTGAATGTATTTGCTGGAGATTCAGTCACTGCAAAATAATGCGCTGACCTGTTCAGAATATTAAAAAGGAGGAACTTTTTTTACGTTGTTAAACAATTCGATAAATAGCTAGGCGAAACACGAGTGCCAATGGTTGTAAAACAAAATCATTGAAACGTGATTGGTCATTGACTCCCATTTGGGGCGTGAATTAATTAATCGCAGTAATTAAAGTATGTTGATTTAGTTATGTCTTTATTTTTATATTTGCCTATACTATCAATCACGTTTTATACAAAGTTGTTTATTTTTTTGTAAATTTAATACATAATGTTCCTGTCGTGTTTTTTGAGTACATTGGTAAATTTATTGTTATTTTCCTGTGGAATTTTAATACCAGTAATCCTATTATTTTTGCTCTTGTTGGATCAGTTTTTATATACTTGTGTTTGTGAATCATACTTTTGTACGATTTTAACTTGAATAGTTGTATCAATTGTGATAAAAACATTCTTAAAACTTGATCTCCGATAACCAAACTCTATAACATATTACAGGCTTAAGTGTAGTTTATGTTTATCCCTTTTCGGGACAACTCAATATTGTAAACACTACAGTTACATGATCAATGCAGAAATGTTGACAGTATAATGTTCAAATCAAAGAGAGAAGCACAAAGGTTTGTAGTTTGTATAGCTACGTTTCAATATGAACATAGTGGAACTTCTGATATATCGCTGTTCATGTTGCATTGATAAACTAGACTGGACATTTTAGATTTATTTTTCCTCCCCTCTCTGATTTACAAACATTGTACAGTATTAACCCGATTCTAAAAGTAAACCATATTTGAGCCCTTGAATAATAAAATGAGCCATTTTACAATATAAATCACTTATAAAAATCCATAAATAAGCTAATTTATATTTATATTAATGGGAAGCTGTAACAATTAATAAAAATAGTATTGTAATAGCTCTCTTATTTTATTGAACATGATTAACGTTTATGGGATATATCATATTTCGAGATCACTGAAATTTAAATAATATATTATGAATAGTATATATAGAACAAATAGGCCTATTTTATTTATTTTAATAGGTATTTGGTATCACTATAAAATACAATTATATACATAAATATACTCTTCATCTATCATTAGATGTGCTCACTTGTATATGCACCAAAATTGCACATGACCCATTTTAATAGGCCTACTCACTTCATGTTGCGAAAAGCCTAGAAGATCGGGGGCCTACAAGCACCCGGTGATGGCCTCACATTCACATATATAAGAAAAATATAGAATTGGGTGATCATCCGGCGAGTGAAATGGTAACATGTGGTTAGCATACCTGTTACTCATGCCGTTAGAGCTGGTTTTCTCAACATGGAGTATACCAATAATAATAACTTTAAATCTGATAAATAATATATTTCACAGGATTTTATTTCTGTTATGTTTAATGATTTGCATAACTTAAGTACATTTGTTCTTCTTGCCGTATATACGCTGTTGCATGTAGATACCCCATATATAGGCCTACCTTGTGGGGACACGGTTGCTCCCTAGCCGGAGTTTTACAACCAGGTTAATTTAATTACGGTTATTTACCTACAGATGTCAACGAGTGACACGTGGTTAGCACATCACCTAAATGAGACATCTAGTAGGCAACTAATGCAATACTTGGATGGATGAAGGTCGGTTAAATTTTGCACAGAGGTATTTTTATTCAGACTTGCGGTTCTTTCACAAGTCTCAGAATCTTCAGATTAGGGACGCATGTCTTAAAGTCCCTCCCGGGGATTTATCTCTTGGAATTTTTATCACAAAAATCCAACAACCCAGGCCGATAGATGATGATGATGATGATTATTATTATTATTATTATTATTATTATTATTATTATTATTACATTCATGAAGAACTCTGAATATTTCAATATTATGGTAAGTTATTTTTATTAGCCTTAAATTTAAGACAAAACAACTTTAAAACGTAAACATATTGAATAATGAGTAGCCATTTTGAAAATTTACTCGTAATAACAGACCGAAAAAAAAAATTCAACGTGAGAATAGTTAAACGAATTTATTTTTCATAACATTATTATTATTATTATTATTATTATTATTATTATTATTATTATTATTATTAACTAACTCACTGGCACTATCCAATCCGCAGGTTCATGGCCGCGCGGACATAAGCTCTCTATACATCCCTGTCCTCAGCTAATATTTTCTAATCATCCCTCAAATCATGGTTAATATTATTCTCCCACCTCATTTTTGGTCTACCAACTAGGCGCTTTTCTTCTGGTTTGCCTACAAGAAGTTTCCATACCCCTATTTCAATCCCCATTCGTGTCACATGTCCTGTCCATCTCTGTCTACGAGACTTAACTGTTCATATTATATCTGGATCTATACAATGATCATGTAGCTCACATTAACTTTATTATCATTATTATTATTATTATTATTATTATTATTATTATTATTTTTGATCTTTCAATTTTATTTGCTATTAGTTTAGATTTTTTCGCTATTCCGTTACGCATACATATTTAGTACCGAGTGTATAAAATAGTAGACTGTATACAATAATAGACTCGTTAAAAAGTATATTATGCTGACATTGAACCCACGACATTGATCCGCAAAATCAGTTAGTTAAATCCGAAGCAACAGGTTAGTTATTTTTCACCTTTTTCATAATATTCAAAGTCCAGTTTTTATTAGGTTTTGAAAACATTTTATACAAATATCGATTAATACTAATTATTATTGGATGTTCAATACTATATGAAGTACAATACTTACAGGATTTTGTAACTCACGTATTTAAAACTTACAACCTATGAGTGATGCAAAATAAACGATAAGGGAAAGTAGATTAGAAATGTAATGACATCCTACCTTGTTTCTGGTCTCCTGATACTAGAGGCACCTGTGGCTGCGATGAGAGGGTGTTGGGGGTATCGTTTAGTGAACGTCGTTTCTTTTGGATTACACCCATTTCCACTAAAAACTCTTAAAGTATCTTATTTCACACGTAAACCCATGTCATGATCACCAATGAACCTGCACAACTCACTATTATACAAGCACCTTCAACTGTTCGCGCGAAATATTAAGTTATACCGATAGAGTGTGTGCGTGTCCGTCCGTAGAGTAGGGCGTCCAACCAACAACTAACCAGTAGCTCGCGTCATCCATTCGCTTGTCAGTCCGTCCGTCATTCGATCTCTTTCTCAATTCAAAAGACCCTAGTGCGCCGTGCCGCTCTGTACCATGCCTATAGCGCAATCCCATCAACACTTCACACAGATTTTTCCGAAAAAAGAAATCTGTAGACATCGCGCATGCGTCTGATAAAGTAAGCAGTGGCGTAAAATAAAGCAACCTTATAATTTACATGCTTTTGGTTGACATATATCCATTCCGTTTAAATTATGAAAAGATTAATTATTTCCTGATAGCAAAATTAAATTAACTGTTACTTCAATATTATGAATTTATTCAGTGTTTATTTCTTTCTTAATTTTTGGAGCGAGAGAGATGAACAGGCGACAGATGGAGATGACTATAAAAAATTGAATTATGTGATCTTCATCAGAAACGAGATATAATAACAACAGTTAAGTCTCGTAGACAGGACATGTGGCATGAATGGGGAATAAAAAAAGGGGCATGGAAGCTTCTTTCAGGAAAACCAGGGGGAAAACACCGAGAATGAGGTGGGAGAATAACATCAACAGTGATTTGAGGGAAGTAGATTATACAGGGGATATCCGCGCGGCCATTAACCTAAGTGTTCGATAGTGTGAGTTAGCTGGTTTAGTTTATTTCTTTATTTAGGCTTATATCAGTTTAAACCAGGCCTGTTAAAGAGTGTTCAGTAGGTGTAAAAAGACGGCCCCTCCTAGTCCTATTCAACCCTATGTCGGACAAGCTCACAAGGTACTTGTAAGACACTGTTACTGTTATGAGTACACGTGCATGAGGGCGTGGTGAGTGAACAACCACCGATGGCTTCCACTTCAACTGATTCGACGAAATAGATCTTCAACAGTGAATGGAAAAATATATATTATGAGATCTTTCAAAAGGAAACGAAAATTTGTTATCATAAATTGGGACTGGAAGTAAATATCAATAAAACTAAATATATGGTCACACATAGAAATACATTATATAATGGAAATTGACAGCTAATGACAAATGAGGGACATTTTGAGGAAGTGACTGAATTCAAATACCTAGGAACAATGAACACAAATAGGAATGAGGTGCAAAAAAATTAAACATAGACTCAATACCGGAAATGTGTGCTATTATGTATTACAGAGACTCTTGACGTCCCAACTCCTTTAAAAAACGATAAACTGAAAATATATAAAACTATTATTCTACCAGTTATACGTTATGTGGATGCAAAACATGGACTCTTACTTTAAGCGAGTATTTGAGAATAAATTGCTTAGAAAAATGTTTTGATCAAAGAGAGAATAACAGACAAGTGATTGGAGAAGACTACATAACAGTGAACTACATGATCTTTATAGGAAGCCATATATAATAAGAACAGTTAAGTCTCGTAGACTACGATGGGCAGGACATGTGGCACGAATGGGGAATGAAATATGTGCATAGAAGCTTCTTGTAGGAAACCTGAAGGAAAATGCCCAGTTGGTAGACCAAGAATGAAGTGGCAGAATAGCATTAACTATGATTTGAGGGAAGTAGATTATACAGAGCATTATTTGAAAATATTAGCTCAGGATATGGATGTATGGAGAGCTTATGTCCGCGCGGCCATTAACCTACGGGTTCGGTAGTGCCAGTGAGTTAGTTAGTTCACTGTTGATCTGTTTTGTCTACTCAATTGAAGTCGAAACCATCACTGGTTGTTTACGCAACATACCCGCAAACACGTGCACTCACAACGATAAGTAGCAGTGTCTTACTTACCTCGTAAGCTTCGCCGACGTAGTATTGAAAAGGTCTTTTCATAAGTAATGCCACGAGTGATTTCAAATTTATCTAGAAAATTTGGAAATCAAGAGTGGCATTTGTTAGGACTATTTAACGAATAAAATTAAGCTGTTTACTCACAAATCATTATTTAACTATAGTTATTTTAAAATTTTTATATATTTAATGTAAACGGCGATGTTTGAAAACAAATGAGAAACGATAGGTACGCTTCTACTGCTTCATTTGTTTATCACTGCAACCAGATCATACTATTTATTGCCAAAGGAACGCAATATTGTAAGGAGGAGCTTTCTTTAATATGGTAATCATAACACTGATAAATATTTGGTGAAACACGATTCTGATTGGTTGTAAAACAGAAATCATTGAAACGTGATTGGTCATTGACTCCCATTTGGGGCATGAGTTAAATAGTCATACGTAGTGATCACTCTTTAATAGGCCTGGTTTAAACTCTCTCCATTTGTAGGTAACACGACCAATCCGAAGAGGTTTTTAAACACTGGATCACACACATACTACCTTTTTGACCACACAAGGACATTGAGGAGCTCCCTGGACGACAGATCAGCTCGAAGTCAGGGGCATCTCCGAGACAACACGACTCTATGTCAGAGACTGCAAACTTTACCATCTTTCAGAAACAAATTAAAAATAAAATTATTAACAGAATCATCTCACTAACATTAATTTTTTTTTCTTCTTCTTCTTCTTCTTCTTTCTTCCAAGTATTAGGTCAAGGCCTATTTCGATCCTATAGAAAATATTCCCTCCAGCGTTTCATAGGATGGCCCAGAGAACTTCGTCCTCTTGGTATATAATTATATTACTTTCTTTATCTATTTTTTTCTTTTCTTTTTATGTATAGTAGATTCGAGTTGACATCCAAAATTGGAAAAATATTGTTAATATAGGTATAAGAATGGACCATTTTAAAATATTAAATGTTTTAATGTATGCTGACGATGTGGTTATTATTCAAGAAAATGAAAATAATTTGCAGTACTCTTTACATCAATTAAATCAGTTAGGCCTATGCCAAGAATATAATTTTAAAATATCAATAGAAAAACAAAAATAATGGCATTTTGGGGAAACGAACATATAAGATCAAAAATCGTAATAGACAACAAACCTCTGGAAGAAGTAACACATTTTAATTATTTGGGTTGCAATTTTACTATAAACACAAAAACTGAGAGAGACATACATATGAAACTGTCGAAATTTCAAATGATATGCGGAACTATACATAAAACATTAAAGAATAAAACAAGAAGAGATACTAGATTGAAGTTTTATAGAGCATTGGCAGTTCCTGCATTACTTTATGGGAGCGAAACTTGGGTAATGACCAAACAATTACAAAGTAGAATACAAAGCGCAGAAATGAACTTCCTTAGAAGAACAAAAGGCTGCAAAGAATGGATAAGATAAAGAAAGAAGATATAAGAACAGGGTTAAATATATATATATATATATATCCATTGATTGAGAAAATCAAAGAATATAGAGATAAATGGTTTAGACATGTAGATAGAATGAATGTAACAAAATTACCAAGAACAGCATTCAATTACAAGTCAAGAGGTTCAAGGAATGTAGGAAGGCCTGTGAAAAGATGGACAGAACAACTGTGAGGCGAAACAGACAATGTTTGCCTAGCCCGTAAAGTGACGAAGAAGAAGAAGAAGATTCGAGCTGTTATTCCTTTGTGTATACATTCTTCCATTAGTTTAATTTTAATTGTATGTAATTTCATTACATTATTATTAGACATCACTTCCTTTATTTCTCAGTTTGACCAGATAACTAATTGTTTAGTATGTACTACAATTCTAATTTTTTTGAATTTAATGTAACGTACGTTTGTCCTCGTGAGTGGAAGAGAAGGTCACTGGCCTTATCACCACCAGGCTAGTCTAATAAAATACATAATGGAAGCAGAAGAAAGCATAATTGAAAGAATTGAGGAGAAGGAATTAAAGTGGTTAGGACATGTCTTAAGAATGGAAGATGAGCGATGGCCGAAGCAACTATATGAATGGCATCCGAACAGAAAGAAGAAAAGAGGGAGACCAAGGTTAACATAGAAGGAAAACATGAAGACAGTAATGCAAGCTAGAGGGCTAAGCATCGAATATGCCCAAGACCGTAGACTTTGGAGGTTTGGCACGGGAAGACGGCAGCAGCTGTAAAAACCCGAAGATAGATAGAGATTTAAAATATTAGTTGGAGGCCTTTCGGAAGTTAACTTCCATCTTTAACAGGATGCATATGAGCTACTAGTTGATGTATCCATGATTTTGTAGACGCTGAAGGTCTTGATGCGTCGGTAGTAGGACCTTAAAGCTATATGACATTTGTCTTAGAGGTGAGGAGAAACTCCGGAAAAAATCTCATCCAGAAATCTTGTCCCGATGGGGGATCGAACCCGCACCCGCTGCGTGACAAGGCTGCGTGACATTTGTCCTAGAGGTGAGGAGATACCCCGGAAAAAAATCTCACCCAGGAAGCTTGTCCGAAGGGGGATCGAACCCGCGGCCGCTGCGTGACAAGGCAGCACGCTACCTCGAGACCTCGAGCGGTGGACTGGAAAAATATATAATTAACTAATTCATCGGCACTATTGAACCCGGAGGTTCATGGCCGCGCAGACATAAGCTATCCATACATCCTTATTCCAAATTAATGTTTTCCAATAAGCTACTGTATAATCCATCTCCTTCAAATCGTGGTTACTCTAACTCTTCCATATTATTTCAGCTTAGTTAGGCTATGTGAAGTTGGCCTGGTTGACTAGAAGAAGGGAAAAAAAAAATTAACATAGCAATTTTATTTGCTAAACATTAAAAATTCCATACGCAAGGGGATGTTTTCAAGCACGCCACTGGTCATTATTCATTTTTATTTTGCCCTTTGCCCCAGCCTTAACTATCAGCACCCCTACAGTTTTAGTTTATTTCATTCTTTCCATATTCGTTCTTTTTTTATTCTTGCCGGCTGCTTGGTAAAAAAAATGTTGCTACTCAAGTGTTAAGCTCGGGCCCAGCGCACAATCATCTTCTTTCTAAAATACGTTCTTTCTCTTTCTCTCTTTCTTGGAGACTATTTATCTTGGGATGGGTAGGATAAGGTCATCAGATAGAGGATTAGCGTCTGTCTAGCTGTTGAAAAACATTTCAGATCCTATTAAGACAAAATACAAACGAGCTAACTAATAATGCTGCATACAATACTACTCCTGTTACAACAAACCGATTAGTATATTAACTTCATTTGCATTGACTTTAAGAAATCCTGAGTTTGTTTACCTCTCTTCCTCTCTCTTTCTCTCTCTACCTTAGATCAATCTCTCTCTTTATAGGTACATTCAGATGGCCAACGCCATCCGGGCCTGACCGGGACATGACTGGTATTCACAGACCTCATAACTAAGGGGCGGATTTCTATGACCTAAAAAATGAAAAATATGCATGCATTTATGACCTAAAAAAAGGTTTACATATGACCTAAAAATATAAAAATATGACCTTATAATTGAATTATTTTTTTACCCATACTATATTAATTGTTGTCCACCGCTGTGGTCTCGAGGTAGCGTGCTGCCTTGACACGCAGCGGGTCCGGGTTCGATCCCCGGTCGGGGCAGTTTTTCTGGGTGAGGTTTTTATTGGGTTTTTCCTCACCTGTAAGACAAATGTCAGGAAAACTTTAAGGCCCAAACGGCCCCCGAAATCATATGGCTATCATCATCATCATTATCATCATCATCATCATCATCCTTCACCGGTGTGGAAAGCAACGGGAAGTTACCGCACCTACAATTCCCTAGTAAAGCTGCAAGCATAGCATGAAAATACTATGATTGCAGTGAATGACCTGCCCTCGGGCAGAATTAATATGGATGGATGGATATTAATTGTTCATTCATATAAATTTTCAATTGTATCATAAGAAAAATGAAATGTTCTTCTATTGTCCAGTGCAAACGTTTGCTACCTGTTAACAGAAACCTTCGAAACAAGTGAACTGTGAAACTGACGATTTTTATACAGATACAATATTGGTTATTTCCAATCGCCTGATGACTAGGCTATTAAAAACACAAAATATGACTTTATCATAGAAATAAGCAGAAGTATGACCAAAGATCTGAAAAAGTGAGAAATATGACTTTCAAGACCCAATAAAAACCTCTTAATCTTAATAATAAGGCACACCTATATAAATGTTTTTACTTATTTGAAGCTTAGAATTTAGGCTTTGGTAAAAATATGACATGTCATAGGAATCAGCCCCTTATTCATAACTAACTAACTAACTCAGTGGCTCTATTGTATCCTGAGGTTAATGGCCGCGCGGACATAATCTCTCCATACATCCCTATTCTAGCTAATGTTTATCAATCATTCCCTGTATAATCTACTTTTCTCAAATCATGGTTAATGTTATTCTCGCTCTATAAACTGGGCGTTTTACTTCTGGTTTTTCCTACAAGAAACTTTCATATCCTTCTTTCATATCCCATTCGTGCTACATGGGGAATGAAAGAAGTGGATGGAAGAGTATTGTACAAAAACCAGAAGGAAAACGCCCATTCAGTTTTTGGGTAAATTATTTTGGATTTTTTGTAACTATAGTTGCTGATTTATTACTTTTATTGGTTTATACTTTAAGAAGTTTAAGTTCATTCTCTTTTTATTTATTTTTTGAGAGAAGACTATTCCTACATTGTTCTTAATCTTGGTAGACCTAGAATGAGGTGGGAGAATAACATTATCCATGATTTGAGGGAAGCACATTATACAGGGGATGATTGGTAAACATTAGTTGAGGATAGGAATATATGGAGAGCTTATGCCCGTGCAGCCAAGAATCTATGGGTTCGATAGTGCCAGTGACTTAGTTATATTAGATAATGGGTATTCTTTTTTTATCTAGGCGAATATGGTATAGATGATTATGAGGCCAGATGGTGTTCGGGACCTATTTGGCCCTTAAAGTTTCCCGATAAGTTATGCTTATTTGTTTTACAGATGAGGAAAAATCCAGAAATAAACCGAAAAACTTTCACAAGTTGTACATTAATGTTTCTGAGTGTTTTGATACAAAGTAATTCATGGTCTTCGGTGGCTCATTAAAAATAATTTAATTGTATTTGTTTTGTGCGAAGTCCACCTTGCGCTGATAATAATTAACAGGCGTATGTCGTTTGAACACGATGGTATACCAGCACATTTTGCAATGAATGTTAGGGAATACCTTAATAAACAGTTAGGGTAAGATAGACTGGTCGTGGTGGTCCTGTTCCAGGTCAGCTTAGTCACCAGATTTGACTCCCACGGACGTTGATGTAGGACTTAATGCCCCAGGATTTCTGATTGGGTTTAGGTTTGATCGAGGATTGTAAATTGCAGTAGAGCTGTAGAATCTCTTCTCAGGGGTCGGAAGATAGTATACAGGAGACGGTTCATAAAAAAAATGTTGCTGTATGAAAATTATTCAAATTTATTCTAAATTTGAATATACAAGAAGACTGAGTATTTGCGGCAATATTCTTCACCATATAATATGCAAATCAATTATTCTTATTAAATACTGATGTTTATTTTTGTGTAAGAATAAAAAAATACCGTTTCTCTATCCTAGAATCGCGGAAATTAAATTTGCTTCAAGAACTATTCTCGCTTCCATTCAGAATAAAAGTTGATACCAGAATTATAAATTTAACATGCTATAATATAAAGTTTAGTATTACGTCACATGGCATATTGTTAATTTTATTGGTTAATAATTCTATTTAATCATCATCGTCATCATTATTCATGCAAGTATTAGGACATGTGGCCTGTTACGATCTCAAACAGGAATTTTCCATCCAGCGCTTTTTTGAACGTCCCAGAAATCGTTTGCCTTGTGGGAAGTAACGAAGCATGGCTTTTGGAATTCTATGAGACGGCATTCGTTGAAGATGGACTTTCCAGTTGTTCTGGTAGTTTTGTATGTGGTGGAGAATGGGTCCTACATCCAACTCTTCCATAATTTCCTCATTTCTTTTATGGTACCACTTTGTGTAGCCTGCTGCACGGCGCATAAATTGCATCTCATTTGCTGTTATTCGGCTTTCATCACTTCTTCGTATTGTCCATGCTTCACTACCATATCTTAATACTGGTCTTGCGAGAACCTTATAAAGTCGTTATCTTGGGTTATTTTGTACTAAAGATGGTTTCATTATACTGTTAAATATCCACGTTGGTTTTGTGAAATTTGTGATTTTCTTTGATATATCAGCTTCATCCTGAAATGTTAAATTATAATCCAAATAATTAAATTAATTTACTCGTTCTAAAATTTCATCGTCCAAAACAATTTTGCTAGATATAGGGTATTTCCCACAAAAGGCCATCACTTTAGTTTTCTTTGTATTGATTTTCATATACCTTTTTGCAATTATATTAAAATTGTGTACAGAATACTGTAAATCTGTTTCTGTTGGAAATTCTATTTAATACGAGGTTAAATCCGATTGGTCATATAAGAAAGATAAATGTTTTTAATTCAAATCACAATTTAGTTTACTTTTATTTATGAAATTATAAAATTATTCAGATTTTATTTTTAAAGTTTAATAAAAATATTTAGAATTTGACAACAATGAGTTACGATAATTTTTGAAAGCATAATTAAAAACATCTTTATCTAGTAAAATATTTTTATTATAAAGAGATTTTATTTTTTTTATCTGACAATAACTAACAATGAAATATTAAATTTTCTACTTAACCCTTAAATTCGTAATGTATCTTTTTGGATACATCAGTTGGTTCAGTTAATTTAATATTTTAGGTAAATCAAAAGAAAACGAACAAAAAAGAAACCACTTAAATGTGTGTCTAATTATACAATATACTTAATAACAACAGTTATACAAGATTCCATTTTCACTGCGGTCCGCCACATTTAAATAACTAACAGAAGAAATTTGTGTTTTGCCAATTTAAGGTTAAAGTTAAATTTTTTGTTCTTTTATTATTTTCAGTCTGATCATCTTACCTCAATATTAATGTTGATTTATCTTGGACATGTTTCAAAACAATTCTGTTTTATCGTCAGCTTGTCCAGACGGTAAAAATAATTGTTTTGAAACATGTCCAAGAACAAATCAACATTAATATTGAGGTAGGATGATCAGACTGAAAATAATTTAATTAAAATAACCTCAAAATATCATCATCCTGCCAGGTATTAGTCCTAGAATAACTATTACGGCCTGAGAAATCGGTTTTCGTGCCATATTTCCAGGGTTGAAAGGAGTAGTGAAGTGTCTCATATAACCTCTCCTACTCAATTCTCAACCTCACCTTCTCGTGGTGCAACCTGTTTTAACAAACGAGGTTCTGGGGACCGAATCATGGCGGTATAACCATTCCAACTAATACTGAGTAAATGCAGTATTGAAGCAGGTCCAGATGCTTAAAGATGGCAACCCCATCACTGGACTTACCACGTCCTTGCTAGCAACTAGTTGGTGGGACATTCAATTGCTTTCAAGCCTGATAAAGGGAAAAGCCAGACGGATCACCTCAAAATATCACTTCCTAAAATTAAACATTAATTACAACTTCTTCTTCTTCTTCTTCTTCTTCTTCTTAAGCATAATTTGTAGGATTTTTATCCTGTTAATTTCCAAAATCACTCCTCGGAGGAAGACGTATTGGATGTGATGCACTGCTATCCATCTCTTGCCTGATCTTCCTCTTGTTCTTCTCCCGTCCATTGGTCTATCTTCTTTAGCTCTTTTTGCAAGTCGGTTTTCTTCCATTCTTTCTATATGACCCTTCCAATATTTTCGTCTATCTATAATAAATTTGGTTATGTCTTGAATATGACACTTGTTCTTAATTTCTGTGTTGTGTATTTAACAAATAGTGTTTCCCTCTGAATAGTTCTTAAGATTTTCATTTCACATGTGCATATTATTTGTTTAGTTTTTGTTCTATCAGCCCTAGTTTTTGCTCCAATTAAGTGTAAAAAATTATATTAAAATACAAAAATTATTTATTAACTATAATCTTATTATTTAGGTAATATAAAATCCTGCTTTATCGTTTTCTTCTGGGATCACGTGAAGAGCCTGGTGTACGTGAGTCCTATCCATATGTGTATGGACGTCATTGCTAAGACTGTAGTAGCCGTTGAGATAAGCGACTATCTCCTGGAACGCTAGAACCTTTACAACAAACCATCAGGTGACGCGGTCGCTGTAAAGTTTGTTGCGATAATGGGCAGTGAACACTGTGAACAATTATTTTAAACCAGGGACGCCTAAACTACGGCCCACGGGTTAGATACGGCCATCTTCACTTTCTATACGGCCCCTGTAGGCCTGTAGAGTTCTAATAAATTTAAAATATGCTAACGATAGGTCTATAATATTAGTTTATCAGTAATAGATCAAGAACTTGTGAAATATGTTATAACGACTAACAAGAAACGTAGCAAATCAACACACACTTGTAATAATAATAATAATAATAATAATAATAATAATAATAATAATAATAATAATAATAATAGTAATAATAATAATAATAATAATAGTAATAATAATAGTAATAATAATAGTTATAATAATAATAGTAATAATAATAATAATAATAATAATAATAATAATAATAATAATCTATATATTAATACGTGAAGGAAATTAACATGAAAAACTTTCCACTCCTTTTTAAGCAGATTGCGGGCACGGAGGAGTATGGTTTTTGGCATAATTAAAGTTCGTATAGAGAAGGGGTGCAGGAAAATATTTTTTTTTGTATAATATGTGTTATAAATATTTTTTTTTCAAATGCCCCAGGTTGTCTTTCGACATTCCTGATTCCTCTCCTGGCATGGCGTACTTGTAACCCACTTCTGAGGTTGGGGCGCCTGGAAGGCGGGGTTACATTGCTCCGATGATATGATGGGTGATGATGATGATAATGGTGCGCCAAGAGAGTCCCTAATCCTAAGCTTAACCTAAGATGAATATGGATGATGATGATTGCGATGGCCATATAATTTCGGGGACCGTTTCGGCCTTAAAGTTTTTCTGACATTTGTCTTACACGTGAGGAAAAACCCCGATAAAAAACTCACCCAGAAAAACTGTCCCCACCGGGAATCGAACCCGGGCCCGCTGCGTGACAAGGCAACACGCTACCCCGAGACCGCAACGGTAGACATAAATAAATAAAATTAAACAAAATATAATTTTTTTTCTAAGGAATTTGTGTGTATTGCTCATTTATTTGTCTACTCATTCATATGTTTGTGTAGTCATTCATTTGTTTACGTTCATAGCTGAAAGTGCAATGTTGTAAAAAGAAAATCGTGCAGCAGCAATGAGAATTGATTTACTCTCGCGTATAGTGAGTACATTTTATTATTCAAAATTAAATTAACCCCGGTCTAATCTTAGTTTTAGTAATTTCATTACATTTTTTACATTTACATATTCTTTTAGTATTTAATATTAGTGCTATTGCGATTGTTATATTCTGATGTAATATATATTTGTCGTGGTGAGTGGAAGAGAAGGCCACATGATCTTAACTCCACCAAGCTAAATAAATAAATAGTAGTAGTAGTTGTAGTAGGACTTTATTAGACAAAAGTAAGATATTTACAATATTATTTACAAATATGGGTCGCACGGGCAGTAAGCCGTACGTGCTGTTGACAGCCCGTTACAATAAAGTAATAATTGGTACTAGTGTAAAGAAAAATAAACAAAAAAGCAATAACATTACAATTACATAAAGAAAACACAATAATATTACAATTAAATAATAACACAATAGCATTGTACACTTAAAAAAACATTAACATTACAATTACATAAAGAAAACACAATAATATTACAATTGAATAATAACACAATAGCATTATACACTAATTAATTTATATATAATTGTTAAGAATTAATGGTATTGCATTTTGATAACATATATTTATTCATGAATGAGTGTTGTCCTTATTTTCCGCGTTTTGTCCAGAAATTTACCGAGGTTTATCCAATTTTCTGGATTTACCAATAACTCGTAGCATGCCAATCTTTCCCGATTTGAATTTAGAAATCTTTCCGGTAATAACTGACGTCTCCAATATTCTAAATCATTGCATTTTCCTAATATATGTATCTCATCTTCAAAGTTCCCGCACATTGGACATATTCACATATCGTATAAATAAATAAAATAAATACAAAATATTCGCACCTACTTCCATTACGCCTCGACATAGAACATTGAGGGTTGGTGAGGGACAAAGAAGAAGAGATACACATAATAATAGGCCAAATGCAAATTTAAATAATATACATAGGAGCAATGTGAAATGACTTACTCTCGCGTATTTATTATTAGTGGTTTATAGTATAAAAATGTCAAATGACGCGTTATTGTTTTTTTTAAAATATGGCTTAGCCAAGCCATACCACATATTTTCTATCGTTAGTGTTTTTAAAATAAATCGAAAATTAATGAATAATGACGTATTTGTGACAAACTTAAAAATGTAATTAGTTGTGGTCGAATTTCGACCGCTGGGCGACCTCTAGTAATAATAAATAACGAACGAAAAAATTGTACATTCATACAAAAAAAATGACAGAAGACATATTCTCAACAGGAATAATAGAATGGGGACAGAAAGAATAACGTATATTTGATGGTTTCTTTTTTCAGCAGCAAGACAGGAAAGGGATTGGACGATGGAGATTGCAATGACAGAGAGACGTGAAGGAGAATGACACTAGATTAATTGAGCGCAGAAATATGTAAAACAAGGAAAGTTACGAAACTTAAATTATATAAAACAATGGCTGTTCCTTTGTTGTTGTATGGAAGTGAAAATTGGATAATGAAATCAAGGGATAAAAGCAGGATACAGACTGCGGAAATGCTGTTTTTACGAAATGTGAAAGGATGCACAAGAGCGGATAGAATAAGGAATGATACTATACGAGAAGAATTAGATATATATAAAATTGAAGATAAAATCAGCGAAAATAATAAGAAATGGACAGAACACTTAATGAGAATGAACAACGAAAGAATACCAAAAAGAACTTCCTGTATAATCCCAGAGGAACAAGAGATGTTAGTCGACCACGTACAAGATGGACTCCACTTTTAACTTCGCCGGAACAGGCTGCATAGCCTAAACCTTGTAGAAGAAGAAGTAAAAGATTGTGAAAACTGTTAATAATAATAATAATGATGATGATGATGATAGTAATAATAATAATAATAATAATAATAATAATAATAATAATAATAAATATCCTCAACTCGTGTCCAACTCATAGTCGGATCGCGGGATGAGATGAGATGAACCCCTATATAGAAGTCTGTGAATTGCAAGGGTGCCGGCCGACCACGCCTGACGCGCCATCACGGGGGCGGATGAACGAAATGAAATGAAATGGATGAGATGAGTATGGAAAAATAGTGGAATTAATTTGTGACAGGGGAAAAAGGGAGAAAACCCGAAAAAATCTGCCCAAGCTCCGTTTCGTCCACCACGAAACCCACATGGAATGATCGAGATTCGATCTCGGGACCCCAGCGATGAGAGGTGAGCGTCTAACCGTTTGCTCCACAGATAATCTTTTTCTTCTTCTTCTTCCTTCAAGACCTAGGGGTCTGTTACGGTCTCAATCCAATGTTTGAAGGGTCTGCCCAAAGATCTCCTGCCTGATGGCTGGTAATTTAAGATTTGACGTGGCATTCTTGTTCTGCTCATTCTTCTTAAGTGAGATTTCCAGTTGTTCCTATATTTTTGTACATATTCCATGATTGAGTCTGTTTGTTATTCTTTGAGAATCTCAGAATTTCTTTTATGGTCTGTTCTTGAGTAACCTGCAATACGTCTCATAAATTTTATTTCTGCCGCAGTTAGTCTTTGTTCATCTACACTGCGAATTTTCCAGGTCTCACTCCCGTAACATAATATGGATCTGGCCAGTGTTTTATAAATTATGGTTCGTGCGTGTTGCTGTACTGTACTCGGCTTGAAAATATTATTTACAATTCCTGTTACTCTGTTAAATTTTATAATTTTTTGACTAAAATATTTTTCCACTTCATATGTAACTTAGTATCCGAGATAGTTAAATGTGTTAGTTTGTTCTAATGTTTTATTATTATTATTATTATTATTATTATTATTATTATTAATTTTACAGCGAACTCGGTTTTTTCCCGAGGAAAGCTATGGGAACTGTCAACCATTACATGCCAAAACCAACTTAGAAATATCTCCTACAGAAGCGATGTGATGTATCAAGGCTGTGCCCAAAAAGTATCTGAAGCTCTAACTGTAAGGCACTAAAATCCAGTGCCAAATATATCATTTAAACTACAGGAAAGTAATAGAACTCATCACTTGATTGATAGGATAACCCTTGCTACCTGCTGTCCGCGCCGCAACCGCCTCACTCCGCTCTAACTCAAGCAGGCATCTACAGTGAGATCAGTTTAGTAGTGGAAGGCAGACGCGGGGATTTTACTATACACTGCTGACGCACTCGCGGCGGGTAACGGACAGCGTAAGATCGCGGTGATACAACCACACACATTTTCGTAATTATTTTACAAATTGACGTACTTAACAACTTTATTGAAGCAGGTGTTGGAACTGTTCACCGTCGTTGTGCATACATTTTTGACACCTCTTTATAAAATTTGTTGTACATATTATTGACCTTTGAACGTGATGGGATATTTACACCCGGGAATCGTACTTGGCTGGCAGACTGAGTTAATAAATATTGTTCATAAATAAATACATGTTGTTCAGTAGAAAAAATATTAGCCATTATATAGTTTACACCCATACACACGTGATTCACTTTACACTTATGTTTTATAAGATACAAATTTTAAAATTGAAATAACTTATACACATGTCATTCAGTTCACAAGGAAAAACGATCAAGCACCTTATCTACTCGAGGTACACTATCTGACCGTGGCCGTGAACTCGCAAACTGATGAGTCAGCGCACATTTCAGGACCCGTGCCTGCACGTGTAAGCCTTCGTTGTCGCACAGCACAAACCCAGCGTCTGCCTTCCACTACTAAACTCATCTCACTGTACTATGTATAGCGGGTTAGCATTGCTGGATTCTGGCTAAGATTTATTTGCCTTACAGTTAAAAGAGGCACAAAATTTTTTGGACACGACCTTGGTACATCACAACACCTCTCTGTAAAAAAAATCAAGATAGGTTTCGGCATGCATTGGTTGACACTTCAATCGTAAGAACTTTTTCTCAAATACTCGTAATGACAGTGACAATGCTTTTTTATCCTGTAATTATCATTAGTAATGCCACGAGTGATTTCCAAATTATCGATAAATTCACGACTCACGAAGTGAGGAGTGAATTTATCTAGAGAATTTGGAAATCAAGAGTGGCATTTGTTAGGACTATTTAACGAATAAAATTAAGATGTTTACTCACAAATCATCATTTAATTACAGTTATTTAAAAATATTTGTATATTTAATGTAAACCGCGATGTTTGAAAACAAATGAAAAACGATTGATACGCTTCATTTGCATCTTTTGTTCATCACTGCAACCAGATCATATTATTTATTGCCAAAGGATCGCAATATTGTAAGAATGCACCCTAGTGGAGAAATTTATAACCAACATTATAGGTATTAATAAATTTCTGATGTCCTATGATGTAAATAAGTCAATTATATTTTTCTGCAATGTCATTTCCTGGAAAATAATTCGGTTAAGAAAGTACAAACAGTGGTTTCTTCTTTTTGTGGTATAATCAATAGCTACAAATGTTTTTATATTATCTCCCTCGTGCGATATATGCTGACATTCATGCACTATATATACAATCTGGTAGCCGTATTTCTTAGAGAGTCAGTCACTGCAAATTAATGCTATGACCTATTCAGAATGTTAAAAAGGAGGTGCTTTCTTTAATATGATACACTTTCGTTCATAAATTCCAGCGAAACACGACTGTGATTGGTTGTAAATAAAAAATCATTGAAATGTGATTGGTCATTGACTCCCATTTGGGGCATGAGTTAAATAGTCTATATATCATATCAATGATGCTGAATGGAGATACAATTGAAGACACGATACGTCTTCAGAGAATTTTCAATATTGAACACTAAAACTGCGTAAACTAAACACATTTCTCAGGAAGTTGAATTTATGATCACATATATTTATTTTACGGAACAGGCAACTCTTTCCTAAATCAGGAAGTGAAGAAGGAGAAGATATATTTATTTTATTAACCCTTAAGCTGGATAAATCAATTTCTTATGCCAGCTTATTAAATGGGTCTGATTTCAGTAATCGTAAGTTAGGCCTATTGAATATTATATAATTTTACACGAATTAAAATAATTTCTACTCATTCGTTTTTCCATTGCTTGACATAAATGTTAAATAAATTAAACCATGCATGGATACATTGTCAGCTTAATGAATAATTACATTTTACGTTATACAGTTACTTTGCGACAAAGCAAACAGCGGGTGCTAGACCGTTTTTAATTACTAATGGACGGATTTTGCTGACATTTGTATGATATGTTCCTCGTTTTATTTCAAAAGCATATGCTGAATTCCGTTGCGAAATAATAATAATTGTGACCGCTAGAAGGACTTTTATATTTTCGTTTCAGGTGAACTCCTACTTCAAATTTTCCGATTTTGCTCGTTAACGAACTCAACCTTAATATTTTAATTTACTGCTTATATGCCGAGTTTGGTTTCGAAAAAAAATGTCGGCCGCCAGAGCGTTAAAAGACACACACATATATACATATGAGGGTTGGAACTTTAACAGTGACAACACTGCTGTAGAGACGCCATATGACGAAACCCGAATTATGTGCTGATATCTCACGTCAGTTACATACCTACTGGATGGGGATTATAAAAGTGCTGTTGCGTGGTTTCAATTGGGGGGGATGGATGGCCTATAATTTAACAAGTGAAGAAGGCATTAAACTATGCCTGCTATGCGATGACCATGAAAACTGGCAGCATATTATAGCATTCTGTAGAGAGACAGAACAACTTAGATTGCAGTTGCTGTCGGAGAGATTTCTCAGGTCGGATCGAGGGAGAGTGACGTGTTGGGATCTTTTAGGACGGATCGAGAGTGAATAAAAAACATGCAAATTTTTGGGTACAGTAAGGAAACTGAGATATAGCAAAATTGTAGATTAAGGATATATGTATTATCATAAGAATCTCAATAGGGTCTTTATTTTCGATCTTTAATTATATTATATAATAAGTAGGTCTGATAAGTTGAATAGTCTCTGATAGGCCTAGTCCATTTGATGTCTGCAGTGAAGGGGGGAGGGGTGTATGAGAGTTCGCGTGTGTATATGTGTGGGTGTATATGTGTGTGTGTTTTTTTCTAATTTGTTTTCTAGCATTTTTTTATATTAATGTATAGAATGAGACTTTTTTTATTTATTTATACACATGGTCTTTTCATGGATGAGTGTAAATATGTATTATTGTGATGTAGAGTAGACATAGATTTTACTTATGTGTAGCCTATTATTGTTTTTTTTCATACAGGTGTATTTGTAGGTAATTGTTTATATTATGATTAGTGTTATTTTTTTATTCATGGAAAAATAATGCACGTACGGCCAAGCAGCCCCGTGCGCAATGTAAATGCATATGTATTTTCTTTCTTCTGAAAAAAAAGGCAATAAATTCCATTATCTATCTACCTACCTACCTCAGAATATACGAACTTTCCCTTCCCACATTACGCGCATGCGAACTGGCGAGAGGAACACAAGCTCGTGTTAGGTTGACGGTTTAATGTAGTGTTTTTTTCGAAACAGGAACAACGGATTGAGTGTTCCAGAGGTCGTAAGCACGGCAGTGTCATCATTATCTTCTAGAGGCTTCCGGGGAATCTGTATTGCCTTACAGAACAGTGTCATGTTGAAGGCATTTACCCATACTGGTCGACATTACATAACTTTTCCCCGTTGGAACTCGAACCAACGGAAGTTCCTTAGCTCTGCACCAAGGCGTGGAACCTTAAACCGCTCGGCTGTGCGGGCAAATATGCCAAATATGATGATGAAATGGTCGGAAACGAAATGCTTTGGATATAAAAAAATATTCTTGTACAAAGTCGGGGTCAGGCGGCTCCGTAGCGGAAGCGGTTAGAAGCTCGCCTCTCACCGCCGGGGTCCCGAGATCGAGTCTCGGTCACTCCATGTAGATTTCGTGGTGGATGAAAAGAAGATTGGGCAAGTTTTTCTCGGGGTCTTCTCCCGTTTTTCCCCCTCACAATTTCATTACGTCATTTCTCCACACTCGTCTCTTCCATTTCGTTTCATTTCGTTCATCTGAGCCCGAGACGGTCCGTCAGGCGTGGTCGGCCATCACCCTTGTCGTTCACAGACCTCCATATATAGAGGCTTCATCTCATCTCATCCCTCGACCCGACCCTGAGTTGGACACGAGTTGAGGATATTTATTTACAAGGTCGGAGTTCAAGTTTTCTGCAATGCATTAATATTAGACCAATGTGATGTAGGTATTTGCAATAAAATACATTGGAATTGCAGGCTTATGTAAATCTAATTTTCCATGAAGCATGTGAAAGAAAATTTATTCTCTAAAGTTCAAATAAAAGTGTCGGGTGCTGAACTCAAGAATGCGGACAAATAAAAGAAGAGTGTTATTTCATTCCCGTAGTTCTTACACGAGTTTGGAATTTATTCTCTTAAAATATAAAACGATTTTTAAAGCTCTAGCCTGGCAGGCAGAACTACATTATTGCCGAAAATAAAGATTGCTTGTATCAATAAAACATTTCTTTGCATACCGTACTTTGACATACGAAAGAAGTGCAGTTTTCAATGTAAATATGTTCTGTACAACACATGGCATCCAATAGAAACACATAATCTACTGGATAACTTAAAGATCCTAGTCACGACATGATCAGATGTTAAAATGTATATTAAATAAGAATAAAATAAAATATAATAATTCACGCAACAACTCAATTTGATTAACAAATTATACTTCCGCCATCTTAATTCTAATTTGCGCATGTGCCAGGAACACTGTTGACTACTCCGATCATCCATAAGCAGAAAAATTACGTAGGTTATGAAACATTCTGACTTTTTTTTTTTCAAATGCCCCAGGTTGTCTATCGACATTCCTGGTTTTTCTCCTGGCATGGCGTATTTGTAACCCACTTCTGAAGTTGGGGCGCCTGGAAGGCGGGGTTACGTTGCCCGATGATATATGATGGGCGATGGTGATGATGATGATGATAGTGGTGCGCCAGGAGAGTCCCTAATCCTAAGATTAACCTAAGCTGAATATGAATGATGATGATTGCGATGGCCATATGATTTCGGGGACCGTTTGGGCTTTAAAGTTTTCCTGACATTTCTCTTACAGGTGAAGAAAAACCCCGATAAAAATCTCACCCAGAATAACTGTCCCGACTGGGGATCGAACTCAGGCCCGCTGCGTGACAAGGCAGCACGCTACCTCGAGACCACAGCGGTGGAGAATACCACACATTTTTGATTCAATATAATTATTGAACACATATTTCTGTCCAGATAGGCCATTATTAGGCATAGATTATTAAGAAGAAGAAATGGAAGAAGCAGGCCTAGAGAACGATGGATGGATGGAGTGAAGAGAAGTATGGAAGCTAGAGATTTGAGGGAAGAAGATGCTTTAGACAGGAACCTCTGGCGACAAATCACTTTGGGTTGAAGGAGAAACACTGTTTTGTGGAATATTCCTAAATAAAAAAAATAATTTGTTAGGGCAACACAAAAACAATTTACAGGAAACCACACACAATAAGAACAGTTAAGTCTTGTAGACAGCGATGGTCAGGACACGTAGCAAAAATGAGAAATGAAAGAAGGAAATGGAAGATTCTAGTAGGAAAACCAAAAGGAAAGTGCCCAGTTGATGGACCAATAATGAGGTGAGAGAATAACATTAACTATGATTGAGGGAAGTAGATTATACAGGGGATGACTGGAAAACATTAGCTCAGGATAGGGGATATATAGAGATCTTATGTTCGCGCGGCCTGAACCTACGAGAACGATACTGCCAGTGAGTTAGTTAGTTAACAGAAAATTAAACTCCATGGCGCGACAGGCCTAGGAGGCCCTTGTGTACCATCCGGCTGCTGGTTTCACATCCACATATGTTGATCACAGGGGTAGACGAAAAGTGTAAGGGTGATGTGTGGTCAGCATACAGGTCCCCCAGTCATTTTAACTAGTTTTCTCAACCTGGAGCCGCTACTTATTGCAGCTCTACTACTGCCTCACGATGTTGGGTGGACACCCATCCCATATTGGCCGAAATTCCATGAGAACATTTCTTCCCCCATGGAGACTCGAACCGGCGGAAGTCCCGTAGCTCTGCGCCAAGGCATCTTGCCTTAACCACTCGGATTTTCAAATCTATTTGTATATAAAGCGTCACTGCTATAAAGTAAAAATGTTCTCTTTAATTTGCTTACTTGTTATAGTCAGCTGCTAGATGGCAGTGAAGACCGAGTTCTCGCGACATCTAGTAATAATGGGGAATATAATACCTATATAAGAAAAATAAATGTTTGAATTGGATTCGCCTGGTAGTGTAATGGATATCACACTGAGGTACAGACTCAGTGATCTGGGTTCGAATCCCGTCCAGGCATTTATTTTTCTTATCATTCCATATATATATATATATATATATATATATATATATATATATATTACGTTTCAGAGTTATCTTTAGAGTTTGTTACTCTCATAAGGGGTAACAGGTCTCTTATTTTCAGACGAGATAATGATCCAAATTGCAGTCTCTTCCCCTATCTGATCTATAAAATCGGTGATTCTATTCTTCCACCTTTTATATAGTAATACGTGATCTCTCTGGTTTCGCGATTCAACATCTAGAGACCACCAGCTGTATTTATGAATATTCTTATGCTGGAATGTTGTCCTCTTAACAATAAGATTATTTGATGTGACAAAGGTGACTAATCTAACCCCTCTGTCTTTACTACCTTCGTGGAAACTGAATTTGAATATTATTAGCATTAATATATCTTTCCGTCCCACTTTTTCATTAAAATCTTATAAGAAATATCTTAATTATCCTTATTATATCTGGTTTCCTATAAAGATCATGTAGCTCACTGTTATATTGTCTTTTCCATTCGCCTGTCTGTTCACATCTCTTCGGTTCAAAATTTTTCCTAAGACTATAGCAATAATACTGTGATTATTAATACGAATAAATTATAACAAATAATAGTTTTAGAAGTTTGGAGTATTAAACATCTGCTCTTTAATATTTTCTCTTATGTCAATTTCCAAAATAATAGATCATCTATTAAGAAGACAATTAATTATATACAGGGTGCAGCATAAGTCAGTTAATCGAAAATGCAAATATATTATTTTCTGTAGCTTACAACATCTATACAAAAAAAACTACCGAAATTGTTAAAAGTTAGCAAATTACCTTAAGCAGTATTGTTTGGGATTGTATTCTGAAGGTCCCGTATTCAAACTCCAGTTTAAACTAAACTGATTGTTTTTCCTTGCAACCATGTGTAGTGGTTAACTGACTAATGCGGCACTCTGTATAATGAAATATGAAAATATTTTATAGAAACAGCCTCATAAGCTATGTCTTTTTTAAAGTAATATTCAATATGGAATGTATACTGACAAGGAATTAAACCATCCTTGAAAGTAGAGACGATCAGATTTTAAGGTTTTCAGTCATCTTTCAGCTAGGTTTATTGTCCCGCGAAGGCACCAGTCCCTCGTTTTTGATGCGGAGAATTTGTTGAGTCCCACTTCCACAGATTCAAGGTTTCCAATTTTTGTTTAAACATTTCACGCAAGAAATGAGCTATGGACTGAAACAGATAGTTAGATGCTGGGTGTGGTAACAGTTTGATTCCTCTCAATTCTTGAATTTTTGTCACGACTTTTCGTGCTGTATGGGGTCCGGTCGAGTTTGAACCCGCGACCGTCAAAATTTCATAACTTATTCCAGTTATTGAGAATAAAGATCCGCATTGACTGCACGCTCGCTTGGAACAAACTCCCAGTGAATCACACCTTAAAAATTTCACCCAAAACGCAACATTACATTAAAAACCGACTTAATATGTAAGGTTTATATAAGGTTTTGAATATATGCTCACGGTTCATAAAATGAAACATGACAAAATTTAATAAGATCTGGTGAGATCTTTGGGATAAAGTAATGTAAGAGAAATATGCAAATAATAGTTATATAACACCATATATAGAAATGCACTCAGCAGGAATTTGAAATCTTATTATATTAAGTTGCGTAAGAAATCGAAGAATAAAGTATATATACATATACATAGTGTTCTGCCCAAGAGCAGGTATTTCACTGCAAACTCAGCATTCTCCACTCTTTCCTTAACTCGGCTTTCCTTTTTGTATCCACATATAAACCATTTATTTTAATATTGTCTATCATCTTACGTCTTTTTCTGCCTCTAACTTTCTTTCCGTTGGCCGTTCGCTCTCGGGCATCCGTCAGCAGAGTTTCTTCTTAGCCAGTGGCCAATCCAATTTCTTTTCCTCTGCTTTATGAGTTCCATTATTATTCTTCCTTCACCCACTCTGTCTAGCACATCTTTATTTTTTTTATTTTGCCTGTCCATTTTATACTTTCCATTCTTCTCCATATCCACATCTCAAAAGCTTCCAGTCGCTTTTCCTCATTCCGTCGTAATGTCCAAGTCTCTATATCATACAATGCTACACTCCACACAAAACACTTCACTAGTCTCTTCCGTAATTCTTTTGCCAAAAGTCCACAGAAAATGTTTCTCTTCTTGTTAATAGCTTCTTTTGCCATTGCTATCCTCTGCTTTACTTCTTGACCGCAGTTCATGTTACTACTGAGAGTACAGCCCAAGTATTTGAAGCTCTCCACTTGCTCAATGGCCTCGTGTTTATCATCCTTGGTTTCCTTGCTATAATCACGGCTTTCGTCTTATTTATATTTATCTTCAACTTAAAATGATCGCAATTATCATTTAGCTCCACCAGCATGTTCCTCGGCGTCATTGCATCTTCTGCTATCAAAACTGAGCAATCTAATAATTTGAGTTAAATACATTAATTGCTAGAGTAAACTTAAACATAGTATAACGTGTTCTGAATATCCCTGTGAGTATGTAAATGTAATAGTTGAGAAGTGTTTTTATTTTCTCAGTTTTGGTGGCATAGTGGTTAGCACGGATGCCTATAAATCCGATATTCACTGGCTCAAATTCGATCTGATTGATAAAATTTTGAGTTCAGCTTTCTTCAGAATAAGTATACGACTCTATCCCCATTCGTAAATGTATGGAACGTAAAAAAAACTCTACCTGAAATAAGATGTCTCTGAATAATACATAATTTATCGACATTTCCACGCCTTTTGAAGTAAAAATACGGTTAATAACAAAAAGAACAAATTGTTTTCACAAATACATTTTGTTCACAATAATAATAATAATAATAATAATAATAATAATAATAATAATAATAATAATAGATTTATTTAACCTGGTGGATTTAAGGCCATGTGGCCTTCTGTTCCACTCACCAGGACAAACATATGTTACATATAAATACAAAAAATTACAAAAATAATAGTCATACTAAACAATTAATTACCTGTCAAATTGAATAATAATGAAAATAATGTCTAAAAATACAATAAAATTAATTACAATTACAATTAAATTAATGATAGAATGTATACAGAAAGGAATAACTGCTCGAATCTACTATATATAAAAAGAAAAGAAAGAAAAAAATATAAATAAAGTAATAAACTATGATGAATTAATCTATATTGACATCTGGTTGAGTAAGTCGGAAGCTGTTGTGCAGTTCAGTTACAGAATTAATAATAATAATAATAATAATAATAATAATAATAATAATAAAAATAATAATAATAATAATAGCTTTATTTTACCTGGCAGAGTTAAGGCCTTAAGGCCTTGTCTACCACTCAACCAGGTTTTAAAAAAATACAAACAAAAAATAGTCTTAAATCTAAATTACAATATATATATATATATATATATATATATATATATATAAACGATTACAAGTTATGAATACAATACAATTAATATTTATAATGTATTTTGATTTACTCTAAATTTAACGAATTAAATATATAATATGTACAATATATATAAAAAAACAGGAAAAGATTAATGACATAGTATAAAATTAAATAAATAGAGAAAAATTAATTATTAGACAACAGGTAACTGTATAAGCGTGACTTAAAGGTACCAAGTGTGCGGCAACCCCTGATATCTTGAGGAAGGAGATTCCAGGAGCGGGCAGAGGCTACTGTGAAGAAAGTAGAATAGGAGGGAAAATATGTCTATTTAGAGAAAATATACATTAAAAACTTCTATATAAAGATATAAATGGAAAAATACAAAATTCAGGAGTCAGTTTCAAGATATAAAATGAATTCTGACAAAAAAACAAAATAAATTGGTTTAAGGGTAAATAAAACAAACAGAACACTATTAAATAGATTAATAACACACTTAAGAAGGGAATTAAAATCATTAGGTAACATTATAAATCAGCCCCGGGCGTCTAGATACTCAGTGTGAGCGCGCCTCTCTTTGAGTTCAGTTTTCGATCTCTGTTGCATACAAAAACGGCATAAAGTGCAATCAGTAGGGTATAATGCATTTTAGATCACCAGTACATTTCTAGTACTTGATAAGCATTTTGAAAGTCACAGCACTGAACTGGTTTGAATTTTCTCTTATCTGTAGTCTGTGCGACAATGTTTGTTTGAGCACACTGGTGCTCTAAGGGTCGGTTTCACCAACAGAGGTAACTGCATACGCCAGTTTATGCTATGCATTATACACGGGGAAACTGGCGTAATACAGTTACCTCTGTTGGTGAAACCGGCCCTAAGAGTAAGTAACCCACATCCTGATATAAACCAAAACAAAGTTGAGAGAAAGTTTCAAAGTACAAAATTCACTCTGACGCACAAATAGTTAACGCAAATGAGAATAAAATAAACTGTAGAATGTCTAACATCTGCTGTATTATATTTACAACATGCCAAACAACAACATTATACGACAGGTGTAGTATGTATTTATCGATTATGAGTAGGACTGAAAAAAGTGGCGGTATCAGGGTAGTAACTAATTTCTATACACATTGTTTACAAAATGCATGTTTTTGTCGAGCGTCTCCACTGCCTGCTCGGAGCGGAGAGTGTGTATGTTCGACTCTCCTCAGTAATAGACCTGTTTACGTGACGTGTGGTTGTATCAGAATGCCGAAACAAAAACTGTGAAAAGATGAGTACATTCCTACACAAAGCGGAGTGTACTAGAAGTCTGTCCCGAGTAGCGCGTATCAACGTGTAGTTTGTAAACACAGCTGTCCAAGTACGATGAAGCCTAGCCTGTAACCCATACATTTTCAGCCCTACTTATGAGTAATAAATCTTCTTATTCTTCTTCTTCCTTTCCAGAATTAGGTCAATGCGACCTGTTCCGGTCTCAAGTCCATCGTTTCGTATTCGCACTTGAGACTTCTGAGTGATATTTTTTTTTTACTTGGGTGGGTTACCTGCCCAACCACAAAACCCCCAACCCGGAGAACCAGAGTTTAATTTCGGAGTTGTCTTTCTCCTAGACAGACTGCCTTACAAGGCTACAGAGCTCTGTCTGCCCCGAGCATCTGGTTTTATTGCGCCAGAAACTCGCCATTCACCCTCCATCTTCAATAAAAAACAGTCCCACCACGTGAAGGTAGATGGAAGGGTTTGGTAGAGAGAGGCTATATTTTGCGCTGGCTATTTGGAGAATTTTTTAGAGTCTGAGAGCTCATCCTCAGATCGGCCCCAGTCATTCTATACACTTTAGGGAGCGAATAATAAATATAAACAAATTTATCAACTGAAAAAAATACTTTTTGTCTCGTAGCCTGGGTTCCCAATCTGAAATTACCACAGGCCTGCGACGATTTTGCGGCATGAGATATTTTAATGCAAATAAGTCAAGTCACATCCCCTGATAACGGAACAGTTACTAGTTTTAGCGTATCACGTACAGATTTTGCACAATTCTGTTTTTAACACAACAATGAGAGAGCGCGATCCACCACTTATATACGGTATATACGTGCTGTATTGAAATATGTTATAATATAATCACTGATTTTATTCATACTCATTTATTATTGTGTTTAACTGAGGGTAGGTTCATCCTATGACCCTCTCCTGGTTACATTACACAGTTTCCGGCGAAATACTGCGGAAACAATAAACCGCCAATATATGGGCCATATATT
Source organism: Diploptera punctata (assembly GCA_030220185.1). Lineage (NCBI taxonomy): Eukaryota > Metazoa > Arthropoda > Insecta > Blattodea > Blaberidae > Diploptera > Diploptera punctata. The sequence continues at coordinate 190,546 of JASPKZ010007570.1, forward strand.
GCAATTCCAATACCACCAACATCATTACAAAAGAGTTGTAGCAGTGCTTCCACCTCCAGGACAGAATATGGTTTCAATTTATTCATAGAATCAAATTATAGGGCCTAACAATTCGTGTCCTATCAATGAATCAAAATTAAACGATTTGGTACACAATTTAGGTCTTACAAAAGAAAAAAAGTGAACTTTTAGGTTCGAGATTTAAAGAAGACAATATTTTAGCTCCTGGTAAAATATTTTTATTGATATAGACTTGTGAAGAAGAATTAAAAAAAGTATTGGGGGAAGTAGTGTACTGTTCTTATATCACTGGTTTGAATTGTTGCCTAGGAAACGTTCATGGACCGGGAGGTTGGCGTATGTTTATTGATTCTTGCAAAAATAGGTCTAAAGGGCGTTCTTCTGCATAATGGGAATAAATTAGCTTCAGTTCCAGTAATTCAATGAGTATACATGAAAGAAACATAAATGCAAACATGTGTACTATTCTAAAAAAAATAAAATAAAATGAACACAAGAGGTATGTGTGCTATGACCTTAATGTGTGTGGTATTTTATTGGGGGCAACACTGGAAGGTACACGAAATTTCCGTTTTTTTCGTGCGAATAGGACTCTAGAGCAAGGGAAAGACATTGGAAAGTTACTAATTGGCCGAAAAGAAAACAAATGGTTCCAGGGACAAAAAAAAAGTGAAATAAATCGCCAATTAGTTGAATCTGAAAAAAAAAATGCTACCTCCTTTGCACATAAAACTAGAATTAATGAAACGATTTTGTAAAAGTTTTGGACTAAAATGTTCCTTGTTACCAATATATTGCTAAAAAATGCAGTTACTGTCGGAGTCAAAAATGAAACGAAGACTTTTCGATGGCCGTAGATTCGCAAACTATTTGGGGTGTTGCTCTAAAAACTGTATGTCTAACATGGAACTACAAACTTGGGAATCATACAAGGACGTCATAGAGATGTTTCTTGGTAATGTTAAAGATAATCAATGTGAGAAAATTGTAAAAACCATGCTCGAAAATTTCAGGGCACTGGGATGTAAAACGAGCTTGGAGTTACACTTCCTCCACTCTCATCTTCAATATTTATCAGAGAATTTAGGAGCACTAAGTGAAGAACATGGTAAGAGATTCCATCAAGACATAAAAGAGATGGAAACGAGGAATCAGAATCGATGGCTGTCTCCATGATTTCCTACTATTGTTGGTGTTTGATAAGAGAAAATCCTCGGCAGGAGCACAAACGCCAATCAACTTACCGTTAATTTCTTGCTAAACGGATGTGAAAATGGAGATATTAAGATAAATTAGTAGTTTTTTATTTATTTAAAACTTTTAATTGAACAATTCATATTGTATCAAGCCTCTTTAGTTTTTACAACAATTTAAAGGATTATGACTATTACATATAATGCAAAAAGTAATAAATATATTTAATTTCTACATGGAAAAAAAAAACTTACGAAATGTAAAAAAAAAACTATTAACACATTTGAATACTCCTCTCCAAGCGCGATAGGCATAGAAGGTCATTGAACTACCAGCCGGTTGCTGGCCTTACATCCATATGTGTTAATCACAGAGGTAGACGACCATCTAGCCAGTGTAGGAGAGAAATGTGGTCAGCATGTCGGGTGCCCAGCCGTTATAGCTGGTCTTCTCAATCTGGAGTCGCTACATATTGTAGCTACCCAAATGCTTCACGCTGGGTGGGCACCGGTCACATCATAACATTTCCATGATAACATTTCTTCCCCCATGGAGACTCGAACCAGCGCAAGTCCCATAGCTCTGCGTCAAACCTTCTTGCCTAAATCAATCGGGTATGACGCCAGCACACCAAAATTAGGTTTATAGACCTGTTAAACCCTGTGTCGCAGAAAAAAAAATAGCAGGCCTGTGTTATTTGTCAATAATTGCTCTATAACTGGGTAATTTTATTTAAATTATTTTTATTTTGTACATAATTTCACTTACATCTGGACCTGAGGATCGCGGGATCAAACCCGGCCGGGATCGATGGATTTTTAGGATGAAAAATCCAAGTAGCAAGTCTTCCGGAAGGGACCTTAAGTCGTTGGGTCCCGAGTCTGAAGATTTTCAGGCTCGTAAAAGATCCTTAAGCCTGAATAAAAAGGCCTCTAAGCAAAATTTATCGAATTTTCGCATCCTAGTACTACCTTGGTATCCTAAATGTCACTATGAGGCGAAACGCTGACCCCGGGCCACTTAATGATATCTATCTGAAAACAAGTGTAACTAAATTGAATTTCTCCCATGTAGGGGGAGAGCGCCGATGTCTCGTTGAGAGGAAAATGGATTTACAATGAAAAAAAAATCACGCCCAAAGATTCTAGACGCGATTTGGTTAAATTTGTTGTAGTGTCTCAAAGTAGAATTGAAATAAAAACTAATGATTGATGAAGGACTATCTAAGAAAGATTTGAATGGTTGCCGCCAAAGAGGATAAAGAGTGGGAGAACAAATGCTACTTGATTTCGGGGTAGAAAAACAACAATAAGGGGAAAGAATAGTAGCTTGGTGTAATAGAGAAGACTTGATGAGACATTTAAATTCAATATTTAACACATAGAACATTGGGCACCGGATGATGTCTCAGCATTGTTAAGTTGTTTTAGATAAACATACATAAAATCCACGATGAAATTTAGGGCCTAACATTTTTTTAAAAATGTAGACCAGGGGTAGTCGACGTTTTTATACCTACCGCCCACTTTCGCATTTCTGTTAGTGGTACATTTTTCTAACTGCCTACCGGTTCTACAGTGATTGTGATTTATAACATAGATAAGTAACTTTAATTTATATCATTTATAAAAACAGAGTTGCAGCAAGTTACAGCATATAATAATAATAATAATAATAATAATAATAATAATAATAATAATAATAATAATAATAATAATAATTTTTATTTTATTATTCCGGCTTTTACAATGAATATACATTTTTCCGGTACCCATGTTCACAGTTAACTACACATTTGTTTCATTCCTGTCTGTTCATCCATATATCTTCTTCTATTTCCCATTCCCTCTTAGTTTCATTGATTCCCTGAATCCACGTAATATTTGGTTTACCCTTCTTTTTCCTTCCCTGTGGTATCCAATCCATGATTATCTTACGTAGTCTTCCTTCTTCCATCCTTCTAATGTGTCCGTACCAATTTAATTGTTTCTTCTTTATAAAATCTAATATTGAATATTGTACCTGCATTTTTTCTTTTATATATGAATTTCTGATTTTATCCTTCCTGGATATTCTTGCAGCACGTCTCCAGTAGTCCATTTCAGTGGCGAGTAATTTTTTTTTTTTTTTTTTCATTTGTGCATTTAAAGCCCACACATCAGCTCCATAGGTAATAATGCTTCTGATTATTGTATTAAAAATATTTTTTTTTTGTTTCTTTGAAGATATGTTTGTCCCATACTATTCCATTTAGGGCAGATATAGCATATTATTGACTACATTATAATTAAACAGGAAACTAAATTAAGAGTAAATGATGTAAGAGCATATAGAGGTACCGCATTCGGAGATCACCTTTTAGTCAATTCTAAAATAATAATAATAATAATAATAATAATAATAATAATAATAATAATAATAATAATAATAATAATAATAATAATAATAATAATAATAAGAAATAAATAAAGTAGAACATATTTTATGTTGGACTTTCGCGAAGTTAGGCAGAATAAATAGTTTTGAAACAACTTACTGTAGTTAAATCTGTCTTTATTTATACTTTACATACAGTACATACATGTTATCAAAATGTAATACCATTAATTCTTAATAATTCAATATAACATAATTCTAAGTAAAGTAAAGTGTTCCCACTACAGGCCTCGGGAGGCCCTTGGGGTAGTAGGAGGCTCTCACTTTTTCTAGACAATCGACACTTGATGTCAGCCGGGTTGTCAGCGCTGCGTGACGGCCGCCTTTACCCCCAGAACAAGCATCTGGTACTCATTTGAGTTAGAGGCTGAGTCGACCCCAGGGCCATGGTGCCACCAGAAAGTTTGCGTCAGTTTAAAAATCCTGACCCCACCGGGACTTGAACCCTCGACCTTCCGGTTTGTAAGCCTTAACCATTACGCTACGGTGCGCCGGACTCCATAACATAATTCTACATAACTTAATATAATTCTACATAACTTAATTCATGTATAATGTTATTGTATTATTATGTAATTTTAATATTATTATGTTTTATTTATGTATTTGTAATATTATTGTTTTTCTGTATACTATTACCAATTATTACTTTATTGTAACGAACCGTCAATAGCACTTACGGCTTACTGCCCGTGCGACCCATATTTGTAAATAACATTGTATATATCTTACTTTTAGTCTAATAAAGTCCTATACTACTAGAAGCATGAAGTCTGATGAAATTACATTTAAATAATTAAAATATTAAATTAGTAATCAGATCCCTGAGATTGATGCTGCGAATTTTTTTTTTGTCTAATTCCACCAGAATGTCTTTTATGTTTGGCTTTCTCCACTGGCATTGGCGGAATTATAATCAATTTGTTGGTTTGGGGAACCTGGAAGGCGGAGTTACGTTACCCCGGTGATAATGATGCACGATAAATGATAATGAAATCCCAGGAGAGTCTTTAACCTAAATTCCAAACCATAGGCAACCATAGCAATAGTATTCGTAAATACCGGATATCTGGTTCAGTATGTGTAAGGAACAAACGAAGGTCTCCTCTTTCGGAAATATTCAGGCGGTTTCTCTCTTTGGTCATAATATGATTAACAACACTAAAGCAGTCGCACTATAGCGCCATTTACACTCAGATTCAACCCAGGAAGTTACTGTGTGTTTGGAATAGGGAACTGGGTTGCCACTTTAACAGTATTTTCTTGAGAGAAATCCTTATATAAAACTGAAGATTGCAACACAGCAGGTACATAGTTGTAAGTTGTAGCCGTCCAAGCCACCCCCTCTTAAAGAAAAAACAGTTACCACTTGTCACTGAGCTCTTGCGGATCTGTACTATCCTGTGCGAAAGTGTCGACTCTCATATTTAGTATAAAACTAGTTTGCATGCCGTAAAAGAAAAACTATGTTTTTTAAATGTATAGTACATAGATTTGGAAAAGTACTGCTAACCTTGCCGCTCCACCCATCCCTAAACAAACAAATACCGTTATTATGAGTTTGGCAATATCTACCCTCTGCTTTATGGTCCAGACAATATGGGCTGAAACTAAATGTAAACAAAACGCAAGCAATAATTATATTCGACATCCAAGACTATTACACTCCATAAACAATGACAATATGCCAGTTGTCATATTAGATAATGAACAAATTCCTTATACCGACGTCGTTAAAAACTTGGGACTTTACTTAGATTCTAATTTAAATTGGCATGTGCAAGTAAAACAAACATCTAAAAGGATCTTCTCCATAATGCATTCCCTAAAGCGTCTTAAAAATTTTCTTCCTACAGCTTTTAAAAGAATTTTAATCAAAACCTTAGTGATGCCGCATTTTTACTACTGTGACGTTCTACTAACTGACATAAGTGACGGATTGTCGGACAAACTGCAGCGTGTCCATAATATGTGTATCAGATTAATATTTAATGTTCGAAAATACGATCACATTTCTCCATTATTCCACGAAATGCCATGGCTACATCTAAAAGAGAGAAGAAAATCGTACTGTCTAATTCTCTTATTTAAGATCCTGCATACCTCGATTCCCAATTATTTATCATCCCGTTTCCAATATCTATCCTCACAACTTAAACACAAGATCACAACATAGTCTCTTGCTTAATATACCGCAACATAGGACATCACATTACTCCATGTCATATACCATATTCACTTCTCGCAACTGGAATTCCCTACCACAAGAAACAAGGGGCTGCCGGACATTGGAATCTTTTAAAAGAAATCTAAATTTATAATTGCTCTAACCTTGACTTCATTATTACACAGTGTAAGGTATGTATATATATATATTAATTGGTGTTTCTCGTATAATTTATCATATTTATATTATTATTATTATTATTATTATTATTATTATTATTATTATTATTATTATTATTATTATTATTATTATTATTATTATCGTAAGTATTATTATTGTTATTATCCTACAAAATGTTCTTTGTACATGAAATTTACATTGCTACATTTAATGATTTAATGTATATTTATTTAACTGTTCATAATTAGTATAGTGTATAACTATATTTGTCAAATATTTATTTGTATTTGTGCTGGTTGAGTGGAAGAGAAGGCCTTATGGCCTTAACTCTGCCAGAATAAATAAAGCATTATTATTATTATTATTATTATTATTATTATTATTATTATTATTATTATTATTATTATTATAAGGTAAAGTGATACCACAACAGGCCTCAGGAGGCCTTTGGGGTAGTAGGAGGTTAAGGCTCTCACTTTTTCTAGACAATCGGCACTTGATGTCAGCCTGGTTGTCAGCCCTGCGTGACGGCCGCCTTTACCCTAGAACAAGCGTCTGGTACTCATTTCCGTTAGAGGCTGAGTCGACCCCAGGGCCATAGTGCCACCAGAGGGTTTGGGTCAGTTTAAAAATCCTGACCCCAACGGGACTTGAACCCTCGACCCTCCGGCTTGTAGCTCAGTGCCTTAACCACTACGCTACGGCATGCCTATTATTATTATTATTATTATTATTATTATTATTATTATTATTATTATTATTATTATTATTATTATTATTATTACGTAGGGGGACACTGGCGTGGCCCATAAGGTCTTAGTAACTTCCTGGTTGAATTAGAGTGTAATTTCAATTATCCTACGTAACGTGAACTTGAAATTAGGCGCGGGCGATACAGTAGCATATTTACTGAAATTTAAATTGTCATGGGGAATTTTATGAAAAACTAATGATAATGTTTTTAAAATCCTACCGCCCACCAAAAAGGTTGGAACGTACTCTAATGAGCATGTAGGGTCCAGGTTGACTACTACTGATGTAGACAATTTACGTTCTAAATTTAAACACTACTTCGCTTTCATTAATCTGTTTTGCATTTTTAGAAGATAGCATATTTGAAATAAGCGAAAGTCTGTTCAATGTCTTGCAAATTTTAACTTGTTTTACATTACTTTGCAGGTAATTTAATTAAAAGTTAGTTGTTTCTCTGATTGAAATGCTAATTCTCTTCTCTGCATTAATTTGTTCGCACTTTAACACAACTATAATTAACACCTTTTCTTCCTACTTTCCAAGTTCAAAAGCAAAGTAAATTAATGGCCTCAAAGTAAACAAGAGGCGAAGGTGAAACTATTTCATATACAGAGTATTCTAAGCTTCTCGGTCTACATTCACGTGGAGTTCAAATTTAGTAGCTATTTTCACAAAGGATTATATATATATATATATATATATATAGGCTATATATATATATTTTGAAAACTCATTTCATGCTCCAAAAGATCTTGAACGATTAATGAATGTGAGAAATAGGCGTACAGCGGAAAGTAGCTAAAGTCTATCAGTAGGCCTAACTATAAAGTTTTAGAAAAAAGGATTAAAAAGTAGGCTATATATATGTGTGTGTGTGTGTTATAACTTCTAAATATACAAGCGTTATTGCTATAAAGTAAATATCCTCTTTAAAAATTTGCTTACCTGTTATGGTGGTCACTAGATGTCAGCTGGAACGACTTCCCGCTACCTCTTGTGTGAATTGATAATACTGCATATATAAGAAAACTGTGTGTTTGTGTTGGAATACTTGAGTAGCTCAGCTTGTTAGAGCGCTAAACGTACAGAGTTTAGAGACTCGGGTTCAAATCCCGACTCAATGATTCATTTTTCTTTTCATATATATATATATAAATCATTAACTCACTGGTATTAGCGAACCCCTAGGTTCATAGCTGCGCAGACAAAAGCTCTCCATATATGTCTATCTTGAACTAATGTTTTCCAGTCATCCCTTGTATAATCAGCTCCACTCAAATTATGGTTAATGCTATTTTCCCATAACATTCTTGGTCTCCCTACTGGGCTCTTTCCCTCTGGTTTTCTTGCAAGGAGTTTCGAAGGCTATTTTTCAATCCCATTTGTACCCTATGTTGTGCTCGTCGCAACATAAATAAATACATGAAACAATATATCAGCTGCAAAACATATATTAATTATAAGTAAGTAAAACTGATTATAGGAAACATCTCAGTTCTTCTTCTTACATACGAGTACCTTTCCAGTTTAAGTAATTTAACATGTTCCATGCCATCAGGGTCTTAAAATGACATGGACTTCGGAGGAGAAAGTTTAAACTTTGGATCACGTATATTTTTGAACAAAGAAGAACATGGAAGTCTTCCCCGAATGAGGGTATGAGGTGTTAGTACTGAAACAGCAGAAGCGTTTAAGACAAAACACTATTCACTCACACGTTCATACCGAACAAGGCTAATATTATAGGGATACGAGTATTATGATGACCAGATGGTGTTCGGGGACTGGAAAATTGCAAGTAAGCAATAGATACAAAACATAAAAACTGAAATGTGATACGACCTGTTTACGGAATCATGCCTTTTTGCAGAGCTACGGAATTTGCGCTGGTTCGAGTCGGGGAAAACAATTTCTCCTAGAATTTCGGTCAGTGTGGGACCGCTGTGCACCCAGCATTGTGAGGAATTTGGGTAGTACAAACGCTAAACTGAAAATATACGTGGGCTGTAACAAAAATAGTGGCAACACTGCTGTAGAATCGGAACCAGACGGAGTTAATTGTTGCAACTTCTGTCACATAATAATATATGTCTGACATATCTTACAGTAAATGGACTCGTCCATACGTCTCAAAGCGCATGCGCTTTGGAGAGAGGATATTAGTCTTCTCTGAGTTGCCGCTCTAAGATGTGTTTCGCTATGTTTACAAAACAGGAACAGCGATCTTGGTCGAAACTTCAATGAGATCGTGGCCAAACAGAACGATAATGTCATTAAGGTATTATGAGACCATGTGGGGAGATGGCATTTTACATGATAATGCTCGGGCGCACACGGTATACTCTGTAGCTGTTCTGTTCCGTCGCTGTTGGTGGGAAGTGCTTTTCCATCTTCCACACTCACCGGACTTGATTATGATTTGATCCCTAAGATGATGGAACCAGTTTGTGACATTTGATTCCAGACTATTCCTGAGATTCTGCTGGCATTAATAATAATAATAATAATAATAATAATAATAATAATAATAATAATAATAATAATAATAGCTTATTCTACCTGGCAGAGTTAAGGCCTTAAGGCCTTTTCTGCCACTCAACCAGGTTTTAAAAAATATAAAAACAAGTCTTACATCTACGGGGTGAATCATAAATATGGCTGTACGTTTGATCGCGTTGTGTGATGAAAATATTACCATTACAGGAAATATGAAATTATCGTTGGAAAGACAATTATTCAAATTACAACAATGGAATAAAACAAAACAGTGTAGAACTTACGTCATTAGTCAAAATGGCGTTGAATATGCAACAGCAAATTACAATTACTGCATGGACAATAACATATGTTATTGATCGTGAGGCCGCAAAACAGGCAAGATGTGAATTTAACGTAGCATTGCAGCCGTCGACTGCGGGGAAGTGGAGAAAACAACTGCTGGAAACGGGAAGGATGCAGAAAATCAAACCTCCTGGAAGGCATCGCATTATCACGGATGCAGAAACAACGAAGAGAATTGTGGAAGCGTTCGACGCTAGCCCAAAAAATTAACCCGCCAAGCTGCACGTGAGCAGTGATTTGTTTTGTTTTGTTCTGTTGTTGTAACTTGAAGGATTCCCTTTCCATTGATAACATCGTATTTCCTTTAATAATAATATTTTAGTCACAACATGCGATCAAACGTACAGCCATATTTCTGAATCACTCTGTAAATTATAATAAACATAAACGATTACATGTTATATGTACGATACAATTATTATTGATAATGTATTTTTATCTACTCTAGACTTAACGATTTAAATATAATATGTACAAGATATATAGAAAAACGAGAAAAATTATTAATGACATAGTATAAATTTAAATAAATAGAAAAAATGATCATTTGACAACAGGTAACTGTATAAGAGCGGTCTATCAGAAACATCAACAGAACAGGAGCTGCTACAGGAATGCTTCGACTTCCATATCGCTGGTAACGAGTAGTAGACAACGCTGAGTACTACATTGAAGGAATGTAGAAGTTTCACATGCCTGTCATTTGTATACTAGTATTACCCGTTTAAGGAGTAAGCGCAGTTGTTGATGGAGGGCGTGTTTATGCAGGAATAGAACACGTGACACTGCTATCTAGAGTGCATAGGGAAATGGGACGTGGGACGCTGACAATGTACACTGCCTTAAGGTACGTGCACATATGCGCGCCGCCGCGAACACGAACGGCGCGCGCGCCGCGCGCACACGGCGCGTGTTATGTTCGTCGAAATTATTAATTTCAACGAACCTCCTGCGATCCATAGGAAACCCACAAACCTTCAGTAGACATTTTGCAGAGCAGGTGTAACCAACCATGTCTCTACAATCACTTCAAACATGTTTTTAATCAGTTATTGAAATTTTATTTTAAAAAATTGAAGAATATGAAGGAATATTAAATGTTTACTAAAATATGAACATTTCGCAAAAATATTATGAAATATGAAAAAATATGTTGGTCTTATTTGATTATAAAATGTAAAGATACTCTATGGAGCAACAAAAATTTTATAGAACGCAAAAATAATATCAACATAAGTATAATTTACAAATGTAATACATTACAAAATTATGTATAGTACCAGTATTATTTTATTCTTTGGCATATTTCTCATTTGAGTGATTTTTTTAAGTAGATTGCTGTCGTTGTTTAAAAGGTCATGAATTTTTTCACAAGAATTTGTTAAATTATACTTCACATAAAATAACTTTCGAAGTCTCAACACTCAATTGCGATTTTTTTTGTCCGCACTTTATTTACCAAACAATGGTGGTCGAATCAACAATGTTAACTTTGATAAGCAGTTCTCAACAATGATTTGTTATTATTAAAGTTTAACATTACAAAATTAAGAAAAATAATATAAAACTCATATCCTGGTGAAATAGCTACATGGGCGGCGAAAAACCGTATATTCCCTTTCCGTTCTCCCGCTTGTCTTGCATTCTTTCCCAAAAAATAGGGACTTTTTTTTAAAATGCCGCGGGACGCGGGACAAATTATTAAAAATCGGGACTGTCCCGCCAAAATCGGGACGTCTGGTCACGCTTATTACTTATTACATCTTATAACTTTATTTATACTTGTTCAAAATATTATAGCATTAAAGGAATTTAAAAATATATGATTTGTATATATATGTTTAAAATTATTAAGAATCTATCTCACCATAACATGGCCTTAATTTTTAATAAAGATGTACATGATTATTATACTAGAGGTACTTTATTGCACAAAGATACTAGTTTCTCAAAAAAAAAAAAAAAAAGGTATAAAGGGATTCGTTATGCATTAATCAACCATTACAATAACTTACCTATTGAATATCAACATTTCACGAATGTTAAACATTTTTTATAATTGTATTAAAAAAAATTTCTCATTGCTTTCTTAGTTAATTTTGTTAATTTTATTATTATTAATATTATCCTGTTTAAATATTGTATTTATATGTATATATATATATATTGTGCATCTATAGTAGTTTGTATTACTTAAACTTATGCCTGAATTTGTTTTCTTGTTTTTATTGTTAATTGTTTTATGGCCATTATTTTTTGTATATTGCCCCTTAACATGAGCAATCTTGCTCTTTGGAGTCTTTGAAGAAATAAATAAATAATTAGTAATAAATGTGACTATATATTGTATTGTTTTGTGATACTTCATACATAATATTATGAAATGAACGTCTTAAATAAATAATGTTTTCTAAATAATTTTAATTTATTCATACAATTACAGCACACACGAGAAAAAAAACACATAACATTGAAAAAAAACATGCATCTCCTTTCAATGATTTTTAAAAATGATCCTTATGTTGAGGATCCCACAATAATTGCTTGCTTCTATAAATATCAATAAGTTTTAACATGTTTTCCTCTGACCACTCCATACTCAAATAATAGGTGCGCACCGAAAACGACGAACCTCTCAGGTACCCGTCCAAATCTAAACAGCGAATCATCAAAGTGTTTGTGGAAAAAACCGACAATGAGTGGATCGTGGTGAGAGACGCGCGCGCGGCGCGCGCGCCGTTCGCGCGCACCTTAAAACCCCGTCCAAATCTGACGAACATGGTGCGGCGCGCGCGCCGTTCGTGTTTGCGGCGCGCAGGTGTGTACGTACCTTTATATGACGTCACGTGTAGCAACAAACAGAGTTTCGTAATTCTTCCGTCTGCAGAGATATTTTGAATGACTAATAATAAATAAATAGTTGCCATTATTAAATTTACAACTTAAGTATATGAATGTTTTTTCTCCCATTTATATTAAATGGATGCGACACAAGGGCTTTTAATCTCCTCTCTTTCATTTCAACCAAATTCAGTGATACCAGAAGAAAAATATAAAGTGCATATGATTAAAAAATAATAATCGTGTAATTGTAGAAACTGTTCAACGAATTTAACGTGTAGTACAATATTTTCTAATTTTAAATAATTCAAATTGTGTTTTGTGCACGAGACACTTCTCATGACGTGTTGGAGAATATTTTAATTAGTATCTGAATTATGAAACGTTTAAATTAAATTTAACGAGTTCAGAAAACGAGACCACGATTTCAAAAACGTGAATCTGTAATTAGAAGTTATTAAAATCACAGAAGACTCAGTAGCTCGTTTTAGTTATTTTAACTTTTACTTTCCTCCCATATCATTAATTTAAATTAGATTCTTTCATTCATTCCATAAGTTCATAAATAATAAACAGTAAACAAAATATTGAATATGGGCTAATTGAAATAAAGTGTATGTATATGATCAGAGTTTGATTTGTAAGGATACATTTTTGGACAAAAAAAAAAAAGAAATATAATAAAAAATTACTATGTAAAATTTTATTAAATTGAAATATGATAATGACCACAGCAGTGGTATCGGGTAATGTCGTTTGCCGTACGCAGCGGGCCGGCTTCGGTCTCGGGTTGAGACAAGTTTCCTGGGTGATATATATTTTTTCTGGGTTTTTCTTCAACTATAAGACAAATGCCAAGAGATGTTAAGGTTCTGTCCCCGAACGTCATCTAGAAATCATAATCATAGTTATAATATTCGCCATATTTAGTACGAATGCATGTATGAATGATGGGTTTCGTCTTAATGCCAGTGTTGTCTCGGAGAAGGCCTTGGTCAGAGCTGATCGCTCATTTGGGAATGCCTTCCATGCCCTTATGTGGTCAGAAAGGTATTTGTGTGATCCAAATTTTAACATTCTTCTTTCGACATGTCCGCCCCGGGCGGATTGAGGCAATTAAAAGTAGCTATAAGATGAAATGATAAATTATTATTATTAATTAATTATTATTAATAATGTTTTATTTATTCTGGCAGAGTTAAGGCCATAAGGCCTTCTCTTCCACTCAACCAGCACAAATACAAATAAATATTTGACAAATATAAATATACACTATACTAATTATAAACAGTTAACGCTACATTAAATGTAGCAATGTAAATTTCATATACAAGTATGGAGAAGAAGAAGAAATAAGTTCATTACAAATTAAGTACCTCACCAGTATACATGTATGTCAACAAGGTGGTCAGGAAAATCTCAAATAAAAAGTAATTAAACCCAAACTAATGTTAAGATATCAACCTGCAGGAAGAAGAAAACCAGGACGTCCACTCAAAAGACTTCTGGATGGTGTTTCTCTTGAGGCCGAAACAGGTCAACAAATGGCCTAAATTCGTGAATGTACTAGATGATGATGATGATGATATTTTACACCAAATAGGAGTAAATGTGGAAATTAATAAAATTCGCAAATGGAATTGGTTACACTGCATGCATTCCAAAGTGACACTCGACCGGAATCTCAGGGAGCAAGGAGAAGAGGAAGACCTAGGTAAACCTAAAAAAGATCGGTGAAAAGAGAGGAGAGCAGGATGGGTTAGATTTGAAGCGAAGTGAAAGCACTCGCTAGCAATAAAGTGAGGTGGAGAAATTTTTTTATGAGTCCTTTGTCCCTTGAGGAATAGAAAGAGTGTGATAAAGACACGTATGTCAGTACAGAGTAATTCTTAATGGGATTGTTTTTTCTTTCGCCTTCATGCGATGTTCTTTAACGCCTCATGCCATTAGCGTCGTAATTCAAATAATAGTAGTATGGATCCACAAATTATTTTTAGTATAAGACAGATTTTAGAAAAGAAATGGGAATATAATGGTACTGTACATCAACTATACGTAGACTTCCAAAAAGCATATGATTCAATTAAGAGGGAGAAGTTATATAGTATCCTGCTGGAGTTCGGAATTCCTAAAAAGTTAGTTAGACTTATACGAATGTGTCTAAATGGCTCAACGAGTAGGGTGCGTGTAGGCAAACAGTTTTCGGACACTTTTGAAATCCAGAATGGGTTGTAGCAAGGAGATGCACTATCTCCTCTACTATTTAATTTTGTACTAGATCATGCCATTAAATCTTTAGAGAATGAGGAAGGCTTACAACTGAATGGTATTAATAAGCTGTTAGTTTATGCTGATGATGTAGTACTACTGGCCGATAGCGAGGAGATACTAAAGGCCAACACGCACACACTATTGAGTAACACTAAGAAATTAGGACTGGAAGTAAATATCAGTAAAACTAAATATATGGTCACACTTAGAAATACACTATATAATGGAAATGGACAGCTAATGACAAATGAGGGAAATTTTGAGGAATTGGCTGAATTCAAATACCTAGGAACAATAATCACAAATAGGAATGAGATGCACAAAGAAATTAAACATAGGCTCAATTCTGGAAATGCATGCTATTATGCATTGCAGAGACTTTTGATGTCCCAACTCCTTTCAAAAAACGTTAAGCTGAAAATATATAAAACTATTATTCTACCAGTTATATTATATGGGTGCGAAACATGGACTCTTACTTTAAGGGAGGAAAGGAGATTACGAATATTTGAGAATAAAGTTCTTAGGAAAATTTTAGGACCAAAGAGAGATGAACAGACAGGTGAATGGAGAAGACTACATAACAATGAACTACATGGTCTTTATAGGAAGCCAGATATAATAAGAACAGTTAAGTCCCGTAGACTGCGATGGGCAGGACATGTTGCGCGTATGGGGAATGAAAGACGTGCATGGAAACGTCTTGTAGGAAAGCCAGAAGGAAAACGCCCAGTTGGTAGACCAAGAATGAGGTGGGAGAACAACATTAACTATGATTTGAGGGAAGTAGATTATACAGGGAATGATTGGAAAGCATTAGCTCAGGATAGGGATGTATGGAGAGCTTATGTCCGTGCGGCCATGAACCTACGGGTTCGATAGTGCCAGTGAGTAAGTAAGGATCCACAAATTTTTACTCCGAGGCGTTTTGTTTCAGGTTTGAACTTCTTTAACGCGCCGTAAATCTACGACAACCGATTCATGGATTTACTTCATTCTAATGTAAACCATGCTCAAGATTTTATCCCCTTAAACATCATTGACCCCGCCCGGTTTAAACCCGTGTGTCTTGGAACCAAAGACGAGCATTGTAATCAATATTGTAGGGGAACCGACTACATGCAGAAATAAATCAAACTCATTGATACTATCTATATCCCGTAAATTCGTGGCCGCGTGAATTTATTCCCTTTTTTTCTCAAATCATGGTTAATGTTATCCTCCACCTCATCCTTAGTCAATTCTAATAAAATTCATATTAAATTCCGTTGAAGTAAATAGTCCAAGATAAAAGTTAAAAATTAAAATGTACCTGTTGGCAGATGCCGTCGTCCTCAACTTTGTTAAAATTATGTATATAAAATATTAACTGGAGGCCTTTCGTAAGTTAACTTCCATCATCAGCAGGATGAGCTTCTGCTACTCGTTGTTATCGTTTACGACGATGTAGACTCCACATGAAGCGAAAATTTAAAAATTGCTCTAGTGGTCACAATTTCCGATGTTCAAGAACGAAACTCAGTATATCCTCTTTGAATAAACCGAGGCAGGTATTATCAAAAAATGAGCGAAATAAATTAAAAGTGGACATTTGCTTGAAATCCGAAATTAAAAACTGTTAAAACGACTGGACCGATTTTGATGATTTTGTTTTTGTGTGCGTTTGAGTGGATCCTTGGATGGTGTATATTCACAATTGTACCTGGTAGATGGCGCTGCGATTGGGTTACGGTTATAGGAATTTTTTATGTAAAATATATAGTCATCAGCATTATCGAAACATTCTGCGCGGCTACAATGTGACGTCATAATGCAAGCTTCTTGAGCAACAACAGGTTACAATGAGCAGTTTTCTTGCGAACTTATTAATTAGTGAATTTTATGATAAAAATTAACTTACATTTTATCGTCCGGCCATGAGACGAGAATTGAACGTTCGGGCAGGACAATGTTTGCCGGGTCCGTTAGTACCCTAATAAACTCATTACGCGCAAGACATATAATTTAAATAGTAACTAACTAACTCACTGGCACTATCGAAACCGTAGATTCATGGCCTCGCGGGCATAAGCTCTCCATACAACACTATCCTGAGCTAATTTTCCCAATCATACCCTGTATAATCTACTCCCCTCAAATCATAGTTAATGTTATTGTCCCACCTCTTTTTGTTCTACCAACTGGGCGTTTTCCCTCTGGTTTACCTACAACAACCTTCCATGCACGTCTTTCATTTCCCATTCGTGCCACATGTCCTCCCCATAGCAGTCTACGAGACTTAACTTTTCTTATTATATCTGGCTTCCTATAAAGACCATGTAGTTCACTGTGATGTATAGTCTTCTCCATTCACCTGTCTATTCATCTTTCTTTGGCCCAAACATTTTCCTAAGAAATTTATTCTCAAATACTCTTAATCTCCTTTCCTCCCTTAAAGTAAGAGTTCATATAATTGTAATAGTAGCTGAACATAAATAACGTTGATCGGTAAACCGAGCCAGCAACAGTAAAAGGCCGTGCATGTAATGTAGCTAGTCTTCCAACAAATTCTACACATTGAATATTCACCTGCCACATTCTACTGTCAATTCCACTTAACTGAATTGTCTTCAAATTCACACTTGCCACTCACTGTCAAAACTAATGATGTATTATATTCTTCACTGGCACTATTGAACCCGTAGATTCATGGCCGTGCGGACATAAGCTCTCCATAAATCCCTAATCTCAACTAAAGTTTTCCTATCATCCCCTGTATAACACACCTCATTTCTGGTTAATATTAAATTCTCACTTCATGGTTGGCCTACCTACTTGGCGTTAACCTTCTGATTTTCCTATATAAGGAGTTTCCCTACACCTTTTTCATTCGCTATTAATGGCACACGTCCTGCCAATCACAGTCTATGAGATTTGACTGTTCAATAAAAATTAAATATATACAATTATACCTTGTTCTGAAGTCTCCTCAACTGTTAAAATAATAATAATAATCATCATCATCCAGGATTAAGCCTGTTGGCTCGTTTCGGTTTCATGAAAGCTAGAGTTGTTAAAATTGTTCAGACCATCTTCTGTGTGGGCGACCAGCATTTCTCCTTCCGTGCGGTTTATAATTTAGCAATAATTTTGGAAAACTTCCTTCTGGCATTCTATCAATATGTTCTTTCCAGTCGTTCCTATATTTAATTATTCGGTCTGTAAGTTTGAAAATATTTAGTTCCTTCATTATATCTTCATTTCTTTTCTTATCCAGCAGAGTATATCCTGCTATATTTCTTAAAAATCGCATCTCAGCTGCTTCTAATCTTTGTTCTTGTCTTTTAGTGATCGTCTAACATTCTGATCCATACATCAATACAGGAACAGCCATTACTTTATAAAATTTGATTTTTGTTAAAATAATTAAAACATTATATATATTTCGGGACCAGTTCCATCCTCAGCAGAAGGCTTTTATCTATTGTCCAACTGAGAATGAACATTTAAAAATCGCTTTAGCGGCAGCAATTTTCAATTTTTCATAACGAAAGTCAAACCTGGTTGAGTGGTAGACAAGGCCTTAAGGCCTTAACTCTGCCAGGTAAAATAAAGCTATTATTATTATTATTATTATTATTATTATTATTATTATTATTATTATTATTATATGCCATTGGAACAAAACTTTAAAGTATTCTCCAAAAATCAGAAAAATACTTCCATTTTACCTACTTAAATACAGTGTTTTAAATGTCTCTTTAATGACTTTCATGTTTATTTTCTCGCAACATATCTGGTTATATCATCATCATCATCATCAAAAACAATAGGGGATTAGGCCATTGGCCTGTTCCACTTCAGGTTATAAATTGGTCCCTCCATCGCTTCTTAGGTCGTCCAGGGTCTCTTCGCCCAGTGACATTTAAATAGAAAATACCAATGTTATTAAAACAATCTGATAGAATTAACCGACTTTATTAACCCTTAAATTGGCAAAACACTGAACTGGTTTTAACATATACAAAGAATGCCAAATAATCGTTTATCAAAGCAGCTGCTTCATTATAGGCCTCAAGGCCGAAGAAATGTAGGAAGACCAAAACGTCGTTTGAAAGACGACCTGAGCCTGCAGCATATAGTGCACCGGGGAGCGGAACAGGTCAACAGGCCCATACCTTGAAGATGATGATGATGATTGGCAACACTTATTTATCATATCAGTTATTTAAATGTGGCGGACCGCAGTGAAAACGAAATGGTGCGTAACTGTTGTTATTTTTGTCAAAAATGCTCAAAATGTTATGTAATTATGTGCTATAACTCTGCAAAATTTACAATTTATTATGTTTAATAAATGGTAGTTGGTGCTGTGCTCTTCCCATTGGTCTGCAACCACAATGTCAAATTTGACAAGGTCCCGGGACCGACTATTTCAATCAGGTAATGTTGAGTGATTCCGGGTTATGTGGCCGTGGTCCATAGTTGGTGTTGAACTATTTCAATCAGGGTTTTCTGCGGTTTCCCCTGATTCAAGAGCAAATGCTGAAATATACTAAAAAAAAAAAGACCGCCACAGCGGCAGTAAGAAACAAATAAATCCTAGCGCCATAAATAAGAACCTCCCCATCAGGGGCTTACACGGCGCTGCTCCCGTATACGACTCGGGAATCTTTCATGCTGCTTATCATGCCATTTTCGTCAACAAATATACCACAATCAGTTTGAAATTACTACCATTCAAAATTTAACGTAGTCGAAATTACGAAATCAAAATCTTTCGACATGAACAAATTTTGGCAATCACAAACAAAATCACTCAAACAAACCCACAGAGACAATCAATCCTCAAAATTACCGGGACAAATGGACATTGTCTAGGAACCCGGGGTCCACTTATGTAAGTGGGCCGAAGAACTATTACACCACCTGTACGTGCAGGTCGCAGGGCAGCTCGCTCTCTCTCTCTCTCTCTCTCTCTCTCTCTCTCTCTCTCTCTTTCTCTCTCTCTCTCTCTCTCTCTCCCTCTCTCTCTCCCCCCCTCTAGGTAAATTGTGAAATTCTTCTCGTTAGTTTTCATCTGTCTTTATTAAAATTATTAAATGAATGAAACCAATTGATGTATGTTATAAGATACATTTTTAATTTAAGGGTTAAAAGGGAAGGAACATAAGTTTTGCTGAACACATTTCAGAAACCGGCCAGCAATTTAACAAAATAGATAGAACATTGTCAATAATCCACAAAGAGAACAACAGACAAAAAATCAATATCCTGGAAGAAATTGAAATTATCAAGGAATCATGAAATAAATATTTGCTTAATGAGAACACACCCAACAACCAAAGCCCTCTGTATGAAATATACAAATAATTTCCGTAGCATAAGAATTCCTGAAGATGAAGCATGTTTTCGAAAAGCTTTGAATTTTAGTAGTGTGACGACGTTTATAACAGAAGTTTTTATAGTTGATCACGACTGTTTTATAAGTTACAAAAAATTATAATTCAAATAATTTTAACCTCAACGGTGTCCGAACATGATTACTAAAAGTATAGATAATAGAACAAGTTAAAAACTTTACTTATCTTGGCTGCAACCTTTCCTACGACACATGTAAAGACATCTGGTTACATACGATTCAATTAGCAAAATAAAGATACATTAGGTAAACCAGTATTTCGGTTCATAAATTTAACTTGCAGGGGAATTCACTTATTTTACGAAGTTCTTGAGTGACGGACGTTTTTTTTATCAACACTTTTTTAACATATGAAGTCATTACAGTCGCGATCCAGCTAATATGAAAAAATAGACAAATTTTATTTAGATTCCTCTTATTTCAGCTTTGAGTTGTTTTATGCAAAACACAGTTTTACATACTTATATGTCTAATGAAGTCATAATAATCATCATAATCATCATCATCATCATAGTAAATTCACTAATTTAGGCCATTTGTTGACCTGTTTTGGCCTCAAGAGAAACACCATCCAAAAGTATTTTGAGTGAGCGTCCTGGTCTTCTTCTCTCTTCAGGTTGATAGCTTTACATTTGTTTGGGTATCATGTGATCTTCCATTCGATAAACACGTTACATCCATCTTGACTTGTAATCAGAAATTTTGTTTTCTAAAGGTAACTTGTTCAATTCTTCTAAAATGTCTTCATTTTTGTGATCTAGTAGTGTGTATCCTGCAGTCCTCCGAAGGTACTTCATTCTAGCAGATATACTGTAAGTCTCTGTATATCATTCTGTTTCAATGTCCATACTTCGCTACCATACTAAAGAGTTGGAAGTGCCAGAGTTTTATACACTTTTAGTCTTGAATGTTTTTGGACTAACTATCGCTAAAAGATCAAATTTATTAACCCTAAAATCCTTAAAAATGTTTATATTTTTGCATTTACATCCTTCTTCATATGAGATATTGCATCGTAGATATGTAAAATAATTCACCTGCTTCAAAATTTTATTGTCAACTACAATTTTACTTCTGACAGTATCTACACCTTGAAATGCCATAATTTTTGTTTTATTTGTAGATATCTTCAATCCATATTCTTCTGTAATTTTTTTAAGTTCAGAAAATACTAATAAAATTGAAGTGCTAATATTCCATTGAGGTGTTAGATAATATAAAAAAAATGATATAAAATTTTAAAATTGTATCTTATTTTGCAGTCTCCTCAACTGTTAAAATGATTATAACAATCCAAAGATTATGAGCATTTGAGAATAAAGTTCTTATGAAAATGTTTGGACCAAAGAGAGTTGAACAGACAGGCGAATGGAGAATACTACATAACAGTGAGGTACATATAATAATAACAACAATAACCAGATATAATAATAACAATTAAGTCTTGTAGATTGAGATTGGGGAATGAAAGAGGTGCATGGAGGCTTCATGTAGGAAAACCAGAGGGAAAAATCCCAGTTGGTAGAACAAAAATGAGATGGAAAAATAACATTAACCATGATATGAAGAAGTAAATTATGGAGGGGGTGACTGGAAAATATTAGCACATGATAGGGATATATAGAGAGTTTATGTCCGCGTGGCCATGAACCTACGGGTTTTATAGAGCCGCTGAGTTAGTTAGGTGGTTAGTTAGATCTTTCGGGACCAGTCCTATTCTCTGCAGAAGGTAGTTGGTTATTACACCAGCTACTGTACATTGTTTTACTCATTTTGACAGTTGGAGAGACTTAAAAAGAAGGTACAATTTTATAATTTTATATTATAATTTTTTATATTATCATACTCAGAAAATGAATTACCTCAGCCCGATTTGAACCTATGAATCTCGGATCCAGAAACGTGCCTGGTTGGCCTCTCGACCTAACCCTGATGAAGTGGAAGAGAAGACCTTACGGTCTTAACTCCATCAGGTAAAATAAATAAATAGATACAAATAAATATAACAGATATGTAAACCAATGATTTGCGCTTAGTACTTTAAATATGTCAAAACATTGGTATACATTTAAGGTTAAATAAATTTTATAATAAGCCTATGTGCCGCACAATAAGAAGACCTCTAAAAAGAAAACATTAAAAATCACGCAATTATTTTTTTTAAACTATGCCCGCAACAATGTTAATATATGCTTGTGAAAATTAGACATTTAATAAATCAGAAAAAAGGAAAATAGAAGTAGGTCAAATGAAATTCTTACGTTCAGTAGCAAGCTGTACATTGTTAGATAAGTATAACGAAGACATCTATCAATTGGGCAGGTCTTTCGCTGCAATCCTAGCATTTTCATCCTATGCTTTGCATCGTTAGTAGGGAATTTATAGGTGTGGTAACTTCCCGTTGCTTTCTACACATGTGAAATGATGATGATGATGATGATGATGGCCAGATGATTATTGGGGACCGTTGGGCCCTAAGCCTCCTGACAATTGTCTTACAGGAGAGGAAAAACCCATGAAGCCTGTCCCGACCAGGAACAAAACCCTGGCCCGCTGCATGATAATGCAGCACGCTACCTCGAGATCACAGCGGTGGACTAATAAAGAAATAAGAGCCGAATTAAATATCTATAGAGTTATTGATAAAATTTAAGATCTAACTGGCTCCAACATAATATAAAGAATGGCACCCAATAGACTCCAACAAATTTTGCTTCACTACCAACCCAAAGGAAGAATAAATGTTGGACATTTTATAACTAGATGGAGGAATACAGTATCTTGATGTGGCATATCTCCATGGCGTGGAAGAATAATAATAAGAACAAGAAGAAGACTTCAGATATTATAAATAATCGAATTTTCTATTCACGTGGCATTGACGCTTGCGAGTTGAATTCTGTCAAGTCATCACATTAAGGAAGGATCGCTTGATATCGGAATACGCATTATCCCCTTCTCAACTTGTCATCTCCCCCAGTTCATTTGCTGTTGAGGGGTTCCTTTAAATTTCAAACGTTGTCCTTGGCGTTGGGACTCAACCCAATAACAAGCTAGGAGCCTCCTGCATCCAGCTGGATTCCCAACCCCCCTTCTCTCTCTTAAAAGCTCTCGTATACAAACATTGTTCCCTTAAAACCCATCAAAGCGGAAAAGACCCTTCAGGTTCAAAACCAAACCACTCACAAGTCCTCACCCAATTTCCTCACCCCCTTAATGTCTTTCATCACACATTACAACGCCAAAAGAATGAAGGATGTAGCGTACCAAATGGTGACAGTGCACATGTAAATAGAATTGATAGCTGATATCCACCAAGAAAAATAGTCTAAATAAAGAAAGTTATGTTATGTGGTAGCTTACAGATCAGAGCACAATACGTTACACAGGGTAGAGATTTGTTTGGATTCGTGATGCCCCTCCTAACAGTTTTTTATACAGAGGTTCATCAGCCTCACTGTTGGGGATCTCTGTATCTCTTCTGTTCTCTTCCATTTGTTCCACAAAGTTACAGGTGGCATACTCTGCCTCATTAATACTATTCACAAAATTAATACAACAAAAAAATTATGTTTATTGTCAAAGGTGGCCCCATATCTCTTTGTTTCGGCTACCAGTCTCTGGAATTTCGTGCGCTCTGGATGAAATAAACTCTTTTATAAGATTCATGATATGTTCCGTTGATGTATTATTCAACATTAAAATATAAAATTATGGAATATTCACCTGTAAGGTCCGTCTCCTCAACTTTATTAGTTATTTATAATATTTATATTTATAACTTTATTAATTATTTGTACTAATAAAGTTGAGGAAACGGACCTTTAAGGTGAATATTCCATAATTTTATATTTTAATTTTGAAATAACCTCACTGAAAACTTTTTTGACAATATACGTTATGTAATCAAGTTCTAAGGGTTATGATGATGATGATGATAATAATAATAATAATTATTATTATTATTATCATTATTATATGATCACACATAGAAGTACATTATATAATGGAATTGAACAGTTAATGAACAAATGAGGGAAATTTTGAGGAAGTGAATGAATTCAAATACCTAGGAACAATAATCACAAATAGGAATGAGATGCTCAAAGATATTAAACAGAGGCTCAATTCTGGAAATGCACGTTATTATGCGTTACAGGGACTCTTGACGTCCCAACTTCTTTTAAAAACGTTAAACTGAAAATATACAAAACTACTATTCTATCAGATATATTATATGGATGTGAAGCATGAACTCTTACTTTAAGGGAGGAAAGGAGATAATGAGTATTTCAGAATAAAGTTCTTAGGAAAATTTTGATTCAAAGAGAGATGAATAGACAGGTGATTGGAGAAGACTTCATAACAGTGTAATGTATGGTCTTTATAGGAGGCCAGATATAATAAGAACAGTTAAGTCTCGTAGACTGCGATGGGCAGGACATGTAGCACGAATGGGGAATGAAATATATGCATAGAAGCTTCTTGTAGGAAAACCAGAGGGAAAACACCCGTTGGTAGACGAAGAATGAGGTGAGAGAATAACATTAACTATGATTTGAGGAAGTAGATTATACAAGGAATGATTCGAAAATATTAGCTCAGGATAAGGATGTATGGAAAGCTTATATCCGCACGGCCATGAACCTACGGGTTCGATAGTACCAGTGAACTACGTAGTTATTATTATTATTATTATTATTATTATTATTATTATTATTATTATTATTATTACTATTTATTTATTTATTTCATTTAGCAAGTTTAACAATGTTTCTCAACATCTTCCTGGGCCCAATTAATCTACTATCTTTCTTATCCACATCTATCTGTCATTCCATTATCCATCGTCCAATCCTTTTTTCCCTCATGCTGCTCAAAAAAATAATCTATCCACGTTATTTTTGGCCGTCTTATTCTACCATGTGGCACCCAGTCTTGTATTCTTCTTGGGAATCTGTTTTCTGTCATTATTTTTACATGACCATGCCATTTTTAATTGTTTTAAAGACATCCACAATTGAAGTTTGAACATTCATCTTGTTTAATTATACTGTTTATTATTTTATCTCTTCTAGAAAATCCCGCCAGAGCCAATACATTTCAAAGGAATCAATGCAAGAACAATAATAAGTATTCACGAGTATATCCTGCCCCAAGCCAGGTTTGAAAAGGGCGAGGGAGAAGGATAACAACTTCGTTAAAAAAGGGTTCAGCATATGCCCGTCTAATACCCTGTGAGACCCCCAGCCCAGAATTACAAATACTGCTACCTTGCAGTTAGGCATTGGTTCGTCAAGGGCTAAATGGAGAGAACCTTGATTAAGAATCACCTAGTCCTCCAGGTTGGGAGTTGACGCATCAGCCTAGCTCCCTGTTAATTTAAGAAAAATGCAAAATGCTAAAAAGCCCAAGAATGAAATGCCGGACGGATTTAATAAACGACGAAAGAAGCTTAGAAAAATGCCTATGCTTCTAGGAACGTGATTATTATTATTATTATTATTATTATTATTATTATTTTATAATACGCAAGACCAGTATTAAGATATGATAGTGAAGCATGGATAATACAAAGAAGAGATGAAAGCCGAATAACAGCAAATATGATTGGATTTATGCGTCGTACAGCAGGCTACACAAAGTGAGACCATAAAAGAAATGAGGAAATTATGAAAGAGTTGGACGTAGAACCAATTCTCCACCATATACAAAACTACCAGAACAACTGGAAAGCCCATCTGCGACGAATGTCATCTCATAGAATTCCAAAAGCCATGCTTCGTTACTGCCCCAAGGCAAAAGATCGCTGGGACGTCCAAAAAAAGCGCTGGATGGAAAATTTCTCTTTCAGACCGTAACAGGCACATAGCCTAATACGTGTATGGATGATGATGCCATTTTATAATATGAACAACAGGTTATTCTTGCAAACTTCGTTAGACAAAACATTAACTCGGGGATAGGGATGCATGGACAGCTTATATTATGGATATTCTCTCGAATGCATTAAAGGAAGAAGTGAAGAAACCGTTCTTGTGGCAAAACTGAGTTTGTTCTATTGGGTGTGAAGCCCACATACCCCCTCACGGAGTGAAAAAGAGAGAAGATCATCATCATCATCACTCCAGGGATTAGGCAATTGCCCGTTCCGACTTCATAATGCATCAGCCCAACGTCTTCTAGGTCTTCCAACATCACGTCTTCCTCTTGCTTGATAATTTCTTGCTAACAATGGATATCTCTCCTTACTCATTCCATCCATGTGATCAATCCATTTCTGTCTGTAATTCGTGACTTTATCCAATAAAGGCTGTACTTTCAATTCTTCTCTTATATCCTCATTTCTTATTCTATCAAGTCTTGTACATCCTTTTACTTGTCTTAGGAACCTCATCTCCGCCGTCTGTATTCTATCCTTCTGTTTTTTCACTGGAGCCCAAGTTTCACATCCATACAATATTGTGGGAACCGCCATAACATTATACATTTTTATCTTGGTTTTTTTTTTCTAATTTTATTTTTGAATGTTCTCTGTATTGTTCCACACACCGTCTGAAATGTATTTATTTTGGAGTCAATATCTCTTTCCACATTGTAGCCAACATCACAGCCCAAATATTTGAAACTAGACACCTGTTCTATACTTTGATTTTCTAAAATAATTTTGGATTTCACTGGATCTCTTCCTCTAAAAGCCATGGTCTTCGTTTTCCTTACAGAAATCTTTAGATCGTATAATATACATATTTCATTTAATACATGCATTGATTTCTGTAAGTTTAATATATATATATATATATATATATATATATATATATATATATATATAGACGATATTTTAAATAAATGGAAAGTTTTAGTGAATCCAGGAATAAGAATGGATAATAAAGTATGCATAAATAATCTTCTATTTGCTGACGATGTAATCATAATACAGAGAGAAGATCAATAATCAAATATTTTCTGGGGATGTACTTGAGGTAGTCAGGCTGCACAATAGCCACTTTTAAGGCACGTTCGTAGCGATTAAAAATTTTTCTGGAGACAAATGGTTACTCTTGTACATACAGAAATCGAAGAAGAATACAGACACGCAAACTATCAGTTTTAATACAAAAGTGGACAGATGTTTTGAAACTGAGTTTCTCAATTATCAGTTCCATGACGTCATATGCTATATCAATATGTGACAAATGTATACCACTAATTAGCAACTTGCTAATTACCAAATTTTATTTAATTTTCATGCAGACCGCATGGAAATCAACTTCAAAACGTCCTTTGTTTACAAAATTGCATTTTGTTTAATTTTATTATTCCCTGGATTTGATTTTGTGTGATGGAAATTACAAAATATGAATAATTGTGTTTCTAGATCATTTCATACTGAAATATGATTTTACTTCTTCGCGGCGTGATCCGGATACCCAGATTCTATTCAAAGTACCTGTGGACAAATAGCCAGGCCTTTTTTATATTCTTGGTGGATGTAAGTTATACAAAAGTGAATGTGTAAAAATAAGGAGAAATAAAAGAAAGAAAAACTTTATCTTGTCTCCTATAATCTAACTGAATTTCAATTATTTTTATACTTATTGAGAGATTATTCGTAACTTCGGATTTTTGCTTGTTTGAGATTCTGAAAAACAAAATACTTCTATGGTCGGTAATAACATATTGTCAAAGTCTTACTCAGGTAGAAAAACACATGGTTATAATCTGAATAGATATAGGTTCAAACCCTTGCTACAATGATATCTAAGTTTATTTTCACTCTTGCATCCAAATATAATCTGAGGATCATACATACTTGTTTAATGTGGATATCGTGAATTTTACTGACAGGGTAAATTCAGCCGGAACGTGTACTACTTGCCCTAGTCTTTATTGTACCGTTATCGAAGTATGTGTGCATTCATATATGTTGTTATGAGGTAAATAATATAGGAATACAGTGAGGGGAAAGAAGTAGGACATAGAGAGGAAGAAATAGATGAAGAGGAAGAGAGGGATAGAGAAGCAGTGAGAAAAGGGAGAGAAAAGAGAGAAAAAATAAAGGTATATAAGAAATACTTGGCCGCGGTGGACTAGTGGTTATGCTCTTTTCCTCTGGTACCGAGGGTCGCGGGTCCAAACCCGGCCGAGATCAATGGATTTTTTAGGACCGAAAAATTCAAGAAGCAAGTCCTCCAGGAGAGATTTGTAAGCCGTGGGCCCTGAGTCTGAAGACTTTCAGGCTCGTAAAAGATCCTTAAGCCGGAATAAAATGCCTCTAAGCAAAATTTACCGATCTCAACGTCTTAGTAATACCTTAGTTATCTACTACATGTCTCATTGAGTCCGTGTGCTGACCGAATGCCATTCATGACATCTATGGGCAAATAAGATAACTAAATTAACTTGATCTAGTGGATCCCGACAAGGGAAAGGCTATGGCTCTACATTGGGCTGGTCGTTGTAGATATATTGATATAAGAAATAAACAAAGAGTAGGAAATAGAGAATGAAAAGCAGATGTTGAGCGAGATGGAAGGAGAGAAAGAGGGGAAAAATAGAGATAGGGGGAGATAGGTAAAGAGAATGTGAAACAAAGAAAAGGATAAAGATGGAGAATATATTCCTCGTTAACGTAAAATTATTAATCCAGGAATTTGAGTAATTTTATTACGTATTATACATTTATTTTATGAATTTAACATTCGAAACAAATTTATATCTTTTCATCTTCACTTCACGGGCTAGCCAAATTGCCTGTTCCGCCTCACAGTTGTTCTGTCCATCTTATCATTGGCCTTCCTACATTCCTTGAACCTGTTGGCTTGTAGTTAAATGTTGCTTTTGGTATCCCTCTTACATCTATTCTTTTTCATGTCTACACCATTTATCTCTATATTCTTTGATTGTATCATTCAATGAATATATATTCAACTCTTTTCTTATATCTTCATTCTTTATCCGATCCAATCTTGTGCAGCCTTTTATTTTTCTAGTTCATTTGTACGCTTTGTATTCTACTTTGTAATTTTTGGTCATTACCCAAGTTTCACTCCTATAAAGTAATGCAGAAACTGCCAATGCTATATATAAACTTTCAATCTAGTATGTGTTCTTATTTTGTTCTTTAATGTTTTATGTATAGTCCCACACATCATTTGAAATTTCGACAATTTCATATTTATGTCTCTTTCTGTTTTTGTGTTTACAGTAAAATTACAACCCAAGTAATTAAAATTTGTTACTTATTCAAAATTTTTGTTTTCTATTATGATTTTTTTATCTTATATTTTCATTTCCCCAAAATGCCATACTTTTTGTTTTTTTTTCTTTTGATATTTTAAAATTATATTCTTGGAATAACTGATTTAATTGGTGTACAAACGTATATGCGAATAGTAATTTTACATTCCTAATAGTTTTGTTTTACTCATTTGCATTTCAGTTAGTCTAAACTTTAAAAATATTTACTATTTCTATACATCAATTAACCAGGGAAATTGTCATTTTATTACATATAATAATCTTATATGAGTCAAGGGGTACAAGTGACAATTAGCTAATTGTGGAGTTAAGTATAGTAATCCCACTACAGGCCTCAGGAGGCCCTTGGGGTAGTAGGTAGTTAAGGCTCCCATTATTTCTGGACAATCGGCACTTGATGTCAGCCGGGTTGTCAGCCCTGCGTGACGGCCGCCTTTACCCCCAGAACAAGCGACTGGTACTCATTTCCGTTAGAGGCTGAGTCGACCCCAGGGCCATAGTGCCGCCAGAAGGTTTGGGCCAGTTATAAAATCCTGACCCACCGGGACTTGAACCCTCGACCTTTCGGCTTGTAGCTCAGTGCCTTAACCACTACGCTACGGCGTGAGTTAAGTATAGAGTTTAATAATTAAAACAAATATAATCTGAGTGGACAATGAATACAAGTAGTATGTCTGGTGCTGAAATCTAGCGGCTAGAAAGAAAACTGCTAAGACAATCACATATGGAGTGTCTCAACTTTGAACGTTATTTACTCAAAACTGACCTTTTTTATTACTTATACCCCTAGGCATCTAAGGATCTCAAATAAAACAATGAACGTGCTGGCTTGGACACGTGAGAAATTCGCTTCCGTTGCCTGAATTTCTAACACGTCGACATTAACGTGTACCTGTTTACAGTGTCTCTGCTAGGCGTTTTACGTTCTCTTTTGATCTTGAATCTATCCAAACTATAATACAAATATACCAGAGTCACGTCCCTATTAATCAGACTGCGTAAATCCTTGCGTGTCTACAGCGCCTTTAATTTTAAGATTATTCCTTAATCATAAGTAATGCCACGAGCGATTTCCAAATTATCTAGAGAATTTGGAAATCAAGAGTGGTATTTGTTAGGACTATTTAACGAATGAAATTAAGCTGTTTAGTCACAAATCATTATTTAAATATAGTTATTTTAAAATATTTATATATTTAAAAATAAACGGCGATGTTTGAAAACAAATGAGAAACGATTGGTACGCTTCATTTGCTTCTTTTATCCATCACTGCAACAAGATCACATTATTTATTGCCAAAAGAACGCAATATTGTAAGAATACACTCTAGTGGAGAAAAAATGAAACACATCAAACCGAATATTAATTCATTTCTGATGTCGTATGATGTAAATATGACAATTATATTTTTCCGGATTATTACCTGGGAAAAATACATTTAAGAAAGTGCAAACAATGGTTTCTTTTTTTGGTGGTATAATCAATTGCTACAAATGTTTTTATAGTAACTCCCGCATGCGCGATGTGACATTCATGCACTATATATACAATCTGGTAGCCGTACTTCTTGTGAGGATCGGTCACTGCAAAATAATGCTTATGACCTATTCAGAATGTTAAAAAGGAGGAGCTTTCTTTATTATGATAAACTTTAGTTCGTAAATTCTAGGCGAAACACGACTGTGATTAGTTGTAAATAAAAATATTTGAAATGTGATTGGGCATTGACTCCCATTTAGGGCATGAGTTAAATAGTCACTGGAAATGGCTTCAATTTTCAGGAAGAAACAGATTCACAAATGGGGAAAAAATATACTAATTAACTAAATCTTATTTTTTAAAATTCTTTTCCTTCGTTTACCCTCTCCATTTGTAGAGAGAGAAAAAAGCATGAGTGAACTAGTACTTACAAATGAAGCTCTGGATCGCCACAACTGGAGGAGTTGAATTTCTTGAGGGTGAAGTAAAACCACTGTAATGTGGATAAATCTGAAAAAAATAGATATATATATTTATGCGAATGTCTGTTATCTCTCCAGCGGCCACATTTTAACAACAACCAATTAAGTACAGTAAGATAATAAATGACATAAAAGACAACCTGGTGGCTTAGAAAAAAAACGATAATAAATTAACCAGCAAAATCAGACCATTAACGAGACTAGATTTAACCTGAAGCAAAAACCAAAAAATTGCTCTAGTGACCACAATTTTATTTTGTTTTTCAAAATTCGACATATCCTATTAAGACAAAATTATAAAGGTATGCGCAGAAATTAGAGAATTCACGCGATTAGGAGTGAAGGTTAACATGAAAGCTGTAATTGTTATAGGAATATTTTCAACGCTCTAGCAGTAGCAGCTTTTACTTTCTCGCATCGAAACTTGGTATATACATATATTAGAATAAGAATACACTTTATTCACAAATAAATTTTATACAGAGTATTGACACCCGAATGAGCAACTGCTCGCGCTCGGACACAGTTCAGTTACAAAATTAATACAAGCCTATGCAAAATATAATTACAACGTTTTATTTAATGACAGGTAGGATAAATACAAATTTAGAACCGAGTTTCAAGATGTAACGTTAATTCTGGCACATAAAAAATTAATATAAGGGAGAATAAAATAAATAAAATAACATAATAGTTCAATACCAAACAAAATAAGGTAATTAAATATATTAGTTAATAATAAAAGCCAAAACAAAGTTTTAAAATATAAAACCCAAAGAATTAATGCAAAGGATAATTTTATAAATGAAACAATATAAAATGGATTAATATTAAACTGAATAATGTAAATAAATACATCAGGTAATAATAAAAGCAAAACAAATTTTGGAAAAAGTTCAAAACATAAAAAAGCATTCTGACACATACAGAATGAATACAAATGAAAATTATATAAATAATATATAAAAGATTGTCCACCGCTGTGGTCTCGAGGTAGCCTTGTCACGCAGCGGGCCCGGGTTCGATTCCCGGTTCGGGATAGGCTCCTGGGTGAGGTTTTTTTCGGGGGTTATCCTCACCTGTAAGACAAATGTCAGGAAGCTTAGGGCCCAAAGGTCCCCGAAAATTATCCGGCCATCATCATCATCATCATCCTTATCATTATCATCATCATCCTTCACCGGTGTGAAAGGCAACGGGAAGCTACCACACCTTTAATTCCCTAGTAAAGCTGCAAACTATAGCATGAAAATGCTATGATTGAAGTGAAAGATCTGCTCTCGGGGTAGAATTACTATGGATGGATATAAAAGATTAAGAGCAAATTGAAGAAAGCAATTAAACTAATTAGGAAATAATAAAGTAAACAAAAAAAAGATTACTATTCACTATTTTCAAAAATTCAAATATTTGATTTAATTGATTTTTTAAATCTGTCAGTGCTTAGTTTACTTAGCTCTGGATTGGATCTTATTAACTCCGATTTAATTATTATCAAATGGAATACATTTCGTAAATCAGCAAAATCTGGCAATCAGAGTTGAGGATTGATTACATATCTAACTCGCTGACATTATCGAAACCATAGGTTCATTTCAGGGCGGACATAAGCTCTCCATACATTCCTATCCTGAGTTTTCCAATCATCCCCTGTATAATTTACTTCCCTCAAGTCATGGTTAATGTTATTCTCCAATCTCATTCTCGGTCCACCAACTGGGCGTTTTCCTTCTGGTTTTTCCTACAAGAAGGTTCCATACACCACTTTCAATCACCATTCGTGCCATATGTCCTACCCATCGCAGTCTACGAGACCTAAGTGTTCTTATTATATCTGGCTTCCTATAAAGACCATGTAGCTCACTGTTATATAGTCGTTTGCATTCACCTGTCCATCTCTCTTTGGTCCAATATTTTTCCTAAGACCATTATTCTCATATACTTGTA
Organism: Diploptera punctata; assembly: GCA_030220185.1. Classification (NCBI taxonomy): domain Eukaryota; kingdom Metazoa; phylum Arthropoda; class Insecta; order Blattodea; family Blaberidae; genus Diploptera; species Diploptera punctata. Next base: position 223,821 of record JASPKZ010007570.1, read on the forward strand.
ATCTTCTTTCCCCCTTTAAAGTACACATTCATAAGGACTTTATTAAACTAAAATTAAGATACATACAATGTTATTTACAAATATGGATCGCACGGGCAGTAAGCCGTACGTGCTGTAGACAGTCCGTTACAATAAGTCGATGTTTGGTAATAATATACTTAAAACAAAAATATAAAAAATAAAACAGAATACTTACTTACTTACTTACTTACTCACTCACTGGCACTATCGAACCCGTAGGTTCATGGCCGCGCGGACATAAGCTCTCCATACATCCCTATCCTGAGCTAATATTTTCCAATCATTCCCTGTATAATCTACTTCCCTCAAATCATAGTTAATGTTATTCTCCCATCTCATTCTCGGTCTACCAACTGAGCGTTTTCCCTCTGGCTTCCCTACAAGAAGCTTCCATGCAAGTCTTTCATTCCCCATACGTGCAACATGTCCTGCCCATCGCAGTCTACGAGACTTAACTGTTCCTATTATATCTGGCTTCCTATAAATACCATGTAGTTCATTGTTATGTAGTCTTCTCCATTCACCTGTCTGTTCATCTCTCTTTGGTCCAAAAATTTTCCTAAGAACTTTATTCTCAAATACTCGTAATCTCCTTTCCTCCCTTAAAGTAAGAGTCCATGTTTCGCACCCATATAATATAACTGGTAGAATAATACTTTTATATATTTTCAGCTTAACGTTTCTTGAAAGGAATTGGGACATCAAAAGTCTCTGCAATGCATAATAGCATGCATTTCCAGAATTGAGCCTATGTTTAATTTCTTTGTGCATCTCATTCCTATTTGTGATTATTGTTCCTAGGTATTTGAATTCAGCCACTTCCTCAAAATTTCCCTCATTTGTCCTTAGCTGCCCATTTCCATTATATACTGAATTTCTACGTGTGGCCATATATTTAGTTTTACTGATATTTACTTCCAGTCCTAATTTCTTAGTGTTATTCAATAGTGTGTGCGTGTTGGTCTTTAGTATCTCCTCGCTATCGGCCAGTAGTACTACATCATCAGCATAAACTAACAGCTTATTAATACCATTCAGTTGTAAGCCTTCCTCATTCTCTAAAGATTTAATGGCATGCTCTAGTACAAAATTAAATAGTAGAAGAGATAGTGCATCTCCTTGCTTCAACCCATTCTGGATTTCAAAAGTGTCCGAAAACTGTTTGCCTACACGCACCCTACTCTTTGAGCCATTTAGACACATTCGTATAAGTCTCACTAACTTTTTAGGAATTCCGAACTCCAGCAGGGTACTATATAACTTCTCCCTCTTAATTGAATTATATGCTATTTTGAAGTCTACATATAGTTGATGTACAGTACCATTATATTCCCATTTCTTTTCTAAAATCTGTCTTATACTAAAAATCTGATCTGTTGTAGACCTGTTTCTTCTAAATGCACATTGATGATCTCCTAGAATGTCATCAATATAGGGAGTAAGTCTGCTTACTAATATATTTGTTAGAATTTTGTACGAAGTTGAAAGTAATGAGATGCCCCTGTAGTTGTTGCAATCAGTTTTATCTCCTTTCTTATAAATTGGTAAGATCATTGATTCCTTCCATTCATCTGGAAGAGCTTCTTTTTCCCAAATCATACTAAGCAACGAGCGTATCTTGTCCATCAATTTTTCTCCCCCTGATTTTATCAGTTCTGCTGGGATCTCATCTGAACCTGATGCTTTATACATCTTCAATTTTTCAATCGCCATTTCAACCTCTAATGCACTTGGCTCTGCGACTAGCATTTCTGCTGTCTGTAAGTTATCCTCCTCAATGTCTTGTTCTGTATGTACATTTAATAGCTGATTAAAGTAACTTTTCCATATATTTAATATACTCTTAGAATCTGCAATCATATCCCCATTTTCAATCCGAATTATGTTTGTTCTAGCCTGAAACACTTTCTTTTCTATACTAATTCCCTGATATAATTCTCTAACGTTCCTATTTTTTGCGTTCATTTCAAGATCATTAATCTTCTCTCTCAAATATTACAATTAGATATTACATTATACATTAACTTAGTTATGTAGAATTATTAAGAATTAATGGTATTGCAATTTGTTAACAATTTATTTATTCCTGAATAAGTGTTGTTCTTATTTTCCGCACTTTCTCCAGAAATCTACCAACGTTTATCCAATTTTTTGGGTTTACCAGTAACTCGTAGCATGCCAATCTTTTACGATTTGAATTTATAAATCTTTCCGGTAATAACTGATCCCTCCAATATTCTAAATCGTTACATTTTGCTAATATATGTATCTCGTCTTCAAAGCTCCCGCACATTGGACATATTCGCATATCGTGATCGTCGCTAATTTTTAAAAATGTTGTTGTAGGACTTTATTAGACTAAAAGTAAGATACATACAATGTTATTTACAAATATGGGTCGCACGGCCAGTAAGCCGTACGAGCTGTTGACAGTCCATTGCAATTAAATAATGTCTAGTAATAATGTAAAGTAAGAAAAAACACAATAAGGAACAAAGAATTGAGGGGTCTAGTCAGAGAGGGAGCTACGCCACTTGGAGAAGAAATGGAAATAAATTGGGTTTATAAATCATATTACTAAATTATCTGTACAGTAAAGGGGTTCCTTTTCTCTTCTTTAACTTATTGTTATATAAACTTTGCAAAAGGAGACATATAAGTTTTAATATAAATAGCACTGATTATTTCCATTTCTTCTCAAAGTTACATAGCTCACTCTCTCAATAGACCCCTCAATTCACGTTTCGTATTACCTGGATACTAAAATTATATTGTCCTACGGACCGCAATTTCTGTTACCTGGATTTTCATTATTATAGCTATATTCCGTAAACAGCAAACTCGAACCATAAACTCGAGTCGTTGAGAAATTCGTTTAGTTTATTCAGTTAATGTGTGACGGACTTTTTATTTTTAACATTATTTGGATCCATTGTTGAGGTCCTGGAATAGAGTCGCTGCTTCGTGCGCAGGCAAATCTGGTTCGACAAGCTCCTGAATGATGATTCTTTTCGGAGCTTATCTTCATCTTTGAGACAAAAGTGATGTAACTTTAAGGCCAATGGTACCCGAAAATTATCTGTCCGTCATAATCATCATATTCCCCATGTTTAGTATGAATGTGTAAGTGAATGACGTGTTTTATCTTAAATGTACGTGTTGTCTCGGAGGAGGCCCTGAATTAAGTTGATCACTCATTTGGGGAGGCCCTCCATGATCATGTGTAGTCAACGAGACTTAACTGTTCTCATTATATCTGGTTTCCTTTAAAGATCATGTAGCTCAATGTTACAGTCTTCTCCATTCACCTGTCTGTTCATCTCTCTTTAATTAAAAAAAAAATCCTAAGAACTTTATTCTTGGCACAATTAAAATAATATTTAAAAACACAAGAATGGAAGCAAAACTAAAATTTTATAGAGCAGTGACAGTCCCTTTTCTATTGTATGGCAGTGAATTTTAGATTTTAACTAAAAGAGAAGAAAAGATCATAGAAGCAACTGAAATGAGATTTCTGATAAGTGTGGCTGTCTGAAAACTTCTAGATAAAAAAAATGAAGATATTAGAAATGAGCTAAATATTTTTAAACTTTTAGTTAAAATAAAAGAATCTAGAAACACTGGAAAGAACATGTCCAAAGAATGAAATATGATCGGATTCCAAAAATTATACTTAATTACAAACCAAGAGGAGACAGGAATGTTGGTACACCGAAAAAGAGATGGATTTAACTTTTTGAATGAGAATCTATGAGACCGAAACAACCCACACGAGCTTAATCCGTGATTGTTGTTTGTTGTTGTTTATGAACTTTATTCTTATATACTGGTAATCTATTCTCCTTTGTTAATTTGACTACTACCCCACTAACTACTATATAATGTCCTAACATTCAATCTTCCTAGAAATATGTCCCTGTTTTTGAGCTTTTGGCATGGATTCCCTCATGTAGTTCCCACCCGGAGAACTGAATGGGACACTATTTTACCTCCAGAAAATTTTACCCCAGTGGAACACGGCTAAATAAAATGTTAACATACTTAAATTACTAACCAATTTTAAACTATGGTGGAGAAGAAGAATATTTTGTGAAATTTTAAATTGTATCAATTTCACTTGCAATGTAATTAATAACAACGTATGAAACCTTTGTTCTCATTTCTAAGAACGTCATTTGAGTTTAGAAAACCTGTGTTTTGTACATCGACATGCTTGTCTTTCTTCTCATGTGAAGAAAGACAGAATATGACTTGTCCTCTAGCGATGATTGAAGTTAAAGTAAGCACACAGCGTCCTGTTTCGCGAATCTGTAAACTATCTTTGTTCGCGCATAACCAGACACCAAACTCCGTAATAACACATCGGACCGAAAAAAAAGTACTAAAGTTTTTTTATTCTTCAGGAAATAACGGACATACACAGTCTCGCCCGAACATTTATTCTGACTATACCAGTAAAGGGAAAATGAATAATACACGTTAAAAGCTCCGATAATATGTCCTATAATAAACTAACTCACTCATTGGCACTATCGAACCCGAAGTTTAATGGTCGCGCGGACATAGTTTCCATGCATCCCTATCTTAATCTAACATTTTCCAATCATCCTTTATATAATTTATATCTTTAAATCACAATTAATATTGTTCTCTCACCTCATTCGTGGCCTTTCCTTCTGGTTTCCTACATTCTCTATTCGAGCCACATGTCCTCCCATCGCAATCTACGAGATTTAACTGTTCTTATTGCATCTGGTTGGCCCGTTAAGATCATTTAGCTCTCTGTTACCTAGTCTTCTTCATTCACTTGTCTGTCGTCTCTATTAATAATTTTCAAAACAAGTTTATTCTCATATACTCCTAATTTTTTCAATTATTTATATATATATATATATATATATATAGACATACATTATATAATGGAAATTAACATTTACTAAGAAATGAGAGAAATTCTGAAGAAATGACTGAATTCAAATACCTAGGAACAATTATTACAAATATGAATGAGATGCAGAAAGAAATTAAACAGGCTCAATTCTGAAAATGCATGCTATTATGCATAATATGGACTCTTGTCGTTCCAACTTCTCTCAAAAAATGTTAAAAACTGAAAATTTATAAATCTGTTATTTCTCCCGTTATATTATATGGATACATGGATTTTTATTTTAAGTGAGGAGAAAAGAATACGATTATATGGGAATAAAGTTATTAGGAAAATTTTGGACCAAAGAGAGATGAACATACTGGCAAATGGAGAAGCCTACAAAACTGTGAGCTAGTATTTATAGGAAGCCAGATATAATAAGAACAGTTAAGTCTCATGGACTGCGATGGGCAGGACATGTGGCACGAAAAGTGATTGTGTTCGAATCTCTTTAACTTCGTTTCTGGGCCATCTGAATGCAGGCATGACATACCAGTAACTAGGTAAATTAAAATGGGGTTTTGTTCTTAGACCCTGTCTTTAATAAATTACTATATTAGCCCGAATATGATATTTGGCTTCAAATCTCACAACATTTGTATGTTTATGGAAATTGTTTAATTCAATTGTTTGCTATTTGATACTCCATTCTCTATAGTGACCAAACTGCCATTTGTAAGTTATCTTCTGTATTCGAAATAACTACTCGTACTTACGAATGCAATTTTGAAATTGATGTACTCAGGGAAGACATTCGCGTGCAAACGTTGATACAACCAACGAGAAAAACGTCTGCCTGAACCAGTAAATAAAATCAAAATTATTTATACACTTTCAGGCGCAAATGTATGTTTTTTGTAATGATGCCGCGTTTGGTCTAATTTCTAATGTATGGAACGTGAAAATGCATTTGTTCCTTTGATTTTTTCCGTTTTAGCTTAAATTAAATTAACCCTTAAATTGTCAATACAACATTTTCTCGTGCCAGTTATTTAAATGTTCCGGACCTCGAGGAAAATAAATTCATGTTAAACATTGTTATTATTATACATTATTGTGTAATTTGACATAGATAAAAGTAATTTTTACTCGTTTGTTTTTCTATTGATCTAAAAACAAAATGAAATAAATGAAATCAATGTATCCAATAAGATACATTTTTAATTTAAGGGTTAAAAGGACGAAATTAAATCATGACTTTTATGATCGCAAGGAGAAATTAACAACATTGCATGAAAATGCCAAAGATTTTTTATTTATTTCATGTCCACTATCTGCCCTACTGTTTAGAAATCAGTCCAATAGTCACCATCACTATAAAATAATCCTGCAATAATGATATGAATAGTTAAAAAATACGACCCATAGATATTAGCTTTTTATCAAATTTGCCACAAGGAATTCAGACTTCAAATTTACGCACTCATATTCTTCTTCTTGTATCTTGTAAGTCCATGTTTCCCTTAACAGAGATTTAGGCGCTCTCCCCCTACAGGGAAGAATTTGAACCATACTAATTTGTTACACTTGTTTTCGTACAGATGTCATTTGAGTGGTCCGTGGTCAGCGTTCCGCTTCATACTGACATCTAGGAAACCAAGGTAGTACTAGGACGGGAAAATTCGGAGGCCTTTTCATTCAGGCTTAAAAATCTTCTAGGAGCCTGAAAATCTTCAGACTCGGGACCCACGGCTTAAAGTCCCTCCCGGAGGACTTGCTCCTTGGGTTTTTCCATCCTAAAAAATCCATTGGCCCCGGTCGGGTTTGAACCCGCGACCCTCGAGACCAGAGGCAACGAGCATAACCACTGGTCCACCGCGGCCGATAATAATAATAATAATAATAATAATAATAATAATAATAATAATAATAATAATAATAATGATAATAATAGGCACTCATATTCACAAAGGAAAATATTAAAATAAATACCTGAAATATGCCGTCGTTATAACAAATAAAGAACTTTGGAGAAGAACAAATCAAAATTAAATTTGTAAAGAAATAAAATTTAGAAAATGGAAATGGGATGATCATGTGTTAAGAAGACAGAATGATAACATTACAAAAATGGCATTTGATTGAAACCCCCAAGGATTGAGAAGGCAAAGAGGAAGACCTAGTACAACATGGAGTAATACCATCAGGGATGAAGCTGAATAGATAGGGATGAATTGGAATGAAATTAGAATAGAATAGAATATATTTATTTAGCCTGGTGGAGTTAAGGATGAAGGCATTGTCAAACAACAGGGTGAGTTGGCGAGCTTTTATCAAGGCCCTATGCTTCCCAGTGGAGTGACTAGAAGTACTACTACTATTACAATGCCGTCGTCCTCAACTAGGTTAATTTTTTTGTAAAACTTTTAAGAATGTAGGCCTTTCGGAAACCGACTTCCATCGTCAGCTGGATATGAGCTACTAACTAATTTTCTTGCGACGCTTTTCACATCAGGTAGCTACCGACGACGTTTCGAAAGCCGCTGATGTCAAAGGCGTAGCAAAAAATCATCATTTACTAGAGCATATACTTCTGCTGATGATGGAAACCGGTTTCCGAAAGGTCTACAGTTCTTAAAAGTTGAAAAAAAATTAACCTAGCTGAGGATGACGGCACCTGCCAGGTACTTATTTTAATATCTTACTTTGTGACTATTTGCCTCAATGGAATTTTAATATGAATTTTTCAGTATTTTCACTTACATTATTTTCACCCAATATTTAATTATACTTAAGATTTTCTTGCCATTTTTAATTAGGTAATATGAACATATTGATTAATTGAAATATTAATAGATATCCTTGGTTCAATCCTTCTAAAATTATTTGGTGTACTGATGTATTGTAAACATTTGATTGAATATTATAATGCTATTGTGAAAAGAAAAAAATAATGTCTGAACCAGGAAACGAACCGTGGACCTCTAGTTCTCCAGACTATTGTGCAGCCCACTACACCGTTCGAGACTTGGCACAAGCATTAAGAATTGTTTCCACATATACAAATGTACAATTCTCGTTTCGTCCGTTGCCAGGTAGTTGACACCACCATCGCCAACGGCCGGCTTCGTTTAGAAGTATCTAGGTTTGAGAATTTTACACCACCACTTTTATAAGCAGTAAACGATGTTATTTAACATTTTCCAATACTGTTATTTTAACACAGTTCCAATATACTTCTATAGATACTTCTAAACGAAGCTGGCCGTTGGCGATGGTAGTGTCACCTACCTGGCAACGGACGAAACGAGAATTATAGATTTGTATATGTGGAAAGAATTGTTCATGTTCTTGCTTAGTCTCGAATGGTGTAGTGGGCTGCACACTAGTCTGGAGAACTAGAGGTCCACGATTCGATTCCTGGTTCAGACAATATTTCTTTTGACAATACCATTATAACATCATAATATGATCCATTATTGGAACTGTGTTAAAATAACAGTATTGGAAAATGTTAAATTTGATTGAATATATTAATTTACATAATGTTTGCTTTAAACTCTACAAATTCATGTCATTTTTGCGCTAGAAGTAGCTTTTAAAGATCGCTTTAAATACAGTCCTCGTTTGACCTACTTTACTTTAAGTGCTCAGGGAAGAGATTTATTGGACTTACATTTAACAGAATACTTGTCCGTTGTATTCATGAGGATGCTGTTTATCGTATCCATGGTAACGGAGTGTACAATAAAGTGTATAGAAAGAGAAATTCCGTGTTTCTGAATCGTACATTTTTTATTACAAATATCTAACAATACTCTTTTATATAACTTCCAGATTGTGTTATTTTTTATGGTATCTCCTTTTGTATTCACAGATTAGATAGGATTCTGCCAGCCTTCCGGTATTAACATCTTCCTACCATCTTCTCCTTGATCTATCTTTTGATCTTCTCCCTCTTGGTATATACTAAACAAACAATCCTCCACTACCTATCTGTATCTCTACATAACACCTCCTGTTTAAGTTAACTGCCCATTGCAGAAGTGCTTATGACAGAAAATAACTATAGACTTTTTAAAGTTTATATACATAAAGTTTAATAAAAAAACAATGTGGAAAGAGATATTGACTCCAAAATAAATAAATTTCAGACGGTGTGTGGAACAATACAGAGAACATTCAAACATAAAATTAGAAAAGAAACCAAGATAAAAATGTATAATGTTATGGCGGTTCCCACAATATTGTATGGATGTGAAACTTGGGCTCCAGTGAAAAAAACAGAAGGATAGAATACAGACGGCAGAGATGAGGTTCCTAAGACAAGTAAAAGGATGTACAAGACTTGATAGAATAAGAAATGAGGATATAAGAGAAGAATTGAAAGTACAGCCTTTATTGGATAAAGTCACAAATTACAGACAGAAATGGAGTGATCACATGGATTGAATGAGTAAGGAGAGATATCCATTGTTAGCAAGAAATTATCAAGCAAGAGGAAGACGTGATGTTGGAAGACCTACAAGACGTTGGGCTGATGCATTATGAAGTCGGAACGGGCAATTGCCAAATCCCTGGAGTGATGATGATGAGATGATGATAAAAAACTTTAATTTTAGATAAAATTATATAATGACTCACAACTTTCTAACAAACTATAACCCTAATGTACCTTAGGTGAAATAGGGTTTATAAATTTCAGATATTCTTCTTCTTCTACTTCATGATACAGGCCTTTTGATTTGTTTTCATAGCAAGTGGGATTTACTGAATCTTCCCATCTAGTAAATGGGCGTACAACACTTCTATGTCCTATTGGTTTGTACTTTAATAACAGCTGAGGGATTCTATCTGTAGGCATTCTTTTAACATGTTCATACCAGTTGTTTCCCATTTTGACAATTATATTTGTTAAATTAAAAAGAAAATGTAAGTCTTTCTAATATCTCCATTTCTTTTTTTGTCCAAAATTGTAACACCTGCTACTGAACATAAGGATTTCATTTCTGCAGTTTCTATTTTTCTTCTGTCTAAACGGTTAAGAGTCCAATTTTCACTTGCATTAGTTCAGACATGCACTGCCACAATTTTGTAAAATTTTAATTGTTTTCTCAAAGTTTTATTTATCAGTGTCCGTTTTATAGTGCCACACATTCTAAAAAACTCATCATCATCATTACTCCAGGGATTAGGCAATTGCCCGTTCCGACTTCATATTGCATCAGCCTAACGTCTTCTAGGTCTTCCAACATCACGCCTTCCTCTTGCTTGATAATTTCTGGCTAACAATGGATATCTCTCCTTACTCATTCCATCCATGTGATCAATCCATTTCTGTCTGTAATTCGTGACTTTATCCAATAAAGGCTGTACTTTCAATTCTTCTCTTATATCCTCATTTCTTATTCTATCAAGTCTTGTACATCCTTTTACTTGTCTTAGGAACCGCATCTCTGCCGTCTGTATTCTATCCTTCTGTCTTTTCACTGGAGCCCAAGTTTCACATCCATACAATATTGTGGGAACCGCCATAACATTATACATTAAATTTAATATTAATATCTTCCTTCTGACAGTGTGATACATTGCATCCTAAATAATTGAAATTGTTCACCTGTTGTATTGTAGGCTACTGTTATTAATGCTGATTTTACACCTCATATGGTCTTTCCCGTTGAATGCCATTACTTTCGATTTACTTTCAGAGAGTATCATATTGAATTTATTTGCTATTTCAATAATAACAATAATCATCATCATCATCATCTGGTATCATGGCAGCTGTCACCGTCTTCCGGAAACCAAATGCCATTCCTCTCTGTACATCCATTGCTCTTCCTCCAATCCTCTGATATTCATAGCGGCTTGTATCCCTTCTATCCAAGTTTTCTTCGGTCTTGCTCTCTTTCTCCTTTCCATTCGGATTCATTCCATAACAATTTTAGGCATTCTTTGTTCTGGCATTCTTTTGACATAGCCATACCACTGTAATCTTTATAATAATAATAGTAATAATAATAATAATAATAATAATAATAATAATAATAATAATAATAATAATAATAATAATAATAATCTTCCTTTCAAGTGATAGACCTGGAGGTCTGTTATGGTCACAATCCAACGTTTGAAGGGTCTGGCCAATGATTTCTTGCCTGGTGGCTGGCAATTTAAGATTTGACGTGGTATTCTTGTTCTGCTCATTCTTCTTAGTGGGATCTCCTGTTGTTTCTGTATTTTTACACATATTCCATTATTGATTCTGTTTGTAATTCTTTGAGAATGTCAGAATTCCTTTTATGGTCTATTCTTGAGTAACCTGCAGTACGACTCGTAATTAATAATAATAATAATAATAATAATAATAATATAATAATAATAATAATAATAATAATAATCATCATCATCTTCATTCATGGATTAGGTCTGTTGACCCGTTCCGACTTCAGCCCATCTCTTTCTAGGTCTGCCCACATCTTGGGTGCCTTTAGGTTTGTATTTTGTTATTTGTTTTGGATATCTATCTTCATTCATTCTGTCTATGTGTTGCTTCCATTTTTGTCTATATGTATCCATTTTATCAGTTATTGCAAATATTTCAAGTTCCTGTCTTATTTCTGTGTTCTTGATTCTGTCTTCCTTAGTGCACCCTTTAACAGATCTCAAAAATTTCATTTCTTTCTGCCGCCGTTATCCTACTTAGGTCTTGTTTTTTATGTATCCAGGCTTCTGAACCATAGAGCAGTACCGGTACTGCCAATATTTTATAAAATTTCAGTTGGGTCTCTCTTGTTGTTTTGTTATTTAGTGTTCGTTTATCGTACCACATATTCCCTGGAATTTTGCTATTTTATTATTTATATCATTATCATAATTAAATGAAATGTCACATCCTAGATAATTGAGATGGTTCACCTGTTCTATGATTTTGTTTCCTATTACTATTTTGGATCTGATTTGATTTTTCCCTTGGAATGCCATTACCTTAGTTTTTTCTATGGATATTTTGAGATTATATTGTTCACATATATTATGTAGTTTAAAAATATTCCTCTGAAGTTCGTCTTCTGTATTTGCTATTATTACCTGGTCATCAGCGTATAATAATGTTTTCAAGTAGTGTGTTTTAATCTAATTTTATTCCTTTATTTGTTTCTTCGTTCCATTTTTTTATTATATCATTGATGTATAGGTTAAATAAAACTGGAGAGATACTGCATCCTTGTTTAACTCCTTGATTAGTATGAATTTTATTTTTACTTACTTCATTTCTAGTTTTTATAACAAAATTTGTGTTCCAGTACAAACTCTTTATAGCTGCTATTAAGTGTTTCGGAATTCCTTAATAATAATAATAATAATAATAATAATAATAATAATAATAATAATAATAAAAAAATACTTACTTACTTACTCACTTGCACTATGGAACCTGTAGGTTCATGGCCCCGGGGACATAAGCTCTCCATACATCCCTATCCTGAGCTAAGGCTTTCCAATCATTCCCTGTATAATCTACTTCCCTCAAATCATAGTTAATGTTATTCTCCCACCTCATTCTTGGTCTACCAACTGAGCGTTTTCCCTTTGGCTTTCCTACAAGAAGCTTCCATGCAAGTCTTCCATTCCCCATACGTGCAACATGTCCTGCCCATCGCAGTCTACGAGACTTAACTGTTCTTATTATATCTGGCTTCCTATAAAGACCACGTAGTTCATTGTTATATAGTCTTCTCCATAATAATAATAATAATAATAATAATAATAATAATAATAAATAATAATAATAATAATAATAATAATAATTATAATAATAATAATAATAATAATAGCTACCTATTTGTATTCACCTTTCTACGTGCTCTCTCAATCTCTTACCACAAACTTATATCTTCAGAACATTTTATAATTTTAATGGAATCATCCCTATTAACTATAAAATACATGTTTGTTGTTAAATCTTAAGCATGCCCCTTCTATGACTTTGGCTAAATATTTGAAATTGATATTAAATTTAAAATATTCATAAAATTAATTTTAAATAATTCAAGTTATATTGAATCGCACAATAAGATCTTCAGTGTAAATTATATTACCGTATTAACAGAAAATATTCCACATATCAAACTAACTGGCCCTATGAAATCTCGGAGTAATGCCGAGCGCACATAAGCTCTCCGAATATCCCAATCCTGAGGGAATATTTTCCAGTAATTTGTTATATAATTCTCTTCTTCAAATTATGATTAATGCCACACTCTAATCTTATTTTTGGACTCCCTACTGGGTGCTTTCCTAGAGGAAGTTTCCGTGCGCCTCTTTCATTCTCCATTCGTGCCACATGTCCACGAGACTTAACTATTATTACAGGGGATTCTTTACAACATGTAACGCGAAAATGTTTTTTAAGTTCCAATCATATACCATGCGCATGCGCCAACAAACGCTTAGCAGTTTACACTTTGGAATTACGGGATGCAGCGAACATATTCACCATGTTTAACGAACCTGAAAGCTATCCTAATGCAATTTAAGTACTCAACCCTGTGAAAGACCAACCTAAAGCTCACGTAACGTAATTTAAGTACTTTAATCTGTGAAAGAATGCAATGCCCAAAAATAAATTGTAAGTTATGAAATTCTGAAGAATATGTGTGTAGTTAATTAGTACATACTCTATATTGGTTGCATTGCAACACAATTTTTTTTTAGAATATTCGTTAAAATCAACATGGCAGCCACGTATTCATGCTATGTATGTAGTGTATTACCGGAAAGATTTCTAAATTCAAATCGTGAAAGATTAGCATGCTATGAGTTAATGGTAAATACAGAAAATTGAATAAACGTGGGTAAATTTCTGGACAAAACGCGGAAATAAGAACAACACTTATTAATGAATAAATACATGTTATCAAAATGCAATACCATTAATTCTTAATAATTCATTATAACTTAATTATCGTATAATGTTATTGTATTATTATGTAATTGTAATAATATTGTGTATTCTTTATATAATTGTAATATTATTGTTTTCTTTTTGTTTTTCTTTATACTATTACTTTATTGTAACGGACTGTCAACAGCACGTATGGCTTACTGCCCGTGCGACCCATATTTGTAAATAATATTGTATATATCTTACTTTTAGTCTAATAAAATCCACCACTACTACTACGTATGTAGTTAATAATCATACTTACTTACTTACTTTCTCACTGACACAATCGAACCCGTAGGTTCATGGCCGCGCGGACATAAGCTCTCCATACATCCCTATCCTGAGCTAATATTTTCCAATCATTCCCTGTATAATCTACTTCCCTCAAATCATAGTTAATGTTATTCTCCCATCTCATTCTCGGTCTACCAACTGAGCGTTTTCCCTCTGGCTTCCCTACAAGAAGCTTCCATGCAAGTCTTTCATTCCTCATACGTGCAACATGTCCTGCCCATCGCAGTCTACGAGACTTAACTGTTCCTATTATATCTGGCTTCCTATAAATACCATGTAGTTCATTGTTATGTAGTCTTCTCCATTCACCTGTCTGTTCATCTCTCTTTGGTCCAAAAATTTTCCTAAGAACTTTATTCTCAAATACTCGTAATCTCCTTTCCTCCCTTAAAGTAAGAGTCCATGTTTCGCACCCATATAATATAACTGGTAGAATAATACTTTTATATATTTTCAGCTTAACGTTTCTTGAAAGGAGTTGGGACATCAAAAGTCTCTGCAATGCATAATAGCATGCATTTCCAGAATTGAGCCTATGTTTAATTTCTTTGTGCATCTCATTCCGATTTGTGATTATTGTTCCTAGGTATTTGAATTCAGCCACTTCCTCAAAAATTTCCCTTTTTTTTTCATTAGGTTTCCATTTCCATTATATACTGAATTTCTACGTGTGACCATGTATTTAGTTTTACTGAGATTTACTTCCAGTCCAATTTCTTAGTGTTACTCAATAGTGTGTGCGTGTTGGCCTTTAGTAACTTATCTCCTCGCTATCGGCCAGTAGTACTACATCATCAGCATAAACTAACAGCTTATTAATACCATCCAGTTGTAAGCCTTCGTCATTCTCTAAAGATTTAATGGCATGCTCTAGTACAAAATTAAATAGTAGAGGAGATAGTGCATCTCCTTGCTTCAACCCATTATGGATTTCAAAAGTGTCTGAAAACTGTTTGCCTACACGCACCTTACTCTTTGAGCCATTTAGACACATTCGTATAAGTCTAACTAACTTTTTAGGAATTCCGAACTCCAGCAGGATACTATATAACTTCTCCCTCTTAATTGAATCATATGCTTTTTTGAAGTCTACATATAGTTGATGTACAGTACCACTATATTCCCATTTCTTTTCTAAAATCTGTCTTATACTAAAAATCTGATCTGTTGTAGGCCTGTTTTTTTTATACAACAGATCAGATTTTTAGTATAAGACAGATCATAGGAAAATATATTGAAATAATCGTTAGGAAAAATGTAAAAATCATTGTAAATGCAGGGAAATAATTGAAAAATGGAACCCTAAGATGAAAATTGACAGGAGTTTATGAATGAATTAAAAAAAGTAGCGTAACATGTTGCAAAGAACAGCCAAAAAGTTAATGCTATCCATATTAATAGTAGGCCTATATTATATGGAAGTTGGCATAATTTTGAAAATACCTTTAATTGTAAATAATATTTAGCATGACGGATATAAAAAATGTCGTTTATTTTAATTAATATTGCGATTAAATCAAATCTAATTAGCTGTTATTTGAAACACTTCTTAAAGATTGAAGATAACCTCATATATCCCTTAAAGGGTAAAGGACGCATATTAAAAAGTAGCTCTTACTTTTCTAACGCGGGGAGATACTTCGCGTTATATTTACCAAGAAGCTTATTAATAAAACAATATTCATAACTCCACCTTTGCCGCTCCCAAGTCCGGATGAGAAAGGAGGAGGGGGATGAGTAAAACTTGCTAAAAAATCTAGGTTCAGCTGACTCGGCTAATATGAGAGTCCCTAGCCAGGGTTACGGTGAAGACCCCAGCGGCGAATGGAGCCGATTAGGAGATCACCGGTATGATGCAGACGGCGGATGAGGCAATAAAGGGTGGATCAGACTCATAGCTGCAGTGAAAGCAACTGATCTATGGTGGACTCCAGAAAAAAGTCTATGGTCCTCCAGGTTGGGGGTTGATGCTATGGGCCAGCTCCTCATACATTGTAAAAAAAAACTTAATGTTAAAAAACCAAAATATATAGCCTCGGTTTGTGTATTTTGGTTGAGGATACCTGCGTATATAACAGAAACAATCCTGAAATAAAAATATTTATAAAACTAGAAATATTAGTAGTACACGGTATGACACGTTCTTCCAACTTGAATCAGGAGGTCATGTAGTCCTCATAAACTCATATCGATACTACAGTAATTACTCTTGGGAATAAATATGCAAATATTTATATTGAGTCATATCGCGCGGACTGAAACTTCATTACTGTGAGCGTCCAGATAGGCCTATATCTGGAAGCCACAAATAAATCACACACGCACAGGTATAAATATTTCTCTACCACATCTCTTTATGTAAACATGTTTTTTGCGCGAAAGTGCGTTTTGTCGTATTTATAGCAATGGCGACCATGATTGAAAGTTCAACTTCCTACATTTCGGGATTGCCAACCTAAATAACTATACTGTAATATTACATTTACAACCACGTGCGGGAAGTAAAACCACTGCCCTCTATGTATACTACGTACAATCTATATACAAAAAATATCCAAAAGGTAGTGTTAATATACATTATACGAAACAGATAGCTGCATTTTAAATGAACTAAACTTTATTTGAAACAATATAAAACAATAAATACGTACTTGCGGCCATTTTATTAATAATAATGGTCTCACGGCCTCCTGTTGTTTCAACTAATAAACATTGCCCACACTGTTAACGTTACTCAATTGTTTATAATGAACGCTCTTATTTCCAAAAAAAAAAATGTTATTATTTTACTACTATTTATTATAACACCATTGCGCAAAAAATATTGTACAACGCACGTTTGTGAAGTGTTTTACAGGATCTCGGAAATTAAAAACTTCGCTATCGCTCGGTTTTTAAACATTTTTCTCCATTCTGTAAAAACCATTTCCCAACCTCGCATCATAATATAGCCTACTATTATTTGCTTATCAGTAAGAAACACTCACCATATATAGCCTATATATATATATAGGCCTATAATTATTTAACCCTAAAACAAGTCTGAGGAAAGGAATCTAAGATCTAAAAAGAGATCTGGGCTTGCTAGGTTCAGGTTAGGGGCATGGAAATTTTTAAAAATTAACGACGATCGCGATATCCAAATAAGCATATGTCTAATGTGTGGGAGCTTTGAAGACGATATACACATATTATGAAAATGTAGCAATTTAGATTAATGGAGGCGTCAGTTGTTACCGGAAATATTTCTAAATCCAAACCGTGAAAGACTGGCATGCTAAGAGTTAATGGTAATCCCAGAAAATTGGATAAATGTGGGTAAATTTTTGGACAAAACGCGGAAAAATAAGAACAATACTCATTCGTAAATAAATATATATGTAAACATAGTGTAATATCATTAATGCTACCGTAATAATTTTACGTAACCTAATTAATTTATGAGATAATTGTATTGTTTTCTATTGTGTTTATATTATTTCTAGACATTATTTCATTGATTCGAACTGTCAACAGCACGTACGGCTTACTGCCCATGTTTGTAAATAACATTATATGCATCTTACCTTTAGTCTAATAAAGTCCTACTACTACTACAACTATTTATTTTGCAGGTTTCACAACATCTTCCTGCCCCAATTAATCTACTCTCTTTCTCCTCCACATCTCTCTGTCATTCCAATCCCCATCGTAAAATGCCAAATCAGCTGCTAATTCAAATATACTTTTACTTCTTCTGTCCTCTATCATATATTAAAGAAGTATTAAGAAAATATCTCATACAAAATTGGAATGCTGAGTGGTGAAACAGTATTAATGGTGCTTTGACAAGAACATTATTTTTCCCAACCGTTTTTGACCGAATAAAGTGCAAATACGTAGAACCAAATTTTGTATTGACACAATTTATGACTGGACACGGAAAATTTGGACATTATTTGGAACGATTTAAAATACGTACAGATACCTGTATTTGCAAAAACTCCAGCCAGACTATCTCACATCTGTTATTTGAGTGTCCCGCATTGGATTCCAAAATACATGAATTTATTAAAAAAATAGGTTATTGTCATAATAGATTTCAACTGCCTTTGTCAAATATTTTATGTAAGAAGTGTTGCTATAGAAAGCTGTGTGACTTTATCACAAGTAATGCCACGAGTGATTTCCAATTTATCTAGAAAATTTGGAAATCAAGACTGGCATTTGTTAGGACTATTTAACGAATAGAATTAAGCTGTTTACTCACAAATCATTATTAACTATAGTTATTTTTAAATATTTACATATTTAATGTAAACGGCGATGTTTGAAAACAAATGAGATACGATAGGTACGCTTCATCTGCTTCTTTTGTTTATCACTGCAACCAGATCATACTATTTATTGTCAAAGGACCGCAGTATTGTTAGAATCATAAGAATGCTCTCTAGTGGAGAAAAAATGAAACATCAAAATGTATATTAATTCATTTCTGATGTCGTATGATCTAAATATGACAATTATATTTTTCTGGATTATTGCCTGGGAAAAAATACATTTAAGAAAGTGCAAACAGAGGTTTCTTTTTTTTTTTGGTGGTATAATCAATTGCTACAAATGTTTTTATATTAATACAATCTGGTAGCCGTATTTCTCCCAGGCTCAGTCACTGCAAAATAATGGTCAGACCTGTTCAGAATATTAAAAAGGAGGAGCTTTCTTTAATATGGTAAATTTAACACTGATAAATACTTCGTGAAACACGACTCTGATTGGTTGTAAAACAGAAATCATTCAAACGTGATTGGTCATTGACTCCCATTTGGGGCACGAGTTAAATAGTCTATCAAATTTTTAAGAGACTTTGAGTTAGTTTTTTTATTTGTTAATTAATTAATTTATTTGTTCTTATTACGTTACTATGTAACGCTAGAAATTAACAATACTCTAAATTATTGTAAATAATTAATTGCATTGTAACTAAAGCCCTAACATACCGGGTGGTGAAATAGGGTTCGTGTTATTGGAGATTCAATAAAAAATAAAAAATCCTTTTTCCTTCATGCTGCTCAAAACAACATTAATCCACTTTATTTTTGTCCGTACTCTTCTTGTCTTCTACCAAATGGCACCCATTCTGGTATTCTTTGAGAATCTATCTTCTGTCTCCTTTTTTCATGGCCATACCATTTTAATTGTTCGTTTTTTAATTAAATCCACAATTGAAGTTTGAACATCCAACATTCGTTTAATTACACTGTTTCTTATTTTAATTACTTCTAGAAATTCTAGCTGAACGCCTCCAAAAATTCATTTGTGCAGAATTTAATTTAATTATTGTTCCAGACTTTAATTGCTATGTTTTTACACCGTATGTCATTGCACTCATTATTATATTAAAAATCTTGTTTTTGTTTTGGAACTTACATTCTGATCCCATAAAATACAATTTAATTTTGATATTGCAGAATTGCCCTTGTTTATCCTTATTTATTTATATAATAATAGGCTAAAATATAATTAATTAAACATTTACAATTTTCTTAAAAATAAGCAATGGATCTGTGAAAAATTATTGAAAATTCAATGCGTTTAAAAAAACTATATGAAAATATGCATTTACATAAAAATAAATCCAAAAAAACATATGTTTGATGTTAAATAAAATTTGATATAACAGTTATGATAGTCTCATATAGACCATCGAATTCAATTTGGAAAGCCTATCTCTACGGAAGAAAATATTTATTTACCTAAAAATCCGTTTTCTAATTTACGTATATAGGGCTTGCTACTTAAATTAACGCCGCTATCCGAGGCAATTCGTTAGGTATTATTACTTACTTAAAATGCTTGGCAAGAAAAAAGTGTTTAATCAATCCTTTAAACTCGTCAGATATGCAAGTCGCTGGCTAACAGATGACAGTAGAGGAAATCATGATACCAATAAAATAACCATGGTACCATGAGGTATTAAGAAACATTATCTTTACATTAAGCAGGCGATCTAAAAAGCACATTTGATTTTGATAATTCGCATAACTGCTGATGGTTGCGGCCGTTTCTGGTTCCGAAATTCGCTGGTTCAAACGCAGCCAGTATCGATTTATTTTTTCAGGGCGCTAAGGTTCTGAGTATGGGTTTATAGAGAGGAGAAGTAAAGACGTGGGACTATTTTCGTAGATTTACGGCTCTTAAAAGAACTCAAATCTGAAATAAGAGACCTGTAAGCATTTCTGGCTAAAACGAACACTCTATTGAGTATTACTAAGAAACCGGAACTGGAAGTAAACACACATCCATCCATAGTAATTCTGCCCGAAGGCAGGTCCTTCATTGCAATCATAGCATTTGTATGATATGCTTGCAGCTTCACTAGGGAATTGTAAGTGTGGTAGCTTCCCGTTGCTTTCCACACCGGTGAAGGATGATGATGATAATGATGATGGCCATATGATTTTGGGGACCGTTTGGGCCTTAAAGTTTTCCTGACATTTGTCTTACAGGTGAGAAAAAAACTCCGATAAAACCCTCACCCAGAAAAACTGTCCCGACCGGGGATCGAACACGGGCCCGCTGCGTGACAAAGCAGCACGCTACCTCGAGACCACAGCGGTGGACTAGTAAACATCAATTAAACTAAATATATATTCACGTTGAGAAATGCATTATATAATGTAAATGGACAATTAATGACTGCGATGGGTAGGACATGTAGCACGGATGGGGAATGAAAGAGGGGCATGAAAGATTCTTATAGGAAAACCAGAGGGAAAACGCTCAGTTGGTAGACTAATAATGGAGAATTATATTAACCATGATTTGAAGGAAATCGATTATACAGATGATGATTGGAAAACATTAGCTCAGAATAGGGATGTATGGAGAGCTTATATCCGCTTGGCCGTGAACTAAACAATATGATTGTGTACATGTTTTTACCTTGCAGGTCAATTTATAAACAGAGATCTTTACTGCTTATCACAATCATAGAAGTCTAAAAGGTTGTTAGCTCTTACATGGATTTAGGAAGACGTAGCGTTGTAAGAGAAGGGACAAGAAAATGTTTGTGAAGAATTTATCGTCGCTGTCCATTTTCGTGGAGATATGAAAAACAATAAATATGTGTTTAGAAATACAATAAAGTAAAATATATGGATGCACCTTCCATGTGATCATTAAAACTTCTTCAAGAGATTTCAAAGTGCGTGAGAGATAAGCAGGGAACTGAGGAGGCCAAGAAGGTCGTGCCTCTGGAGGGTCATCTGTTCAGGTCACCGAGTTCCAGTTTTTCAGATATTTGGTTTCCCCATAAAGTGCTAACTTTCATGCTGCTATTCTATTTTTAATTTATACAGCGTTATTTCTATCATGTGAACGGAAGATCAATTTTATCTGCTTAAATGAAAATATTCAACCCACACTTCATATGAAAGTATACGGCTAGGCCTATACGTAATTTTTCAAAACATATGCCTACTAAATTTAGGATCAAAACTTCTAAAATTCATCTTAAAGCACCATTGAGGTTATGTAATATAATGTAAAAATATAAAATAAATAGGCCTACCTGATATGCGACATGTGGCACGAATGGGGAATGAAAGACGTGCATGGAAGCTTCTTGTAGGAAAACCAGAGGGAAAACGCCCAGTTAGTAGACCAAGAATGAGGTGTGAGAATAACATTAACTATGATTTGAAGGAATTAGATTATACAGGGAATGATTGGAAAACATTATCTCAGGATAGGGATGTATGGAGAGCTTATGTACGCGCGGCCATGAACTACGATTTATTTATTTATTTAGTCTGGTGGAGTTAAGGTCCACTCACCAGGACAAACGTATATTAGGCCTACAAGAGAATATAACAATCATAATTAACTCTAACATTAAATGCTAAATGAAGATTTTGACCAATAAGATAATATCTATTATATTACGATCGTCCACCGCTGAGGTCTCGAGGTAGCGTGCTGCCTTGTCACGCAGTGGGCCCGGGTTGGATCCCCGGTCGGGGCAGTTTTTCTGGGTGAGGTTTTTCCTCACCTGTAAGACAAATGTCAGGAAAACTTTAAGGCCCAAACGGTCCCCGAACTAATATGGCCATCATCATCATCATCCGTTTCATTACCATCATCATCCTTCACCGGTGTGGAAAGCAACGGGAAGCTACCACACCTACAATTCCCTAGTAAAGCTACAAGCATAGCATGAAAATTCTATGATTGCAGTGAAGGACCTGCCTTCGGGCAGAATTACTATGGATGGATATTACGATCTATAATGCAACCAGTTAATGATAGTTAAGATTAAGACTAAAACTAAATAAAATGTATTCTAGCAAGATAAATTAAATTGTTGGTAGACCGTCCCTGTCTTATGTAGGGGCCTATATAAAAAACAAAAGAAATATAATAAAATATAGAAAACTAATTTAAGGTTCGATCCCCAGTCGGGGCAGTTTTTCTGGATGAGGTTTTTATCGGAGTT
Source organism: Diploptera punctata (assembly GCA_030220185.1). NCBI lineage: Eukaryota > Metazoa > Arthropoda > Insecta > Blattodea > Blaberidae > Diploptera > Diploptera punctata. The sequence continues at coordinate 246,429 of JASPKZ010007570.1, forward strand.
TTTCCTCACCTGTAAGACAAATGTCAGGAAAGCTTTAAGGCCCAAACGGTCCCCGAAATCATATGGCCATCATCATCATCCTTATCATTATCATCTCATCATCATCATCCTTCACCGGTGTGGAAAGTAACGGGAAGCTACCACGCCTACACAATTCCCTAGCAAAGCTGCAAAGCATAGCATGAAAATGCTATGATTGCAGTCAAAGACCTGCCCTCGGGCAGATTTACTATGGATGGATACAATATTTAAACAAATTAAAATATTTGTTAATTTTAATATTATTTTCATAAATTATTAAATGTATTAACTGTTAAAGCAATTCTATCAGTGAGGTGTACAAGTCAGTTTGTTATTAAATAATTCTTTAGTTTGTTTTTGAAGGATGTTATAGTTTGACAGTCTCTGACATAGGGCGGAAGGGAATTCCATGTTTTGGCAAGTGAGACTGTAAAAGATAATGAATAATACACAGTGTGACGAGGAGGGATATAAAGGACAATGTGCTGATGGGATCGAATGTCAAGATTATATGTGGTGCCAGTGAGTTAGTTAGTTAGTTAGTTAGTACCTGATATATCCTCGTCCACAACAAAAATTAATTTATGTTTGAAAAAACTTAGTCAAGTGGTTAAAACAATGAATGCCTTTCAAAACCAAGTTTCATCTTCTGCATTTCAACTGGTACCAATGTTGTTGTATAAGTTGTACAACTTAAAACAAGTTTTAACTGCTTCATGAAGTTTTTTGAAATAGAAATGTATTTTAGTTGAGGACGACATATTTGTCAGGTACTCATGTTATATTTATAATAATAATAATAATAATAATAATAATAATAATAATAATAATAATAATAATAATAATAATAATAATAATAATAATAATAGCTTTATTTTACCTGGCATTTTACCTTAAGGCCTTGTCTACCACTCAACCAGGTTTAAAAAAATACAAACAAAAAATAGTCTTAAATCTAAATTACAATATATATATATATATATATATATATATATATATATAAAAACGATTACAAGTTATGAATACAATACAATTAATATTTATAATGTATTTTGATTTACTCTAATTTTAACGAATTAAATATATAATATGTACTATATAAAAAACAGGAAAAGATTAATGACATAGTATAAAATTAAATAAATAGAGAAAATTAATTATTAGACAACAGGTAACTGTATAAGCGTGACTTAAAGGTACCAAGTGTGCGGCAACCCCTGATATCTTGAGGAAGGAGATTCCAGGAGCGGGCAGAGGCTACTGTGAAGGAAGTAGAATAGGAGGAAGTGCTATGAAGAGGAATTGTTAGCAGACTGCTATCTTGTGATCTAGTGTCAATATTGTGGTAAGAGGATAACTTCTCAAATCTAGACGCCAGGTAAGTAGGGATGTAGGAATTCAGAAGCTTGAAAAGTAGTGAAAGAGAGTGCAATTTACGTCTGTCAGTAAGACGGAGCCAAGAGAGGTTATTAAAGTGTTCCGAAATATGGTCATAACGGCGGATATTGAAAATGAATCGAACGCAAGCATTATGAACACGCTGCAGTCTCTGCGACAAGTCATAGTTTAGATCATTATATATAATGTCACAATAATCGAAGTGTGGTAACACAAGATTCTGCACAAGGATTTGTTTTAACGAAACTGGGGGAAAATTCTTTAAACGTCTAAGATAATGTAAGATGGAGAAAGTCTTTTTACATATGTGTTTCACTTGTGTTTGCCAGGTTAAATTTGCGTCTAGATGTAGTCCAAGATCTATTACTGAAGAAGAATAAGGGATAATTATATTATTTATAGTAATGTTTGGTAGTGTAGATATGTCAAAGGTTGTAAGCAGTCTTTGTTGTCCCATTAGAATTACTTGTGACTTGTTAGGATCTGATTTAGTCAGATTTTAAATTTGTCATATTTTTCAAATGAAGAAACTTGCTTCGTTAAATATTGGTTTATCTATGTGTTCAATAATTTGCATCTATTTAAGGCTTATAGGGTCATGTAGTAACATATTTGGTTCAGGCAAAACACCACAAGCTGGAAAATCGCAGATTGGATGCCCGAAGTAGCAAGGATTTTTAAATTGGCCTAAACTTCTGGCAGCAAGACGACCGTGGGGTCACCTCATCCTCTAACTGAAATGAGTTGACTGGTTGAGTGGTAGCCAAGGCTGGCAAAATAAATTATTATTTTTATTATTATATTATATTATATTATTTTCGTCCGGCATTCTTTTCTTTAGATTTTATTAGAATTGTGTATTATTCAATAGAATGAGGAGCTGGCCCATTGTTTAGGACCTCCAATATACAGGACCAGGTAATTTGTAAAGGTTGTCTTCCTCTAGCCTTTAGTGAATCAACACTAAACTATAAGGCAGTATCTGTTAGTTTTTGTTAGTCTAGGGTATTTCATTTCCACGATACCACCCATATCTGGGAAGCATTCCCCTATCCACCACGTGTGGAGGCGACCGATGGGGGACTAACTACCCCACACGGTTATTGCAAGTAGAAAAATAATACCGCATTAAAAAGATAGAAGAAACAAGTTTGGAATGGTATGGGCGCCTCATAAGAATGGAAGAAGAATACCAAAGCAGATCCTTGATTGGAAAGCTAATGGAAGAAGTGGAAGAGACAGACTTAGAGAACGTTGGATAGATGGAGTAAGGAGCAGTATGGAAGCTAGAGATTTGAGGGAAGAAGATGCTTTAGACAGAAACCTCTGGCGACAAATCACTTGAGATGAAGGAGAACTATCGCACTGTAGGATATTCCTAATAAAATATTTATTATTATTTATTATTATTATTATTATTATTATTATTATTATTATTATTATTATTATTATTATTATTACTATTATTCTACACTACAGTAGTTTTTTTTCCTTCAACCCAAAATAATTTTATTCTTCCAAAAATTCCTGTTTTGCGAATTTTCTCTTGTCAATTCTATTCTATTTATACCCTTCCTAATCCATACATCCATTGTCCCTGTTATTTTACTCTTTTCAGAGCCTTCAGTACTACATTTCAAAATCATTTTCGGAATTTGTCTTCTCCCATTTTTTTTAACATGGCCAGACTATCTCAATTTTCGTTCTTCAGTTATTTCAAGAATATTCTTAACCACTTCCATCATCTCTCCAATTCTTCCGTTTCTAATTTTATCCTTTCTTGACTTTATGCTGCTCTACGTTAATAGCTCATTTCTACAGCCAATATTTTACTTGCATGTGGTCTGACTATTGTCCAAGTTTCAACTGCATAGGCCTATAACATTGCACTTTGAACTAATGAATTATAAATTATTATTTTTGCGTTGTTTACAGTATTATTGCTCTATATAACTGAATTCAGCATAACAAATATTTTTCTTCTGTACTTTTCTTTTATTTCAACTGAGCGTCTTCGATCAGCTTCTAAAATGGAACCAACATATTTAAATGTATTGCCTTTTTGAATTTATTCTTCAATCTCTAACTCTTCATCAAACTCCATCTTCAATGTAAAATATTTAGTTACCTTAAAATTAATATAAAACCTACATTTTTAATATTCTTCAATCAATTTTCTCGTCATATATGAAGCATCTTCTATGTACTGGGTTGTTAGAACTTGGTCATCCGCAGAAAGTAAATGACGTAGAAAATATTTTGTGAAATTTTATTATTATATTATTATTATTAATATTATTATTATTATTATTATATTATTATTATTATTATTGGAAGTGAGGTATGGACAATCAATGAGTACTACAAGAATATACTAATAGCTCTAGAAATGGATTATTTACGCAGAAGTGCCAGAAAGTCTAAATTAGAACATGTCACAAATAAGGAAAATAGAAACATAATGGAAGCAGAAGAAAGCATAATTGAAATAATTGAGGAGAAGGAATTAAAGTGTTTAGGACATGTTTTAAGAATGGAAGATGAGCGATGGCCGAAGCAACTATATGAATGGCATCCGAACAGAAAGAAGAAAAGAGGGAGGCCAAAGTTAACATGGAAGGAAAACATGAAGACAGTAATGCAAGCTAGAGGGCTAAGCATCGAAGATGCCCAAGATCGTAGGCTTTGGAGGTTTGGCACGGGGAGACGGCAGCAGCTATAAAAATCCGAAGATAGATAGATTATTACTATTATCATAATCATCATTATATTCGTTTCTGGAAGTAAAGGCGACTTCATACAGCCCTTTTAACTCGATAGACATCTTGTGTCAATTGTCTAGAAAGATGGAAGTGTCTTAACCTCCTCAAACTATCCTATCGCCCTCTTAAAACCTGTAGAGGACCAATTTATCTTTATCTTTAGCCTATATATGCCTACACTTTATTACTGTTTGAAGGAATGGAACGGAAGATTCTTTTAATATATTCGTATCTCAACAAAGAATGCTACTACCTTGAGAGAATGAAGTAAGAAGAGAGAGGTAGAGAGAGAATTAATTATAGCCATTCTAAGAAGGAGTTCTGGAAAGACCGGCCTACTAAAATGGCTTCACGAACACACAAATAACAATTTTTTATTATTAGAAAAAAACATAATGAAGAAATCAAAACATGACAGAATTGGATGTACATATTTGGGAATAATGTTAGCTTCAAGGAATAAATTAATGGATATCAAGAAGAAGGCAGGAATGGAATAACTGTTTCTCAAGAATGAGTAGACAGGCTATCAATAGTCGAACGAGATAAATATTCCAACTGGTAGGAGACATCCAAGAATACCAAGACGAAGATGGAAAAAACTCGCTTTCCAAAAGGCTGTAAGACTAGGATCAAAAGAAAAAGAAGAAGAAGAATAAGAAGAAACATAAAAAATATAAGAAAAATCTGAGTAAAAATAAAACAAGAATTGTAAATAATTTTAAAAGTAGGCATTAAAATAATATAAGTGTTAGGCGTAGGCCTATATCATAATCAAATTTAGGGGAATTCAAATTATGTGTAACTAAGTAATATCCGACGTGCGTTGCTATGCCTAAATAAATTAAATGTGTTTTTATATTTAGTTAATAAGTAAAATGAAAAAAAAATTATACATTTAAATCGTAATTATTTTTAGATACCCCGTGCTGATTACCCCGCGTTGCCCGGGAATCTACTTTTCCCGATCTTCTTGGCATAAGTGAGCTGAAAGACAAAAATAGTTATTGAGAGTTATCCGTAAGATATAATAAGAACAGTTAAGTCTCGTAGACTGCGATGGGCAGGACATGTTGCGCGTATGGGGAATGAAAGACGTGCATGTAAGCTTCTTGTAGGAAAGCCAGAGGGAAAACGCCCAGTTGGTAGACCAAGAATGAGGTGGGAGAAACAACATTAACTATGATTTGAGGGAAGTAGATTATACAGGGAATGATTGGAAAGCATTAGCTCAGGATAGGGATGTATGGAGAGCTTATGTCCGCGCGGCCATGAACCTTCGGGTTCGGATAGTGCCAGTGAGTAAGTAAGTAAGTAAGTAAGAGAGTTATCCGTAAAAGAAGAATACCCGCCTGTGCGCTGCCACGCTAGTCCGGGTCAAGTCATACCGATTTTCTTGGTATAAATGGGCTGAAAGATAAAAATGGTTATTGTGAGTTATTCGTAAAAGATAGATATGTGCTGTCGCGGATTTTTTGTAGATTATTTGTTTAGATATTCAATTCTCTGTATATTAATTTGGTGCATATGTTAGCGTAAGCCACTTAAACGCCCAAAAAGTTCCGGAAACACGTTTTTTTTCTACAAAGGGTAATTTTTAAGGGTGAAAGGATTGAGTATGACAACTCTCTTATAGCCTAAAACCTTCCGGTAAACTCCTGAACATTTTGCAAAAAGCCCCATCACAATCGGGTGAACGGTTTGGCAGCGCAATGAAGGACGAGTAGACAGACAGATGTACATTAATTTTTATGCAGAGTATAGATAATCAGATAATCACACATTGTATAAAGTGAAGACCCACCATGACCCAAACGCAAAATGCGTATGTGAACTTTGTGAACCGTCTTGTGATCGTTACCACATCATAGCATGTAAAAACGACCCAAATCATTAATTGATACGTGCACTGATTCATAACAACTGTGAAAGCTAAGTTAATTTTAGTTAGTTCCATGCACAACTAGTACGCATTTTTGTTTAATAGTAATCAGGTGATTTTAAATGATTTTTTTTTTGCCCTTAAAATAGCAATTCAATAATTTCTCCTGCCAGTTATTTAAATGGACATTGAGAAGGATAATTTACAGACAGCAGAAATGCTAGTCGAAGAACCAAGTGCATTAGAGGTTGAAATGGCGATAGAAAAATTGAAGATGTATACAGTATCAGGTTCGGATGAGATACCAGCAGAACTGATAAAATCAGGGGGAGAAAAATTGATGGACAAGATATGCTGGTTGCTTAGTATGATTTGGGAAAAAGAAGCTCTTCCAGATGAATGGAAGGAATCAATTATAGTACCAATTTATAAGAAAGGAGATAAAACTGATTGCAACAACTACAGGGGCATCTCATTACTTTCAACTTCGTACAAAATTCTAACAAATATATTAGTAAGCAGACTTACTCCCTATATTGATGACATTCTAGGAGATCATCAATGTGCATTTAGAAAAAACAGGTCTACAACAGATCAGATTTTTAGTATAAGACAGATTTCAGAAAAGAAATGGGAATATAATGGTACTGTACATCAACTATATGTAGACTTCAAAAAAGCATATAATTCAATTAAGAGGGAGAAGTTATATAGTATCCTGCTGGAGTTCGGAATTCCTAAAAAGTTAGTTAGACTTATACGAATGTGTCTAAATGGCACAAAGAGTAGAGTGCGTGTAGGCAAACAGTTTTCGGACACTTTTGAAATCCAGAATGGGTTGAAGCAAGGAGATGCACTATCTCCTCTACTATTTAATTTTGTACTAGAGCATGCCATTAAATCTTTAGAGAATGAGGAAGGCTTACAACTGAATGGTATTAATAAGCTGTTAGTTTATGCTGATGATGTATTATTGGCCGATAGCGAGGAGACACTAAAGGCCAACACGCACACATTATTGAGTAACACTAAGAAATTAGGACTGGAAGTAAATATCAATAAAACTAAATATATGGTCACATGTAGAAATTCATTATATAATGGAAATGGGCAGCTAATGACAAATGAGGGAAATTTTGAGGAAGTGGCTGAATTCAAATACCTAGGAACAATAATCACAAATAGGAATGAGATGCATTAAGAAATTAAACATAGGCTCAATTCTGGAAATGCGTGCTATTATGCATTGCAGAGACTCTTGATATCCCAACTCCTTTCAAAAAACGTTAAACTGAAAATATATAAAACTATTATTCTACCAGTTATATTATATGGGTGCGAAACATGGACTCTTACTTTAAGGGAGGAAAGGAGATTACAAGTATTTGAGAATAAAGTACTTAGGAAAATTTTTGGACCAAAGAGAGATGAACAGACAGGTGAATGGAGAAGACTTTCATAACAATGAACTACATGGTCTTTATAGGAAGCCAGATATAATAAGAACAGTTAAGTCTCGTAGACTGCGATGGGCAGGACATGTTGCACGTATGGGAAATGAAAGACTTGCATGGAAGCTTCTTGTAGGAAAGCCAGAGGGAAAGCGCCCAGTTGGTAGACCAAGAATGAGGTGGGAGAATAACATTAACTATGATATGAGGGAAGTAGATTATACAGAGAATGATTGGAAAGTATTTGCTCAGGATAGGGATGTATGGAGAGCGTATGTCCGCGCGGCCATGAATCTACGGGTTCGATATTGCCATTGAGTAAGTAAGTAAGTAAGTTATTTAAATGTTTCGGATCGCAATGTAAACAAAATCATGTAAACTCTAAGTTACTAACGCACATTATTCTGTAATTTGACACACATTTAAGGAATTTCTACTCATTTGTTTTCAATTGTTTTATAAACAATTTTAAATAAATGAAATCAATGCATCTTAGTGGATACATAGCTAATTTAAGGGTTAATGAAAAATGTACATAATCAATTTTGAATTTTCCAAGAAAACTGAACTTCCTGTTGGTCACCTAGTTACAGTTTTTTCAGATACTGGTTTTCTAAAAAACTCGAAAGCTGCTCTTCTACTTTTAATTTGTATGTTTGTATTATTTCTATCGTCGTATTGTTACACTAACATTTCATCTGTCTGCGAACATGTTGCCAGTTCATTTTTTTTGTCATTTAAGTTTTCGCAGAAAACATAACAATAGAACAAATGAATGTCGTTCCTTCCGATAATTAGTATTGGAAATTATTGACAAAATCCAATTTGTATTTTATTTTGTCAATTGACAGTTCTGACTGGGAAATTTTACTTTAATTTGTTCCATCGTTACAAATGATAATGAAAATGACTGTCTACGTATTCATAATTATTATTACTTTTTGCACGATAGCGCGTTCTGTCGTACTTAAAACAATGGCAACCATGATTGAAAGTTAAATTTCCTAATTTTATAGGTTGCCAACCTATAAATAACTTAATAACTATACTGTAATATTAAAAGTTACCTACCTAGTGCGGGAAATAAAACCACTGTCCTTTATGTCAATGTAGCCTACATACAAAAATATATCGAAAAGGTAGTGTTAATATACATTAAACGAAACTAATATTGGATTTTAAATGAACTGAACTTTATTTGAAATAATATACTTACTTACTCACTGGCACTATCAAACCCGTAGGTTCATGGCCGCGCGGACATAAGCTCTCCATACATCCCTATCCTGAGCTAATGCTTTCCAATCATTCCCTGTATAATCTACTTCCCTCAAATCATAGTTAATGTTGTTCTCCCACCTCATTCTTGGTCTACCAATTGGGCGTTTTCCTTCTGGCTTTCCTACAAGAAGTTTCCATGCACGTTTTTCATTCCCCATACGCGCAACATGTCCTGCCCATTGCAGTCTACGGGACTTAACTGTTCTTATTATATCTGACTTCCTATAAAGACCATGTAGTTCATTGTAATTCAGTCTTCTCCATTCACCTGTCTGTTCATCTCTCTTTGGTCCAAACATTTTCCTAAGAACTTTATTCCCAAATACTTGTAATCTCCTTTCCTCCCTTAAAGTAAGAGTCCATGTTTCGCACACATATAATATAACTGGTAGAATAATAGTTTTATATATTTTCAGCTTAATGTTTTTTGAAAGGAGTTGGGACGTCAAAAGTCTCTGCAATGCATATATCATGCATTTCCAGAATTGAGCCTATGTTTAATTTCTTTGTGCATCTCATTCCTATTTGTGATTATTGTTCCTAGGTATTTGAATTCAGCCACTTCCTAATAATATAAAACAGTAAATTCGTACTTGCCGCCATTTTATACCTGATTGGTGGCACGGCCTGCTGTAGTCTCAACTAAATTATTTTCAGCATTTACCTTATAAACATTGGTTAGACTGTTAACGTTAGTCAGTTGTTTATAATGAACGCAAATATTTCCAACAAAGATGCTATTATTTTACTTACTTACTTACTCACTGGCACTATCGAACCCGTAGGTTCATGGCCGCGCGGACATAAGCTCTCCATACATCCCTATCCTGAGCTAATGCTTTCCAATCATTTCCTGTATAATCTACTTCCCTCAAATCATAGTTAATGTTGTTCTCCCACCTCATTCTTGGTCTACCAACTGGGCGTTTTCCTTCTGGCTTTCCTACAAGAAGTTTCCATGCAAGTCTTTCATTCCCCATACGCGCAACATGTCCTGCCCATCGCAGTCTACGGGACTTAACTGTTCTTATTATATCTGGCTTCCTATAAAGACCATGTAGTTCATTGTTATGTAGTCTTCTCCATTCACCTGTCTGTTCATCTCTCTTTGGTCCAAAAAGTTTCCTAAGAACTTTATTCTCAAATACTCGTAATCTCCTTTCCTCCCTTAAAGTAAGAGTCCATGTTTCGCACCCATATAATATAACTGGTAGAATAATAGTTTTATATATTTTCAGCTTAACGTTTTTTGAAAGGAGTTGGGACATCAAAAGTCTCTGCAATGCATAATAGCATGCATTTTCCAGAATTGAGCCTATGTTTAATTTCTTTGTGCATCTCATTCCTATTTGTGATTATTGTTCCTAGGTATTTGAATTCAGCCAATTCCTCAAAATTTCCCTTATTTGTCATTAGCTGTCCATTTCCATTATATAATGTATTTCTAATGCTATTATTTTACTATGGATTATTATTTTGAAAATACCATCGTGCAAAAAATAATGTACAACAGACGTTTGTGAAGTGTTTTACAGAATCTCGGAAATTTCCTCGCTTCTGTATAAACAACTTCCAAACCTCGCATTGTAGTATATTATTATGTAATGATGAATTTTTATTGTCATATAATGTAGGTAATAAGTTGTGTATATGAAGTTGTTATTTATCCCTAAGGCTGCAGCTATAGTTAGGAATAAGGTTAAAACTCCTACGGATCAGGAATGTAAAAATTTAAAACATCCAAGTGTATATAATTTACATTGCTAATCCTTTCTTGTAAAACTATTAAATTTGTTATGATTTTTTAATACATTGGTGAGTGCTGAGTCCGTTTTTGTGAACATCACAGTACGTTGGTTGACTTCGGTAGTTTAGGGGTTATATTAATTTCCTCTGGACCCGAGAGTTGTGTGTTCCAACCCAGCAGGGGTCGATTGATTTTTAAATGGAATTATTCAAGGGACAAGTTCTGCAGGAGGAATTTCAGGTCATGAAGATTTTCGGGCTCGTAAAGAACCTCAAGCTTATAGTAGCGCTTTTGAGCAAAATTTTATTGGCCTTCCTCAACTCTATAATACCTTAGTAATCTACTAGATGTCTCATTGAGGAAAATGTACTGACCACTCGCTCACATAAGTAGGGAAATAAGCGTAACTAAAATAGCCTGGTTAAGTCATTCCAAGGGGACATCCATATCCCCACACAGGGACACAAGTGTTTTACCATACACTCCGGAATTTTTAGATTAGAAGAGTAAAGAAATGAAATAGGAGTTACTATAGTATAAAATAAAGTGTACACGCCAGTAGGGTTAATCCTAAATTGCAATTATATTGCAGTCTGGACAAACTGAATCAACTTTAATAATTACTTAATAACACTGAGCAACAAAAAATAAACTTGTTTTTTGTCTCAGAAAGAAAAATATGTAATTCTGATAGTATTTTTTTCCTGAATTCAGATATGGTATCGATTTTTCTCCATCACGCAAGGTTTCCGAGAGACAGGTTTTTATAATTTCAAACACTTCAATATTTTATACATTCGTAACTACACAATATTCGAACATTCGGACTCACCTAGAAAGTAAGAAATGACGATTTTCTGCTATATTTTGCCTGTGGAGCATCCCTCTTGATGGTCCAACAATAATCGGCCAGCATATTAGGATTCAATTTGCCTTGATATCTATTTTCCATAGCTGAAATCTCCTGATGAAAGTGTTCCCCATGCTCATCGCTCAATGGACAAATGAACGAAAAAAAAGTGTATTAAAAAATATTTAAATCCATTAACTGAAATTGAAATAAAAAAAACTAAGGGTGATGGAGAAATTCCGAATACATATTTGAAAACACGTTAAAAAACTGCATTAAGTACAGCTATTGGCACTCATGAGACAAAAATCACGTTGACCAGTGTAATCAAAATATATGGTTTTAGATGACGAATATGGGAAAATAATAGCATGTGACGAATATATATATTTGGGGACTACAATTTGTGCAGATGGAAGCTATGATGCTGAAATTAATGAGAGGATAAATAAGGGAAAATCTGCAATATCAAAATGGTGTTTTAAGGGATTGAAATATAACTTTAAAAACAAAAACAAACATTTTAATACGACAATAAAGAGAACAATGGCGTTAGGGTGCAGATAGATAGAAATTGAAATCTAGAACAATAAGTGAATTACATTCTGCAGAAATCGATATTTGGAGGCGTTCGGTTGGAATTTCTAGAAGTGATAAATTAAGAAACAGTATCGGCCGCGGTGGACTAGGGGTTATACTCCTTGTCTCTAGTCCCGAGGGTCGCGGGTTCAAATCCGGCCGGGGTCGATGGATTTTTTAGGATGGAAAAATCCAAGGAGGAAGTCCTCCGGGAGGGACTTTAAGCCGTGGGTCCCGAGTCTGAAGATTTTCAGGCTCGTAAAATATTCTTAAGCCTGAATGAAGAGCAAAAATTTCCCAATCTTCCCGTCCTAGTACTACCTTGGTTTCCTAGATGTCAGTATGAGGCGGAACGCTGACCACGGACCACTCAAATGACATCTATACGAAAACAAGTGTAACTAAATTAGTATGGTTCAAATTCTTCCCTATAGGGAGAGAGCGCCTAAATCACTGTTAAAGGAAACATGGGCTTACAAGATGATATAATTAACAAATTATGAATGTTCATACTTCAATTGTGGATTTCATAAAAACAAACAATTAAAATGGCATGGTCATATAAAAATAATAACAGAAAACAGATTCCCAAGAAGAATATACAATGGGTGCCACTTGATAGAAGAAGAAGAAGACGGCCAAAATAACGTGGATTGAACGTGTTTTGAGCAGCATGAGGGAAAAAGAATAATTAGACGATGGAGATTGGAATAACACAGAAATTTGGATGAGAATGTCAGTAGATTAATTGGGCTCAGGAAGATATTAAACGTTGTGAAACATAACTAACTCACTGACACTATCAATTCCGTAGGTTCATGGCTGCGCGGACGTAAGCTCTCCATACATCCCTATTTTCAATTAATGTTTTCAATCATCCCCTCAAATCATAGTCATTGTTATTCTCCCACCTCATTCTTGGTCTACCAACTGGGAGTTTTCTCTCTGATTTTCTTACAAGAAGCTTCCATGCACATCTTTCATTTCCCATTCGTGTCACATGTCCTGCCATTTACAGTCTACGAGACTTAACTGTTCTTATTGTATCTGGCTTCCTATAAATACCATGCACTTCACTGTTATCAAGTCTTCTCCAGTCACCTGTCTGTTCATCTCTCTTTGGTCCAAATTTTTTCGTAAGAGCTTTATTCTCAAATACTCGTAATCTTCTTTCCTCCCTTAAAGTAAGAGTTCATGTTTCGCATGCATATAATATAACTAGTAGAATAACAGTTCTATGTATTTTTAGTTTAACGTTTTTTGAAGGACGTCAAGAATCTCTGTAATGCATAATAGCACGCAATTCCAGAATTGGGCTCTGTTTTATTTCTTTGTGCATCTCATCCCTATTTGTGATTATTGTTCCCAGGTATTTGAATTCAGCCACTTCCTCAAAATTTCCCTCAATATCAGTAGATGTCCATTTCCATTATATAATGTATTTCTATGTGTGACCATACACAAGAGTTGTTTCTTTAGTTTTGACAACAATAGTGTGGAATCCAAATAAAACTAGGGTTGACAATTCTGTTTATTGCACATGTAATTTCAGTGCCTCCCCTCCGTCCGAGCATATGGATTCGCCTCTCCCCCCTCCCCTCCTCATGTAACAATGATCCCAAATTTATCAGTTTAGATCTAGGGGTCGCAGTATAACGTAGTACAAGTTTTCAAAAGTAGGAGCAGAGAATATGATTGAAGATTGAATGTTTAGAGGCATAAACGCACTACAGTGTCATCAAGGATTGCGAGAGGCTTGTGGTGCAGATACATTGCAGTACCGAACAGTGGCAAGATAGGTACAAGCCTTTAGAGGACACGAAAATGTGTCACAGTTGCCTAGGGGCAGTTCTGATTTGTTCAATCGCTGGGGTTGTGAGGTGCTCTACCACCCTCCATACTCTCCAGACATAAGTCCCTGTGACTTCGATCTCATTCCTAAACTCAAGGAAGAGATTCAGAACAGTGGACGACAGTCTGAGTGCAGTTAATCAGTCTCTACGCACCATCCAGAGATTAGGCAGTGCTGACGGCATTCGACGGCTACCACATCGCTGGGAACACATTGTACGCAATGCTGGTGACTACATCGAAGGCCTCTAAAACTTACAACCATATATGTATGGTATGTATCCAGAAAATAAATAGTTGCCAAAACTAAAGGAACAACCTATGTATTTAGTTTTATTGATATTTACTTCCAGTACCAATTTCTTAGTGTTACTCAGTAGTGTGTGCGTGTTGGCCTTTAGTATCTCCTCGCTATCGGCCAATAGTACTACATCATCGGCATAAACTAACAGTTTACTAATACCACTGAGTTATAGGCCTTCTTGATCCTCTAAAGATTTGATGGTATGCTCTAATACAAAATTAAATAGTAGATGAGATAGTGCATCTCGTTGCTTCAACCCATTGTGGATTTCAAAAGTATCCGAAAACTGTTTGCCTACACGCACCCTAATCTTTGTGCCATTTAGACACATTCGTAACAACATTTTAGGGATTTCGGACTCCAGCAGGATACTATAACTTCTCCCTCTTAATTGAATCGTATGCCTTTTTGAAGTCTACGTATAGTTGAAGTACAATACCATTATATTCCCATTTCTTGCCTAGAATCTGTCTTATACTAAAAATCTGATCTATTGTAGACCTGTTTCTTCTAAATCCACATTGATGATCTCCTAGAATGTCATCAATATAGGGAGTAAGTCTGCTTACTAATATATTTGTTAGAATTTTGTACGAAGTTGAAAGTAATGAGATTGTAAAAGATAGAAAAAAAATACTAATGACATAGGATACATTTAATTCTGGAGAAAAATGATTTTATAACTAGTAATTGTATAATAATAATAATAATAATAATAATAATAATAATAATAATAATAATGATCATAATAGTAATAATACTAATAATAAGAATACTAATAATACTAATACTAATAATATTAATAATAATAATTATATTATTATTATTATTATTATTATTATTATTATTATTATTATTATTATTATTTATTATTATTAAAATGAAGTTGATTCACTGAGATAAACTGCGGTGAGAAATTATGATTTGGTGGAGCACGAAGCATGAATGCTGTACTCGGCACGTGCTGGGTAGAGTGAGAGAGAGGAGTGAACAGATGTCCCAAGTTAAAGCCAGAATTTAAACTGTGCAAGAACAACAGCACACTTGACAGGGATTCAAGCCACAAGGCGGAGAGTACTTAAAGCTTTTTATAGTCACCTCGCAAACCTTCCTTTGTTTTCTTGTCATTATTCACATTACTGTTTATCAAATGGTTTATTTATTTCTAACATTTTTCAAGGAGACAGTTTATAGCTGGAGTACTAGAGAAATATCCACATAGAACTTTATTTTCTTAGTTAGGTCCAAACACAACTATCTCACTAGCACTATAAAATAGTACAAACAAACTTCTTACAAGAATATTTCAATGAGAATATCTAAATTTTCCATCCAAACTGAATAATCTATTTTATTTTATTTTTATTATTTACAACTTTGCTCATTAGAGGATTGCCTCAAGGACAAAGTGATACAGACAATTAATTTTCTAAATTGATGAAATACATTTTGTAAATACATTAAAATACTGCTTAATATGAATGTGTGTGAGACTGATGTGTTTCACATACATAGATACAAATATATTCCAGTCGCAGGGCATTTCGTTGTATCTTTGTCATCAATATCATCATCATCCAGGGAATAAGCCTGTTGGCTCGTTCCGGTTCCATGAAAACTATAATTGTTAAAATTGTTCAGACCACCTTCTGTGTGGGCGTCCAACATTTCTCCTTCCGTGCTATTTATAATTTAGCAATAATTTTGGAAATCTTTCTTCTGGCATTCTATCAATACGTTCTTTTCAGTCGTTCCTATATTTAATTATTCGATCTATAAGTTTGAAAATATTTTAGTTCCTATCTTATATCTTCATTCCTTTTCTTTTCCAGCAGAGTAAATCCTGCTATATTTCTTAAAAATCCCATCTCAGCTGCTTCCAATCTTTGTTCTTGTCTTTTAGTGATCATCCAACATTCTGATCCATACATCAATACAGGAACAGCCATTACTTTATCACATTTAATTTTTGTTCCTTTTCTTGTGTTTTTAAGGGTTCTTTTAACAGTGCCACACATTAGATTAAATTTATTTATTTTGTCATTAATATCTTCAGTTTTAACATATGATAAATTGAAACCTAGATATTTAAAACAGTTCACTTGCTCTAAAATTGTATTACCAATTACTATTTTTCCTCTTAAGGTATCATGTCCTTTAAATGCTAAAATGTTAGTTTTATTCTTTGAAATTTTTTAATTGTAATTGGTATTTACTTTTTCCATATTAAAAATAGCTCTTTGTAGATCATCTTCGTATACAACTATAATCATCTTTCCTTTTTGATTCAAAGATACAGCGAGTTGCCCTGCTACTGGAATAACCCCGGGTTCCAATGTTTGAGCCCATATTCCCCAGTTGTTAAATTTTGAGTGATAAATTAGTGGATATTACGGCTGCGGAAAGATGGAAATGGATTGGTCATGTGTTAAGGAGAGAGAATGATAACAAAAGTGATATTTGATTGGAATCCCCCAGGAATAAGAAGGCGAAGAGGAAGACCTAGGACAACATGGGGTAAGCTGAACAGGCAAGGGATGATTTGGAATTACATTAAGACATTGGCAAACAGCAGAGTGCGTTGGCGAGTTTTTATCAAGGATCTTTGCTTCCCAGAGGAGTGAACAGGACTACTATTACAGCTGCGGTTGGGCTTTTTTTTATCTATTTCGGAATTTGCCCTTGTACCAGGAGAAACCGCAGAAAACCCTGGTCGAAATAGTCGGTTCCGGGACCTTGGTCAAATTTGACCTTTGTATGTCCTGATGGTGACCATAGAGAGGGCGCAGCTCCCTGTCCTTTATTTTTCAAAATATTATGTTCAGTGAAAGTTCAATTACAGTTCAAAACAATAAAATACAATTATTATATATATATATATATATATATATATATATATATATATGTCTGGACGGGATTTGAACCCGGACCTCTGGGTTGGTACCCCAGCGTGCTATCCAATACATCATCGGACAAATCCAGTGCAAACATTTATCTTTCTTATATAGGCCTATATATACTCGTATATATATATATATATATATATATATATATCATCTTCACTTCTCGCAACTGGAATTCCCTACCACAAGAAATAAGGGGCTGCCGGATATTGATTGGCATATTTTAAAAGAAATCTAAATTTATATTTGCTCTAACCTCGACTTCATTATTACCCAGTGTAAGGTATATATATATATATATATATATATATATATATATATTAATTGGTGTTTCTCGTATAATTTATCATATTTATATTATTATTATTATTATTATTATTATTATCGTATCATTATTGTTATTATCCTATAAAATCTTGTTTGTACAAGAAATTTACATTGCTACATTTATTGTATCTTTAACTGTTTATAATCAGTATAGTGTATATCTATATTTGTCAAATATTTATTTGTATTTGTGCTGGTTGAGTGGAAGAGAGGGCCTTATGGCCTTAACTCTGCCAGAATAAATAAAGTATTAATATATATATATATATATATATATATATTATATTCTCCATTATTACTAGATGTAGCGAGAACTCGGTCTTCACTGCCATATATCCTGACACCTTGGGCTAAATCAACACAGGTCATATAAGAATCCAAATTAATAATTTCATATACGGGAAATTGATGGAAATGATCAGTTGAATCTCCACATGATCTGTGTTGCTGAACTCAAGGATTTTGAATATCCGATATATTTTGTAGAGTAGAATATTTGACTATTGAAACCACATTTTTATGTTGAAAATGTACATTTAAAAACCCGGAAAATGAAAATAACAATTATATTGCTTTTGCTGTTTAAACAGTAATGTAACGGTAAAACGAAGACTGAGATGATATAACTTCATTGAAATATCTATGTTTTTATGTGAGAATACCATAAATTTTCACACAGCTGACACATGTTCTTAAAATATGAGTAGAGAGTGCTGTATTCTAATGAATTATTATTTGTGAACTGCGATATAGAGGTCGTATTGATAGATAATAGAGAGGGGTGTTCGGCATGGTTCATATCGTAACATGTTATGTTTACATGTTAAGTGTGTTTAATTAGTTAACATGTTATAAAAAGCCCATATAAATTTACATTGTCATACGATATTACTAATTATAATTAGTGTATGCATTTTATTCCTTAGAGAAAATATCATGTTTAACTACTGTATACAAAATACAGGGTGTAACTAAATTCCCATTACAGACTTTGAAGACGTGTAATGGGGACGAAGACGGTTACTTTTAGCATAGGAACTCATGTCCGAAAACGTACCACTTTCTCCGCTTCAAGAAAAATTCCACAACATACGTTCAACTCTCCCCCATTTTCGGCGCGACTCTGTACTTTCTCCCGACTTGATCCCGCTAGACTACTATCTGTGGAAGCACATGAAATCCTTGATTTACGACATCCCTGTGACATCGAGGAAGACTTACTGGAGCGGCTTATGGCTGCGGCGGATGTTGCAGTAAATCTGGTGATCGTGTGTACCAGAACATTGTGCAGAGGTACCGTAACCATGTTGACGTAGATGGTCGTCACATCGATTCCTTCTTGTAAGTGGACCCAGACGACAAGTAACTTGTTAGTGAATTGGAACTCAAAACGTTCGTTCCTCTAAGATGAGCACTAAGCAAGGGTGGGCCCCAAACATATTAAGCGTCTCACTGGACGAAATTAATGTAGGCCTATATATCTAATACCCTTCAACCGATGGAAAGATCAGTTTTTGTAGTCGCAGAACGGGCATCATCACCCAATACTGCATTCGGAAGAAGAAGAAGAAGAAGAAGAAGAATATAAAAATGAATGTTGTTTGTTTGTTCATACTTTATGCGCGGCCATACCGTTGATCCAATTGAGATGGAGCTTTTTTGAAAAATGTTCAGGAGATTCCCGGGATGAACATAGGATATAAGAAAGTTGTAATACTCAACCCCTTCACCCCTAAAAATCACCCTTTGTAGTGAAAAACGTAAAATAAAGTCCCTATTTTGATGCTTAAATGGCTTACACTACCAAAACCATAACAAATACACCAAATTAATGTACACAGAATTGAATATCTAAAAAAAAAAACTGTACAAAAAAGTCAGCGACAGCTTATGTTTATTTTCTATGGGTAACTCACAATAACCATTTTGTCTTTCATTGATGCCAAGAAGATCGAGATAAGCAGATTACCGGGCAAGCACAACAGCGCACGGCTGGTGTTAAAAAACATTAACATTTATTTAGGAGTAGCAGCGCACACCGGGTATTAGCTAGTATATATATATATATATGCATATATGTGTGTGTGTGTGTTCTCCTAATTGAAATTTAAATGATAGAGGTACCTTATAATCCTATTTATTTTATTAAAATTAAAAAAAATTAAAAAACCTATGTCAGAATTATAACGGATGATAGGAATTTGGAAGAAGGAGATTGGAATGATAGAAATAAATGGAAACTGAAGACGGCAAACCTATAAATGGGAGAAAGCCGAAGAAGAAGAAGTAAAACTCATATTATATCACTAATGAATACAACAACAAAATGATGTGATAAATACATTAATTAGTAGTTTTAAATCAGCTTTTGAAAACAACTACAAATAGCAATAAAGCTCCATAGCGAAATTAGCATAGAAGTCACTTGCCTACTTGCTTCTTTTCTGGCCTCACATTTCACAAATCTGAACGACACAAAAGTAAAAAAAAAATATATATTTTATAAGATACAAAGAAGAACATTTTATGAAATGTAATTTGTTGTTATTAAGGAAATTTTTATCAATGAATAGACCGTGATGTTTATCTTGATATTTGAAACATTTGGCATATCTAGAATAATTGGTTTTGACAAGATATGCTGCAAAACAAAATGAATGTTATTAACACATGTTCATCGAGCATTGTTATACTTTTGAGTGATTTGGGGCAAATTATAAATTGTGTGTGTGTGTGTGACAGGGAAAGAGAGAGAGAGAGAGAGGGAGAGAGAGAGAGAGAGAGAGAGAGAGAGAGAGAGAGAGAGAGAGAGAGAGAGAGAAGGTTTTGTTCAATTATTATTATCGATGTCTTGCATTTAAAATGGGTTAGCCTCTAAAAACAGCTTATTTCATCATGTAATACATTAAATTATTATAGGAATTAATTTCCTAAATTCTAATCAATACCAAGTATAAATTCTAATCTATAACGATCTAATTAATGAGTGCGTTTATGAAGAAGTTCAACATTTGTAATTAGTAACATCACATTACGATGTACTTATAACAATGAAATAGAATGTAAATTGGGTTTTAATTATATCCCTTGAGAATATGAGTGATAAATGTTTTCTGAGTACGTAGAGTATTATTAAATCGACGTCTAATACGTTCTCAATTAATTCCATTAGCAAATATAAGACGGACATTAACTTCTCTACATACTGAAAATATTTTTTGTACAATTAAATCTGCAACATTAATAATTGTGTAAATAATATCAAATCAAGCAAAATGGTTAAGTACGAATTTTTAAATTCTATCATAAATGTATCAAAATGGTTTGGTCTTGCTCCTTTCAAAACAAAAAATTCCGAAACCACACATATAAAAATATACGAGTTGTCGAACTACTGGATGATATACACTATTGCATTTTTAATCTTCAGCATTTCATTTCAAATATCTACTTTTACTAACATAACTACATGGTCGCATGAATTTGTTTTGAGAAAAGCTCATCTCTTTATGTGTTGTATCACTCTCATTTTTATCACTATCTGCCAAATATTTTTCTTAATTAAAGCAGAAAAACTGATTTCAATAATAAATATACTTTCATCCATGAATTTTCAAAATGCAAACGATGGACAAGAAAATAAAACAATGAAAATATTTCAATATTTGCACCTACCATTTATAATACTGACAAATTTTTGTCTATTAATTCTCATAAATTGCTTACGAAATTTAGAATCAAATACCATTTTGTATACAATGGCAACTGCATTAAAATTACTTATATTTATACTGCCTAATCTACAACTATTCCAAATTCTCAGCATAATTAAAGAAAAAATTGAGTTTGTAAACTATAATGTAAACATTGTCATAAGGTATGGAAAACGGAGTCAAATTTGTGAACTAAGTCACAATAATTTGAAAGTAAATTTCATGTTGTTCTCAGAAATTAAACGAAACCAAAGAAATATTCCAGGTCATGATTCCAGTAAATTTCTTGGAAAAGTTCATAATTTGCTGTGTGAATTAGCTGAAGAACTGAGCTGTATATATTCTGTGCACACGACAGTATCTGTGGTGGCGACTTTTATACAGATTACAATTGGTGCCTACACCTGCATGCGATTAATTATGATTTCCGATACAAATGTGGTTTACAACGTCATGGTGATCTTATTGATTATATTCACTGTTGGGAATGTAGCAGAAAACGTTATCATGTTGTGGTTATGGAGCACAATTTCTTTTAAGGTAAGAGATATTCATTTATTTTATTAATTGGCTCTTCGAGTGACCCATATATTTTTTATCAACTTAGAGGTAGCAGGAAGCCTTGCGCTTCGTATAAAAGAAGGCAATTTTAGTACATACTAATACTGTTGATATCTGATTTGATTAATATATCAGTTAATGAAAGCAAGCACATAATATTATTAGGTTTATATTCACTGAGTCCTCTTTTACCTGCAAATTAATATATATATATATATTATATATATATATATATATATATATATATATATATACATACACACATACACACACATTAGTGTCCAAAATTAAAGCAACAAACTGAAATGTTTATTTTCTATGTTAAATTTACTACAAAATATTACTGGCTGATACTAGAACAAAAGGACTAAACTTGGTAAACATTCTAACATCATTTGTGATGAAATAACATAAATAAAAATGATTTTCTTCTTTTCAAAGTGTTCTTAGGTTCACACTCAATATCGAGAAATGCAGTTACAGGTGCTCAATATGTCGTGTGATCACCTCAGGCAGTAATACAGGCCTTACAATGATTGTGCATGATGCGAATGAAGTCATCAATCTAATTTTGAGGTATTAACGTCCATTCATCCTGCAGAGCAGCTCTGAATTCCTCATCAGTGATTAGTGGATTCTGACATGAAGCAACTCGTCTCTCTAGCACGTCCCAAACATGCTCTGTCGGATTTAAGTTGGGAGAGCAAGCAGGCCAATCCATTCGAGCAATGTCTTCAGTTTGCAGGAATTCATCAACCACCGCTTCTCTGTATGGACGAGCATTATCAGGAAGTCTGAACCCATTAAACCTTGAAAGAAGCATACATGAGGTAACAAGATATCGTCACGGTATCTGGTTGCAGTTAAACCTTGTCGGTTTACCGTACAACTTCCTGTAGAGGTGTTCGAGCAGTTATCATAATGCCTGCCCACACCATTATTGATCCACCTCCATATGAATCTCTTTCCAGATGTTTGAGGACCGAAATCGTGTTACAGATTCTCTCCAAATGCGAATCCGTCGAGAATAGCTCTGAAGACCAAATCTGGACTTATCTGTTAAGAGGAAATTGGTCCACTCTTCATCTGTCCAGTTGACATGCTGTTGGCTCCATTCTCGACTTCTTCCTTTGTGATCACGTGTCAGGGGTACACATACAGCGGGTCTCTGATAGTAAAGACCTCTCTGTCGAAGCCTTCTATACAGTGTTTGTCATGATACAACTGTTCCCGTAGATGCTGTGAGGTCAGATACCAGTTGTTGTGCAGTACTACACGGTTCCATCTTGCCCTTATTTTCAAATAACGGTCCTCTCTTTTTGTTGTGACTGTTGGTCGTCCTTGCCCTGGTCTTCGGGTTACATTTTCAGTCTTTAAAAACTATTGCCACATGCGGGAAACAACAAAAAAGAAGCGCATTAAGCCATCTGGCCACATCAGCTTGAGACTATCAAACTTCTGTTTTCTCTATCGCTCTCCAACGCAGAGAGTCTGCCAGGCGTCATCTCTGTGCCATACTATACCTGAATGTTTACACAATAAATGCTGATGTCGGACTAAAGAGAGTAAACACAAAGTACAATTTGATAGGTGCACTGACATCTCATCACTTCTTTGGTTCTACAAAGACAGGAATGCCATCAGACATAGAGGATATGATTGTACAGACATTTGGTTACGTTTTATTGCCACTTGGTACTATTCTGTTGTAAATTGAACACAGGAAGGCAAAATTTTAGTTTGTTGCTTTAATTTTGGACACGAGTGTGTGTGTATATATATATATATATATATATATAAATTTATTTTTGTTCGTGTTAATATTTACTTCAAGTACTCCTTCCTATTCTCTGTATAATCTCATAATGGATTAAAGCGAGGAGATCCACTATCTGTTCTTCTAGTAAATTTTATATTAGAGCATAAAATCAAATCCTCGGAGAAAGACGGTGTGAAACTCACTGACTTTAACCAGTTATTGGTCATCATCATCATCATCATCATCACTCCAGGGATTGGGCAATTGCCCGTTCCGACTTCATAATGCATCAGCCCAACGTCTTCTAGGTCTTCCAACATCACGTCTTCCTCTTGCTTGATAATTTCTTGCTAACACCAGTTATTGGTATATTCTAATTATGTACAGTCTGTCCGTAGAATCTGTAGAGAAGATGTTTGAAATAAGTCAGGAGGCGGGCAAAATTGCACGGCCAATGAGGCCGCGGAAGGAAGTGCAGGAGGGAGAACAGATCACATGACATGACACGATTTCCTCTTGAGCTTCAAGCGAGAGAGCTGGCGAATTTCTCTACACATTCCATGGATAGAGTATATTTATTATTAGGCTATAATGAGGAAATACTTAGAGCCAATACACACATTCTATTACATATTTCGAACAAGGGATATATCCCTGCACGGACGTTTATACCAGACAATAAATGTGTTTAAAATATGATGTTGTAGCAGTTAGAATAGTTATTAATGCCATTCTTGTATAAATCTTAGCATGCGGGCACTAACGTCATCGGAAATTCAGCGTACGAGCCTCGCTCTACCGTAGCTGTACATACAGTGGGAGCGAGAATATTGGGGTGTTTGGCAAAGAATAGCACACATTAACGACAGTATGAGAAGGCCGAAGCCAATTAATCCGTGAAACACTGTTAATTTACTAAGGGACAAGGTACGTCGAATTTACATGTCAGATAATGATGATGTTGAACCGTGCATAAAATTTATATTTTCGAACTGTGCTTCTTCGTTAAGTTTCTGATTCTCTTGTCAGACCTCAATTCCCCAGTCCGTCTCCAATGACGTCATCTGTGCATCTTATACATGGCAGGGAAACTATTTACCTCTTCAGAGTTTACAGACTGCTAAGTTGGTCTGGCGGCCTAGAGTGCCCTTTGGATTTTTTTTCTCATATTAATGGGTTCATGGAGAACTTTATTGTAAAAATATGTTTGTATGTAGTGCGTTTGGAATCATATTACTATGTTAATTACCTATGTACTGTTTCGAATTGCATTGTATTTTATTATTTTGCATGTATATATTTCAAAGCAGCCTTCTGAAGTCTATATATTTGTTATTTATATTTTATTAATTTATATTTATACATATCTTTTTTTTTATTTCACATTAAAGTATGTTTGTTAAATTTTACAACTTATTTTAATTGCAATCAGACCAATCTCTGTACATGTTCGTTTAACTTAACGAGAGTGGACATATTTATATATGAATTAAAGCAAGGGCATCCATAATCCAGATAAAATAATTCTTCTTACAGGTAATTTATGTGATTTGCTATGTTTATTTATATTTAATAATTCTAGATCATCTACACATTTCCATTCACTCTTTATTAAATATTTTGATTACAGGACCCCGTGCTCTAAGGATTTATACTTCGAGTTTTCCACTGCGAAACTCAACATCTCGTTCTCTCGCTTTTTAAATGCCCCTTATTGAATTTTGTGTCATTGGAAATATTTAATGATCCCCTCGTAATACTCCCATATGTTATTTGTAATCCAGGGTAGTTACCTAATATGGTATCCGAAATAGAGATCCTTTGGGTTATTACAAAAGTTACGATGTAATTGAAGTGGAGGATGAGATATTTGCATGACATGTACGTAACTTACGTATGTATGTACATCCCAATACGTCCCGCGTGAGAGCACGTGTGCTCCCTAGAGGGAGTTTCTTACCACTCTAATTTATGTAACATTTATTTGCCTATAGATGCCAATGAGTGAAATGTGGTTAGCACATCGACTCAATGAGACACATAATAAGCATCTAAGGTATTACTTGGATGGATGAAGATCGGTTAAATTTTGAATTTTTATTTGGTCTTGCGTTTCTTTTACGAGCCGGAAATTCTTCAGACTCGGGACTCACGGCTTAAAGTCTCTCCCAAAATACTTGTATCTTGGAATTTTCCATATTAAATTCCATGACCCCGGCCGGGTATGAACCCGCGACATTCGAGACTTCAGCCAAGGAAATACACACTAGACCACCGAGCTGACTTACATGGCATCACACTGCAAAAACACTATGCCGAATTAACAAAAAATACAGAACGAGACATTGAATAGCAACAGAGCTTGTGAGTCTAACGGCGGAAAATTAGTCCAAGAAACACGTGTTTTGTTAATAATTGTACGATTTTAATAGGAAAAAACTAAATTATCTCACTGGTACTATCGGACCCAGAGATTCATAGACGCGCGTACGAAAATTCTCCAATTTTGAGCTAATACTTTGCAATAATTCCCTGTATAATTATATCCCCCAAATCATGGTTAATGTTATCATTCCACCTCATTCTTAGCCGATCTGCATACTAGACGCTTTTCTACTGGTTTTCTTATAATAATTTTCTATGACCATCGTGCATTCCCCATTCCTGCCACATATCCTGTCCATCACAATCCACGAGACTTCACTATTAATATTTTATTAAATTTTTTAAATAAATACACAGAATAAACTGCTTCATCACTATATGAGTTCAGCATCGTGTATACTAAAATTATTTAATTTTTTTAAGTTTAAACATAACTTAAGTAAGAATACTGCGCGTGTTTTATATCTGTGCGATTATTTTTCATATATGTTTATATGATATAGAATATAAACAATCATTTTAATAACCACTTGTTTACAACAAATTGTGATCTGAAAATAAAACATAAAATGTATGATATACAAAGCATCAGGTTCAGATGCTTTGTGTATCAAATGATAAAGTGATAAAATCAGGAGGAGAAAAATTCTTGGACAAGATACATTGGCTGCTTAGTATGATTTCGGAAAAGTAAGTTTTTCCAAGTGAATGGAAATAATCAATTATCGTACCAATCTATATTAATAAAGAAGATAAAACTAACTGCAAAAATTACAGGAGCATTTCATTATTTTTAACTTCGTACAAAATTCTAACAAATATTAGTATGCAGGCTATGTTGATGACATTTTAGGGATCATCAATGTGGGTTTAGAAGAAATAGGTCTACAACAGATCAGATTTTTAGTATAAGGCAGATTTTAGAAAATAAAGAAAATATAATGGTACTGTGTATCAACTGTATATAGACTTGACAAGAAGGCATACTATTCAATTAAGAGATAAAAATTTTATAGTATTCTGCTGGAGTTCGGAATTCCTAAAAGGTTAGTTATATTTATTCGAATATGTCTAAATAGCACAAACAGTAGGGTGTGTGTACTTTCGAAATACGCAATAGGTTAAAGCAAGGAGATACACTATCTTCTCTACTCTTCAATTTTGTACTATAGCATGTCCTTGACCTTTTAGAGTTGAAGATGGCCTACAACTCAATGATAATAATATGTTAGTTTTTGCTGATCACGTAGTATTACGGAGTATTAGGCGATAGCGAAGAGATACTAAGGGCCAACACAGACTCTACTGAGTAATATTAAGAAGCTGGGACTGGAAGTAAACATCAATAAAACTAAATACATATTCATACATAGAAATACATTATATAATGGAAATGGAAAGTAAATGACAAATGAAATAAATTTTTAAAATAGTGGCTGAATTGATATACCTAAGAACATTACTCACAAATGGGAATGAGATCCATAAAGAAATTAAAACATAGGCTCAATTCTGAAAATGCATGCATTTTTGGGACTCTCTTAATTCCAACTTCTCTTCAAAAACGTTAAAATGAAAATATAAAAACTTGCATTCTCCCAGTTATATCATATGGAGGCTATACATGGACTCTTACTTTAAGCGAGGAGAAAATATTACACGAGTATTTGAGAACAAAGTTCTTAGCAAAATTTTTGGACCGAAGAGAGATGGACAGACAGGCGAATGGAGAAGACTTACATAACAGTAAACTACATGATCTTTATAGGAAGCCAGATATAATAAGAACAGTTAACTCTCGTAGACTACGATGAGCAGGATATGTGGCACCAATGGATAACGAAAGGAGAGCAAGGAGGCTTCTTTAGGAGAACCAGAAGGAAAACCCCCCAGTTGGTAGACCAAAAATGAGATTATAATAACATTAACCACGATTTGACGGAAGTAGAATATACAGGGGATCAATAGAAAACATTAGCTTAGGAAAGAGTCCGCGCAGCCAGAAATTTACGGGATCGATAATCCCAGTGAATTAGTTAATGATACACTTGAATTATTGTTATTAATAACATATTGTTTATTAAATCATGTTATTATAAATTTAATTAAAGTAGGAAACCATATAATTAATTCTTGGCGGCTTCGGGGCGCAAGCAGTTTAGACGCTCGCATCTCACTACTGGGGCCCCGAGATCGAGTCTTGGTCACTCCATGTGGGATTCGAGTGATGGACGAAACGGAGCTTGGGCAGGTTTTTCTCGGGGTTTTCTGCCGTTTTGCCCTGCCACAATTTCATTCCACCATGTCTCCATACTCGTCTCAACCATTTCGTTTTAATTCGTTCATCCGCCCCTGTGATGGCGCGTCAGGAGTGGTCGGCCGGCACCCTTGTAGTTCACAGACCTCTATAAATATAGGGGCTTCATCTCATCTCTCGATTAGACCCTGAGTTGGACATGAGTTGAGAATATATATATGTTCACCGCTGTGGTCTCGAGGTAGCGTACTGCCTTGTCATACAGCGGGCCCGGGTTCGAATCCCGGTCGGGAGAGGTTCCTGATTGATTTTTTTTTCGGACCGGTTCCTGATTAATTTTTTCGGGGTTTTTCTTCACCTGTAAGACAAATGTCAGGAAGCTTAGGGCCCAACGGTCCCCGAAAATCATCCGGCCATCATTATCATCATCATAATCATCCTTCACCGGTATGGAAAGGAACGGGAAGCTACCACACCTACAATTCCCTAGTAAAGCTGCAAAGTACAGCATGAAAATGCTATGATTCCAGTGAAAGACCTGCCCTCGGGCAGAATTACTATGGATGGATATATAATTCATTCTTAATGGAAATACATTATTAAGAGTTTCTATGATCAAAAATGCGCATTCATTTTTAGAATATGAAATTTAGACTATAATAAAGATAATGATTATAATTTTCAATTACGGAAATTAGTGAATTACATTTTTATATACGGAGTATTTATCTTTGCATATAAATTACCTGAGTGGCAATAATGATCAGTAAATTAACTTTTGTCTTCGTTTAAGTCATCATTCACAACTACAAACTTCTCATTTGGTAGCCCTAATGCTTTCTGTAAACTGAATTCTTCATTCTACGAATTGCATTCAATGAAAATATCAGAAAATAGTTTTACATATAAAATTAATGTAGGAAAATGGATATGTACGATTTCTTAAATCCTATAATACACATATCGCGATTATTCGGTCTTGCTCCTTTACAACAATTTATAATGAATCTACTCAAACGGTTAGATACAAATTATCAAAATTTTGGTTAATTTATACAATAACTTTCACATGTCTCCAAAATGTATTACAAATCACGGTCGAATGGAATGCTAGTTTTGTATCAACGGAAATTGTGTTATCAAGAACAGTTCAATACTTATTTTATACCTGCCTTATATTAACCAATGTTAATGCATTGTTAAGTATGTGCAATATAAAGAATTTAATATCAGTATTAAATGGTTTGTCATCACTTCGAATCAGTAACTTATGCCATGAAAGGAAAGTTATAAAATGCATTCTTTACATTCATGTAATATTTTTAGTGATAATGGTAGCAGGTTCAATATTGTCTAAATACAGCTATTCCGTGTTCCAGTCAAATGCTGGTATCCTCAATGCATTAGCAGGTATAAGATTTTCTTTATTAATATTACCTTATATCCAATTATTGTACATTCTTGTTATTTTTAAAGAAAAATTTCAGTCGCTAAATTTAAAATTTAATTCGGGAGTTATTATCTTATTAATGAATGCCCATAACTTACTTTGTGAATTGACCGATAAACTAAAGAGCATATATTCTTTTCAAATCACAGTGATATTAGCATTAGGTTTTGTTCAGATTACTACGTGCTCATTACCATCATACGTTTGATATTATTTTATAATATAGCTGAATATAAAATATTTACTATGTGTGGAATGCTTATTTGGATAACATTTTTTGGATCTATGTTTACAATTCTGTTACGGCTCTGCAGTCTGATCTCATCTGAGGTAAGATTTTTTTATACGTAATATTAAAATATCTTTCAATGAAAAAAACTGTAGTATAAAACAATTATTAATTAATTGACAAAGTATACAATTTGTAAAATTTTGTCATCCATATTAAAATTCGATTTTATTTTTATTTTCATTCTTGTTAAAATAGTATTTTTGGAAATTTCACTTAAACTTATGTGAAATATTTTCGAAGTCCTATAGAACAACAGTGCGCATGCGCCAGTTTATGGAGCAGCGATAACCCACCATCGAATAACATATCGATTGTCATCCTCGATTACATCGATATCATACTAAAGTTCAAAATTCTTATGCTAGATGGCAGCATGTCGCTATGAAAATTAAATGACCAATCTTTACAATAAACCCCCAAATCTATGTTAAAAATATATTAATAATATTAAAATTACCAAACGTTTATTAAAAATGGCTGTGCAACCTACTTATCACCCCCTAATGCCGATCCAACAGCGATAACCCAAAGAGCGATAGAAAAATCATAGACTAAGTAATATACTCTGTGGAGAAAATCGCAGTTAGCATAAAAATATTGTCTAACAGTGTCATAATATGGTGATTTGGGTATTTAAATAAATACTTGAAAATTGTCTAATAATGCTATAAAATTGTTTGAAAAAGTTTAAACTATTAAGAAATGTCAGTAAATATAGAAGAAGAGCTATAGTTTATAATAATAAACTGAAAAGGGAAGCGTAAGTAAAAGTGCAGTTCAGCCGTATTGTTTTTTCTAATTTATCTATTTTGTAAATTTTATATTTCATTCTTCAAATCCCGAGTAAATTAAAATATGCTGTAAATAATATTTGTATTCTAGACATACCATGTAATAATTTTGTTTGTTGTAATTTAGATGTACGAGTAATTTCTGTCCATATTTTTATCTAACTTGGTTGAGTGGTAAACAAGGCCTGAAGACCGTAACTCTGCTACAATTTCTGTCCATATTTTTATCTAACTTGGTTGAGTGGTAGAAAAGGCCTGAAGGCCTTAACTCTGCTACGTAAAATAAAGCTATACTTATTTTATATATATATATATATATATATATATATATATATATATATACTCGTATATGAATTAATATCAAGAACAATAAATATTGTCAAGAAAAGAGCAAAAGTGAATTGAAACAACTGAAATGAGATTTATGGGACCTATTGCGGCATATAGAGCTGTCTTACTGGATAAAAAGTAAGTGAGGCATAAGGAAGGAACTAAACATCTTTGAATTATTAATTTTTTTCATGTATACTGGTTTTCCTTCTTGTTTTACCATTTTCTTTTTTGTTTTACCGGTTTGTTAATTTTCTTTAATTCTCACATAGACACAAGGACAGGACACACACACCCAGACCCAAGGTGGAGATTTAAAATTCCCTACCTCGCCAGGAATCGAACCCAGGTCGCCGGAGTGGAAGGTAGGAACTCTACCGACTACGCCACGGCAACGGACGCAATATAATGAAACAAGGTAAAAATTATTGGAAACGACTTATATGGGGAATGAAAGCCAACCACATTTTTAAACAGATAAACTATAACCCACGTTTATAAGAAATGTTGGAAGATCGAAAATAAGATGGCCTGAGCAGAGTTAAAAAAAAGTAATATCAATTCAAGCCTTGTGGGGCTTAATTCAAGAAGCTGATGATGTAAATTAAATTCTACATAAATGCATTTTGGAGAGCGTTCAACTAAAATTTCCCGAAGAGATAAAATAAGAAAGAATGCAATTAATGCAACAACGAATTTTCAAACTTCAATTACGGATTTAAAAATTGAAATTGTACAGTCATGTATGTAAAAATAATTAGATAAGGCAGAATCTTAAGAAAAATACGATAATGAGTGCCACATAGTAGAAGAATAAGAAGAAGAAAAAACAGCAAAAAAAAGTGCATTGATGACATTTTAAGCAGTTTAATAAAAAAGATTTGATGATGGAGATTGGAATGACGAAAATATAAAGGAGAATTTCAGTGGATTAATTAGGGGCAAAATGATTATGAGAAACATTGTGAAATCTGCAAAATAATAAATAAATATGAAAAAAATGTTTCTATTAGTAAATAAGAATTTATATTTGTTTTAAATGTTTAATTTTGCTGTATCTGTTTAATGCTTTAAGTTTTTTATGTGTCTAGCCTAAAACAATAAGTTATAACTTATGTTTTCAAATCCAGTACATTTAGAGAAATGATGGAGCAGACATTTTTTTAAGTCACCAGAAGATGGCATTGCGCGTGGTCATACGACAGCCACCTAGTTCAGCTGCAAAACTAGTTGATTGAATCCCATTTCGTTGTATTACGTGCAGGGAAAATAATTCAGAGTAAATTTAGTCTTCTTCTTCTTACTCTTAATTTGTAGGATTTTCATCCTGTGTATTTCCAAAATCACTTCTCGGAGGAAGTCGTATTGGATGTGCATTCACTGTCTATCCATCTCTTGGCGGGTCTTACTCTTCTTCTTCATTGGTCTACATATCTTCTTTAGGTAAATTAAGTAAATATAAATAAAAAAAGAAAAACAAACGATAAAATATAACAAACAATATGGATTCCAGCGCTTATATTGAGTGCAGACAATATCTGTATCCTTTACTTTCATATAAGGCTTACAATGGTTCATAAAACTGTGTGCGATTTAATTTTAATTTCTTATACCAAATATAGTGATTGATGGTAACTAGTGCCCTCCATGGTATATTTACCTTGTCGTGGTGGAGTGGCTTGCGTGCTTAAATGATCCTGAGAGCTATGCCGGCGGTAGCATTGCTGCTTACAGGGTTACCCATGCCGGACTGGTCGAAGGTGATAAGCCAGACGAAAAAAGTACCTTGGACGAAAGAGTGACGATCTTTCACCGTATAAATACAACCGTCAAGAAATGCGGACATGGGTTCATCTGGGGTAAAATTTTCCGGAGGTCAAATAGTTCCCCATTCGGTTCTCCGGGCGGGGACTACTTCAGGGAACCCATACCAAAGGCTCAAACACAGGGACATGTTCCTAGGAACATGGAATGTTAGGACTTTATACAATAGCGGGGCACTAGGGATATTAACACGGGAATTAGATAAATCGCCCTTGGATATAGTCGCTTTACAGGAAGTTAGGTGGCCAGGAGTAGGTAGTCAGGAATCAGGAAGCTTTGCATTACACTATGGGGGTGCAGAAAGACCTGCATTTGGAACGGGTTTTTTAGTCAGAAGGAGGATCCTATCCGCTATCCGAGATATTAAGTTTGTTAGTGATAGGATCTCATACATAATTCTAAAGGGTAAACGACATGATTTTATAATTGTAAATGTACATGCCCCCACAGAAGATAAAGATGACAAGATCAAGGATGAGTTCTATGAAGAAATAGAATGCTTATTTGATAGCCTTTCACGATATCATATGAAAATTGTCTTAGGAGATTTTAATGCAAGAGTGGGGCGGGAAGATATATTCAAACCAACAATAGGCAAATTCAGTCTTCATGAAGATAGTAACGACAACGGGGTTAGATTAGTCACATTTGCCACATCAAAGAATCTCATTGTTAAGAGCACAACATTTCAGCATAAGGATATTCATAAATACACCTGGACGTCCCCAGATGGAGAAACTCGGAACCAGATAGATCATGTATTAGTGGATAAACGCTGGCACAGTAGCATCATTCATGTTAGATCAGTTAGAGGGACAGACTGCAATTCGGATCATCATCTGGTCAGAGTGAAAATCAAACAACGGATATCGCTTATGAGAGGAACAAACGCTAAAGATGATTCTGTAAAATATGAATTAAAAAACTTGAAAAATTATGAAATGCGGCAAGAATACCAAATCAAAATTGCTAATAGATTTGAAGTACTGGAATCTTCAGATGACAATGTGGCAAACGAAGAAGAAACTGATATAAATAAAGAATGGGAGGCTATAAGAGATACCATTAAATTGTCAGCATCAGAAAGCATTGGTTGTTTAAAAAAGAGGCAAAACAAGAAATGGTTTGATGAGGAATGTGCCGACATTGTAAAGAAAAGAAAGCTAGTAAAAATGAAATGGTTACACGAGCCAAATGAGGTAAATTTAGAGCAATTGGGTAGTGTTAGACGGGAAACCACCAAGTTACTAAAGAGTAAGAAGAGGGAATATTTGAGAGAGAAGATTAATGATCTTGAAATGAATGCAAAAAATAGGAACATTAGAGAATTATATCAGGGAATTAGTATAGAGAAGAAAGGGTTTCAGACTAGAACAAACATAATTCGGAATGAAAATGGGGATATGATTGCAGATTCTAGGAGTATATTAAATAGATGGAAAAGTTACTTTAATCAGCTATTAAATGTACATACAGAACAGGACATTGAGGAGGATAATTTACAGACAGCAGAAATGCTAGTCGCAGAGCCAAGTGCATTAGAGGTTGAAATGGCGATTGAAAAATTGAAGATGTATAAAGCATCAGGTTCAGATGAGATCCCAGCAGAACTGATAAAATCAGGGGGAGAAAAATTGATGGACAAGATACGCTGGTTGCTTAGTATGATTTGGGAAAAAGAAGCTCTTCCAGATGAATGGAAGGAATCAATTATCGTACCAATTTATAAGAAAGGAGATAAAACTGATTGCAACAACTACAGGGGCATCTCATTACTTTCAACTTTCGTACAAAATTCTAACAAATATATTAGTAAGCAGACTTACTCCCTATATTGATGACATTCTAGGAGATCATCAATGTGCATTTAGAAGAAACAGGTCTACAACAGATCAGATTTTTAGTATAAGACAGATTTTAGAAAAGAAATGGGAATATAATGGTACTGTACATCAACTATATGTAGACTTCAAAAAAGCATATGATTCAATTAAGAGGGAGAAGTTATATAGTATCCTGCTGGAGTTCGGAATTCCTAAAAAAGTTAGTTAGACTTATACGAATGTGTCTAAATGACACAAAGAGTAGGGTGCGTGTAGGCAAACAGTTTTCGGACACTTTTGAAATCCAGAATGGGTTGAAGCAAGGAGATGCACTATCTCCTCTACTATTTAATTTTGTACTAGAACATGCCATTAAATCTTTAGAGAATGAGGAAGGCTTACAAATGAATGGTATTAATAAGCTGTTAGTTTATGCTGATGATGTTGTATTGTTGGCCGATAGCGAGGAGATACTAAAGGACAACACGCACACACTATTGAGTAACACTTAAAGAAATTAGGACTGGAAGTAAATATCAATATAACTAAATATATGGTCACTCGTAGAAATTCATTAAGTAATGGAAATGGACAGCTAATGACAAATGAGGGAAATTTTGAGGAAGTGGCTGAATTCAAATACCTAGGAACAATAATCACAAATAGGAATGAGATGCAGAAAGAAATTTAACATAGGCTCAATTCCTGAAATGCGTGCTATTATGCATTGCAGAGACTTTTGATGTCCCAACTCCTTTAAAAAACGTTAAACTGAAAATATATAAAACTATTATTCTACCAGTTATATTATATGGGTGCGAAACATGGACTCTTATTTTAAGGGGAGGAAAGGAGATTACGAGTATTTGAGAATAAAGTACTTAGGAAAATTTTTGGACCAAAGAGAGATGAACAGACAGGTGAATGGAGAAGACTACATAACAATGAACTACATGGTCTTTATAGGAAGCCAGATATAATAAGAAGAGTTAAGTCTCGTAGACTGCGATGGGCAGGACATGTTGCACGTATGGGGAATGAAAGACGTGCATGGAAGCTTCTTGTAGGAAAGCCAGAGGGAAAACGCCCAGTTGGTAGACCAAGAATGAGGTGGGAGAATAACATTAACTATGATTTGAGGGAAGTAGATTATACAGGGGATGATTGGAAAGCATTAGCTCAGGATAGGGATATATGGAGAGCTTATGTACGCGCGGCCATGAACCTACGGGTTCGATAGTGCCAGTGAGTAAGTTTGTTAGTTAGTTAGTTAGATGATAACCAGTGACCATTGAACAGGTTAAACCCTTAATTGTATGGGAATCATATCGCATATACGTACGGGGAATCTTGATAATAAAATTTCCAAATAGAGTGAAATTAATGGTATAATCAGGAGACATTTTGAGGAAAATATGATAAAAGACATCGAGATGAGACTTCATAAACTTGTATTGATGTACGGATCAGAAATCTGGACTCTCTGAGAGAAGGATGAAACGAGATTGGAAATAGAATAGATGAGATTCCTCAGATCATTAATCAGGATTACCAGACGAGATAACATTCCTAATGAAAAAAGAGAAAGAATACAAGTTAACAGTATACTATACCTACAATATATTTTACAACACAGACAACGGTAGAGGAGACAAGTAAGTGGAATGCCATTTGAAAGATTTCCTAGAAAATCTGAATATAGACCAGCTGGAAGAAGATAAGTAGGGATACATTTATTAAGATGGTATGAGCAATGATTTATCGAATTTTCCCCTCCTAGTACTATCTTGGTTTCCTAGATGTCAGTATGAGGCGGAACGCTGACCACGGACCACTCAAATGACATCTGTACAAAAACAAGTGTAACTAAATTAGTATGGTTCAAATTCTCCCCTGTAGGGGGAGAGCGCCTAAATCTCTGTTAAGGGAAACATGGGATTATAAGAAGAAGATGAGCAATATTTGAGTATAGGAACGGGCCTTTGAAGGCCCAATCTTTGATAATGATGATGATTATGATGATATACCAATGGTATTTACAAATATCTGGT
Organism: Diploptera punctata; assembly: GCA_030220185.1. Lineage (NCBI taxonomy): Eukaryota > Metazoa > Arthropoda > Insecta > Blattodea > Blaberidae > Diploptera > Diploptera punctata. The sequence continues at coordinate 283,021 of JASPKZ010007570.1, forward strand.
TCTTATATTGATTGTCACTTAGGATTTTATGATGCAATCAAATTGCTTTTATATTATGTGTATTGAGCAAAATTTCTTTTGAGTTAAGATGTGGAATATTTGGGTAGGTAGATTGACAGATAACAATCAGAGCACAACCGCTACATCTAGTATTTATATATATAGAAAAAGCCTACGATAACATTCCTACATCAAAATTATGGAACTTCTTAAAACAAATAAATCCAACACTGATTGAAGCAATTCAAAAACTATATTCAGAATCATATATGCAAATAAAAATGGGAAAGTACTTGTCTAAAGGTTTTCAAACAAATAAAGGATTACTACAGGGATGCTGTATATCTCCAACATTATATAAGATTTATACTGAAAAAGCTATTGATGAATGGAAAAAAAAATGTAAACCGATGGGAATACCACTAGATGATAATTCAACAATATATACATTCCAGTTTGCAGATGACCAATTGATATTGGCTCAAGAATTTGAAGATATAGAATACCTCACTAGAAAATTAATACAAGAATATAGTTTATGGGGTTTAAAGATCAATATGGATAAATCTAGATATATGACAATAGGGAATCTTCCTCAAGATTTAATACTAGAAGAAGATTTAGGGACAATTAAACACACTGAAGAATATAAGTATTTGGGAATTAAAATTACTAAAGATGGAAAAACAAGAAACACAGATAAGAAACAGGATCAATATAAGAAAGTATGTTATATCTGCTCTAAATGGAATAGTATGGGACAAACATATCTTCAAAGAAACAAAAAAAACTATTTTTAATACAATAATCAGAAGCATTATTATCTATGGAGCTGATGTGTGGGCTTTAAATGCATAAAATGAAAAAAAAATTGCTCGCCATTGAAATGGACTACTAGAGACGTGCTGCAAGAATATCCAGAAAAGATAAAATCAGAAATTCATATAGGGCCTATAAAAGAAAAAAATGCAGGTACGATATTCAATATTAGATTTTATAAAGGAGAAACAATTAAATTGGTACGGACACATTAGAAGAATGGAAGAAGGAAGACTACCTAAGGTAATCATGGATTGGGAACCACAGGGAAGGAAAAAGAAGGGTAGACCAACTATTACGTGGATTCAGGGAATCAGTGAAACTAAGAGGGAAATAGAAGACGATATATGGATGAACAGACAGGAATGGAAAAATGTGTTGAAACAAATGTGTAGTTAACTATGAACATGGGTACCGGAAAAATGTATATTCATTGTAAAAGCCGGAATAATAAAAAAAAAAAGATTGACAGATTTTAAAGTCAGAGACAAAATATGATGAAGCAGATACTTATTAATATAATACAAAATATTAATAATTTATAGTAAATATAATTTCATACCTACTCTAGTCTCCTCTTAGATGTTATGAATATTTTTTAACCAAAGACAGACAAACAGACAGGTGAATTGAGAAGACTACAGTTAGCTACTTAATTTATATAGAAAACATGTAATAAAAGCAGTTAAGTTCCGAAGATAGCAATGGGCAGGACATGTGAAACGAATGGGAAATTAAGGAAGAGGATGGAAAATTCTTGTGGGAAAACCAGAGTGAAATTGTCCAATAAGAGATTAAGACTTAGGTGAGAGAAAAACTTCCTTTATACTTTAAATAATATCTCTCTAAAATACAATTTAAGAATATCTACATCTAAAACAAAAATATTAGCTCTGAAAGGAAAATGTGCAATAAGAACAAAAATAGTGATAAACAATGTAATTATAGACCAAGTTCAGAATTTTAATTATTTGGGATGTCATTTAGGTAATGACAGAAATTTAGATAAACACACTAAAATACAACGATTCAATTACCTATGTGGCACAATTAAACGTACTTTACTGAATAAAACTAGAAAATAAACTATTTTAAAATTTTACAAAGTATTGGCAGTTCCATCTCTTATCTATGGATGTGAAACCTAGACATTAAAAAAGGCAGATAGTACACAAATAGAGGCTGCAGAAATGAAGATGTTGAGAGCAATGGCAGGATACCAAAGGACCGATAAAAAGAAAAACGAAGATATAAGAACAGTACTTAATATATTTAATTTCTGTGAAAAAATAAAATACTATCAAAATGCTTACCTTCAGCACGTATTACGAATGGATGAACAGCGTATACCAAGAAGAATGCATAATTATAAACCGAAAGGGAGAAGATTGTTGGGAAGACCATTGAAGAGATGGAAGGACCAGTTCGACCTATAATGAGATCGGAACAGGCCATTGGACTTAATCCTTCTTGTTGATGATGATGAGAGGAAAGCATTATCTATAATATGAATGAGTTGAATTATATGGATGTATGGACAGCTTATGTCCGCGCGGGCATTAACCTCCGGATTCCATAGTACCAGGGTTATTTGGTTAGTTAGTCTCCTCTAAGTGGACATAACTGTATTTAAATAGTTTCAATATTTGGAAGTCTAAAACAAGTGAAGGGCACAGGGAAAGAACAAGGATATATCTAGTTAAACCAATATTATGTTTGTGTACCTGTCAATAAAAATAGATCCATCCATCCACAATAATTCTGCCCGAAGGCAGGTCCTTCATTGCAATCATAGTATTTGCATGCTATGCTTACAGCTTTACTAGGGAATGGAAGGTGTGGTAACTTCCCGTTGTTTTCCACACCGGTGAAGGATGCTGATGATAATGATAAGGATGATGATGGCCATATGATTTCGGGGACGTTTGGGCCTTAAAGTTTTCCTGACATTTGTCTTACCGGTGAGGAAAACCCCCGATAAAAACCTCACCCAGAAAAACTGCCCCCCCCTTCCGGAGATCGAATCCGGGCCCGTTGCGTGACAAGGCAGCACGCTACCTCGACACCACAGCGGTGGACTTAGAAATAGATAAATGATACAATAAATAATCAATAATAGTAAAAGAGCAGATCCATATCTAGATCTCATCATTCCACGTGGGATTATTCGTGGACATACCGGAGACGAATACTGGTTTTCCTTGTGGTTTCTCCCGTTTTTCCCCTGCCAAAAACTTCATTACATTTCTTCTCCATACCCATATCTTCCATTTCGTTTATTTCATCTGCTCCTGTGTTGGTTCTATAGGCCTGTTCCGCTGTAATCCTCGGATATGACTTACTTGTAAGTGATAACAGTAATAATAATGATAATAATAATGATAATAATAATAATAATAATAATAATAATAATAATAATAATAATAATATCATAGAAACAAACAAATGAGTATTGAAATTGATACTTCCTGGAAAAGGGAAACGTGGTAGACAAAAGCCAACGTGGATAAAGGGAATTCAAGACAACATGAAGAAGAGAAATATGACAGAAGCAGACACCCAAGACCGGGAAATGTGGAAGAAAAAAATTGTATATTTTGGTTGAGGATAACACTGTATATAACAGAAACAATCCTGAAAAAATCTATTTAATGAAATAAAAATTAACTAATAGATTAATTAAAAATAATGTTATTAATCTTCTTAAGCCTTTTCCTTTATTGTGCCGGAATTAGGGCGCTGCCTAATGGGAACTTATTGTCCAAGTTAATTTAGTTACTCTCATTTACTCATAGATGTCAGCGAGTGATTAGATGATTGGCCTAGCGCCTCGATTAGTCATTTAGTGGGTTATTATTTTATTTATAGTAATTCTGCCCGAAGGCAGGTCTTTCACTGCAATCATAGCATTTCCATGCTATGCTTTGCAGCTTTACTAGGGAATTGTAGGTGTGGTAGCTTCCCGTTACTTTCCACAATTAGTGGATAACTAAGGTATAGGGTTTCCAGTATAAAACCGGACACTCTGCGGCTGGCAGAGTGAAATGCGGACGAGGAGAGAGCGCAGCCTGACGGGTGAAACCCCGTGAGGCGTGTCCGGTTTTATATTGGAAGCCCTGTATTACTGGATGGGACATGGTCGGTAAATTTTGGACAGAGGCCTTTTTATTCAGGCTTGTCGTTCTTTTACGAGCCCGAAGATCTTCAAATACGGGACCCACGGCTTAAAGGTTCTCCCGGAGGACTTGTTCCTTGGATTTTTTCATGCCAAAAATCCATCGACCACGGCCGGTTTGAAGCCGCGACCCTCGAAACTAGAGGCAATGAACATAACCACTATCCAACCGCAGCCGACATAATAATAATAATAATAATAATAATAATAATAATAATAATAATAATAATAATAATAATAATATCTTTATTAGGAATATTCCACAATGCAGTGTTTCGCCTTCAACTCAAAGTGATCTGTCGCCAGACTTCCCGTGTAAAGTATCTTCTTCCCTCAAATCTCTAGCTTCCATACGTCTCACTCCATCTATCCAACGTTCTCTAGGTCTTCCTCTTCCACTTCTTCCATTAAATTTCCAATTAAGGATCTTCTTTGGTATTCTCTCTTCTTCCATTCCTATGAGATATCCATATCATTACAACCGTTTTTCTTCTATTTTTTCTAATATTTTTTTAACTGCATAATTTCCCTTATTGTTCTGTTTCTACCTTATTCCTTATTGAAATTCTTGTCAATCGCCTCCAAAAATCCACTTCTACTACTAACAGTTAGTTCGCTTGTTTTCTACTTACTGTCCAGGTTTCGAACCCACATAATAAAATGGTTTGTAACAGAACTTGAAGTACAGTTTTCTTCGTTGTGTGTTTTACATGTATGTTTCTATTCCAAAGCACTGAGTTCAGCATACCAATGATTCTTCTACCATCCGTTATTCTTCTTTCAATTCCAGTAGTTGAATTCTCATTTTTATCTAAAACAGATCTTAATATTAAACATTTTAACATTACATATTCTTCCTGAGTTACATTTTAACTCAACTGTTATATCCAATGAAAGATAATAATAATAATAATAATAATAATAATAATAATAATAATATATCCCTGTTTGAAGGAATTCTTAAAGCTCTAGAAGCAATATCATCAATTGACCAAAACAGCTCTGAAAAAAGTTTTGTTGCAGTTTATACAGATAGTCAAGTTACTCTCGACCTAATTAAAAACAACTTCAAACAGGGATATATCATATCAAAAATAAGACAAACAATAGCAAAACTCAGGGAACAAAATTGGATAGTACATTTCGGCTGGATAAAATCACATGTTGGAATTTATGGGAATGAAATGGCAGATCAATTGGCAAAACAAGCTGCAACAGAAACCAGCGTAACCGTAGAATATACAAAAATACCTAAATCATCAATAGTTGCCCAAGTAAAAGAAGAAGGAACCATTAAATGGCAGAACGAATGGGACAACGCAGATAAAGGAGCCACATGTAAGAAGTTCTTCCCATCAGTCAGAGACAGATTAAAACTTAAATGTGAAATAACTCCAGAATTTTCTGAAATGGTAACTGGTCATGGAAAAAATAAATCACATCTTTATCGTATTGGAATATTAAACAACGCAACCTGTCCATGTAGAAAAGCAATTCAAAATGTAGAACATCTCCTTTATAATTGTGAATTGCAGCAGCATTCTAGAAATAAGTTGAAAGAAGAAATCAGCAAAGAAGGAGGAACATGGCCTGTGACGGAGAAAGACCTAATACACAAATATTTAAGACATTTCAAAAAATATATAAAAACAATAGTGTACGAAAATGAGTGATTAACAAGTGACGAAGATAAAAAAAAAACATGTAAACAAAAACCAAATATGTGATGTTATGTAATGTTATGTTATCTGATTTTATGTTTGTTATGTTATGCATGTAATATTACTACGGTAATGGGGCATGCTGAAAAAAAAATGAAAATAATAATAATAATAATAATAATAATAATAACATGTTGTATCTACGCAGCAGGACAAATACTTCACTACGGAAAATGTTTAAACTTCTTGTAGAAAAAACCAAAGGGTAAACGCACAGTTGGTAGATCAAGAATGAGGTGGGAGAATAACACTAACCATGATTTGAGGGAAGTAGATTATACAGGGGATGATTGGAGAACATAAACTCCAGATAGGGATGTATGGAGAGCTTCTGTCTGCGCGTCCATGAACCTACGGGTTGGATAAGCCAGTGAGTTAGTTATTGATTATGTTTTATACTACTATCATCAATAATTTTAAACTATTTTAATCTATTAAGCCACTGTAAAATTACTTGGATTAGAAATTGGAACATTTTCAATTATCTCAGAATTATTATTTAATTTAAATTAGTTTGTGTTCAAGAATGTATATACTTACATAAACTGGCATTTACTTTCAATGATTACTAATGAAAATTACACAAAGTACAACATTCCAATAAGTTTATTTCAGAAAATACGACAGAACAGTTGTAAATGTCTATTAGTAATTTGTGAAAATGGATGTGTGCGATTTCTTAAACCCTACAATAATTATATCTAGATTATTTGGCCTTGCTCCATTTACAGTAGTTCCCCATAAAATTACAGGCACGAGAGGATACAAGATATCAAAATTCTGGTTAATTTACTCTATAATTTTAATTTCTTTTCAAATCCTACTACAAATAACTGTAGCATATAAAACCAATTATGACCAAAATGAAGTGGTAGTAACAAAATCAACTGAATTTGTGTCTCAGATTTCGCTCACAATAATTGTTTTTATTGGAATTGTAACTGTTTACAATAGCAAGAAATTAACAATTGCCTTAAACAAATTGTCATTAATAAGTTTACGGAATTCAACTGATAAAAACGATCCAATAATGAAAATTATTAGTTTGTGTAGTGCGAGTTTTTTAATATTTCTAATGCCTTTTTCGACAGTATTTTTAAGTTATAGTTTGGGATTTCAGTCAAACAGCAATTTCTTTATATTATTGTTTATTACAAATTTTCCTTCAATAATATTACCTGAAATTCTATCAATTAACATATGTATTGTATTAAAAGACAAGTTCAAAATTATAAATTTAAATTTAGATCCAATTAAAAATTCGTACAAATATTACGATCATAATATGAACAAACGACAATTTATAAAACTGCTAAGCAGATTTCATTGTTCGCTCTGTGAGTTAGCTGAAGAATTAAATTCTGTAAATGATGCTCAAATCACATTATCAGTAGCATTGGATTGTATTCAATTTACGAATTCTTTGTTCACCGATTTGCGTGTGATGGTGTTTAATAGCATGATTAAATCTAAAATCAATCAATATTCCGCAATAACGGTTTGGTCCAGTTTATTTGGAGTTAAAATTACAGCTTTTTTATGGGTCTGCAGTCTAGTTTGTTTTGAGGTAAGTAGGAAGTATAATTGTAGGCCAGCATTTAATTATTGCCTATTGTTTTACTTATTTTGTTTTATGTTGTAACACTTGTTAATTATATAGTTTTATGTATACTCTACAAAAATAAAATTCATTAAATCTGACAACTCTGTAGATTTGCAGGAAAACTGCGTACCAACTTATCATCTAGTCTAAGTTAATTAGTTTAATATGGACTATGAATAAAAAAAACATACGTCCAATATGAATGTCGTTATAATACAGTGAATAGTAAATTAATTTATCCATTCACTGTTCAGTATTTATCCATTTAGCAACACTGTTCAACAATTGCCACTTTTTTTTTATCAAGAATTGAATGCATATACGTACCAGAGACTAGATCGAAGAGTAGTTAGTTCAGAGCTAATAGAAAGTATAAATAATACGTATAAACAACAATATCGTCGATATACAAATATCCGAGTTCCTTTATACTCTCAAGTAGTTTTAATTTCTTTGGATATACTTACTTTTAAATTGCATCTTAAAGTTAACTGTTATTCTGCCTAAGTGCATTATTTTATTAAGGTGTCAAAATGTTTTAAATCTAGCTGAGCAATATTAATTTTTTAACGTAGAAATATATTCAGATCACATTCTTCTTCCAAGCAGTACAAAAACGGACTTAGAGAATTTCTATTGAAATAAGTTTTTTTGATCTCACATGGGTAATACCATATAAAATATTGTTTTATCATAGCCCAATATGATGGGCCTAACTTATATATTTAATAATATTTACTGTTAATAGTTTGTCAAATACATTAAAAATGTTTTGTCCAATGAAAATGTCTCTGTTTTTTATATATAAATTACGAAAGTTCGTTGTACAATTTATGTTAATTTTTATTTTAAGAAGCAAATTATGCCCATTGCAGCTTAAATCAACTGGATAACTTAAACAAGTTTTTGATTAAATATTAAACAAGTAATTAAAAGTTTCACATAAGGAAATACTTGAGACGCATGTAATAATATTCTTATTTTGATTTCGCAAATATTCGAAAACTAAAAATTTATTTAATAAAGAATAGGCCTATTTTAAAATAGGCTACTTGAATTCCATGCGCATTACTCGAATTTTAGATTTCACGCCGAAATTATCATAATTTCATTTGCTCAGGATCATCAAAACCATATTATCACCGGTTTAACATTAATCATGAAGTGAGGGAAGTGATTTAGACAGCGGTGATTGCACGACCCTGAATCTTCGGGTACGATAGTGTCAGAGACTTGGTTATTTAAACGAAGCTAACTCACTAACTCACTGGTACTATCGAACCCATAGGTTCATGTCCGCTCGGACATAAACTCTCCATACATCCATATCCTGGGATAATGTTTTCGAATCATCCTATGTATAATCTACTTCCCTCAAATCATGGATATTGCTATTTTCCCACCTCTTTCACGGTCTACCTATTGGGCGTTTTCCCTCTGGTTTTCCTAGAAGAAATTTCCATGTACCCCTTTCATTCCCCATTCGTGCCACATGTCCTGTCCAACGCAGTCTATCAGACTTAACTGTTCATATTATATCTAGCTTCTTATAAAGATCATGTAGTTTTCTATAAATTAAAATATCCTTCCATCCATAGTAATTCTGCCCGAGGGCAGGTCCTTCACTGCAATCATAGCACTTTCATGCTATGCTTTGCAGCTTTACTGGGGAATAGTAGGTGTGGTAGCTTCCCGTTGCTTTCCACACCGATGAAGGATGATGATGATGGCCATTTGATTGCAGGGACCGTTTGGGCCTTAAAGTGTTCCTGACATTTGTCTTACAGGTGAGGAAAAACCCCGATAGAAACCTCACCCTGAAAAACTGTCCCGGGCCCGCTGCGTGACAAGGCAGCACGCTCCCTCGAGACCATAGCGGTGGACAATTAAAATATATGATAATTAGATATTATAGATTTTCTGCGAATTCATGGAATTAATAATTAAAGAAAGCTATCTTCTTCTTCTTCTTCTTCTTTTGGCTCTACGGTCCTCTAAGAACCTTGGCCTCCTCCATAACATCTGCCCATTCTTCCCTATTCCTAGCTATCTTGTTAATAAACTCTAAGATGAATACTAAGAGTGGGACATGAAAGGAGAAACATTACAAGTACTAGGCCTATAATATACTCCTAGTTGAATTCTAAATTCTAAATAATATAAGAAGTTTTTAGTTTATTTATTTATTTAACTAAAATATAAAAATATATGAACAATGTTAATGAATATAAGAATATATGTGAATAAATAAATTAAGCAGTTTTTTAAATCAGCTTTTGAAAAACAACTAAAAAAAGGCAACAAAGCTCCACAGCGCAACAAGCATTGAAAGCATTTAGTCTGGCAGCCTATTGCTGCCCTTAAATATTACCTACATGGACAATAAATTTCGTAAAAATATTCATAAAAATAATATTTGACGAAATAAACTAATACATTTTGTAAAAAATTCATAAAAATAATATTTGACGAAATAAACCAAGACGTAATTTGTTGAAACAATGAAAATAGCGTACAATATATCTCGATAGTTGAATATTTTAGCATATTTTGAAAGTTTTTTTTTAACCAGATCTGTTATAAAACACAATGAAGACTGTTAACATACGAGTTGTTCATCAATTAATGTATCACTTTTTAAAGATATTTTCCCCATTACAAAATTTATCTACCAAATTATCACAATTCTGAAGTTCCACATTATTATGATTTTTTTTCTGGTAAAGACTTACGTAGGAGGAGATTCACAGATAAGTGTTTGCTCGTGCGTGTGTGTGACACAGACAAACAGACAGACAGAGAAAGAGAGAGAGAAAGAGAGAGTGAAAGAAAGAGAGAGAAAGAGAGAGAGAGAGAAAGGGGAGAGAAAGAAAGAGAGAGAGAGTAAGAGAAAGAGAGATAGAGATAGATAGATAGATAGAGAGAGAGAAACGTTTTAATTATCATTAGGCCTATCTATGTAATCATATATTTTTTCAGGTCTAGCCAAGGATATAATTTATTTGATTACCTAGCACATTAAATTATTCACCAATTAATTTCCTAAACTATAATCAATGCCGATTATAAATTCTAATGGATACCAATCTAATTAATTAGGCGCGCTTATGAGGAAGCTCAATGTTTCTCTTGATGAAAATATTTTACAACATGTGACAGGAATTTTTTTGTAAGTTCCAACCATGCGCATGCGCCAACAGACGTGAAGTAGTTTACACTATGGAATCACGGGGATGCAGCCATCATACACAAAATATTCGAACTCGCTTTGCGAACGAACCTAAAAGCAAACCTAACGCAATTTAAGTACTCTAACCTGTGAAAGACTAACCTAAAACTTAACCTAACGCAATTTTAATACCGGTACTACATCCTGTGAAAGACTGCAGGCTTATTTTATTCAGTGTAAGTTAATTAATTCTGCAAATGCATGCTATTATGATTACAGGGACTTCTGTCCCAACGTCTCTAAAAAAACATTAAACAGAAAGTATATAGAACTGTTATTCTCCCAGTTGTATTATATGGATGCGGAACACGGACTCTTACATTAAGGGAGGAAAAGAGATTACGAGTATTTGAGATTAAAAGTTCCTTGGAAAATGTTTGTACCAATGAGAGATAAACAGACAGGCGAATGGAGAAGACTACAAACAGTGAGCTACATGATATTTATAAGAAAGCTGATAAAATAAGAACACGTATATTGCGATTTGCAGGATATGTTGCACTAATGGGAATGAAGATGGGCATGGAAGCTTCTTGTAGGAAAACCAGAGAGAAAGTGCCCAGATGGTAGACCAAGAATGAGGTAGGAGTATTACATTAAACATAATTTGAGGGAAGTAGATTATCAGGGGATGAATGGAAAACATTAGCTTAGGATAGGAATTTATGGAGATCTTATGTACGCGTGGCCATGAACCTATGGGTTCGATAGTTCCAGTAAGTCAGTTAATTAATTTATAATAATAATAATAATAATAATAATATTATTATTATTATTATTATTATTAAAACACTAATTAATAGTTCTAAATTATTTCTGAAGGTATATTATTTGGAGAAGATACGACTTCTTGTTCATTAGTGAAATGTTTTATTATTGCGAATATTATTAATAAATATTAATCAATACTTGACTAATTTATTAATGAAGATATAGTATTTGAATTTTATATAATTGGTTTTCATTAGTACAATGTTTACACCTGAAACGTTCAGGTCGTATCGTGATAGGATCGCTTGTTGTGTGAGTTCGTTTTTTCTGTTATATCCCTTGAAGTAAGAGGATGAACACGATGTTAGTCCTATAAAATTTTAAAGTGATAATATTTAATTAAGATATATATGCAATCTATATTAGCTTCTTTGTACATTTAGAACGGTGCTTGTAAACCTTCTTGTAGTAAAATTTACAACAAACGAGTTAATAATAAATAAAAACTACTGAGGCAAAACAAAATGAATAATTACGATTTTTTAAATTCAATCATATGTTTATCAAGATTAGTTGGCCTTGCACCTTTTGCAACTGTAAATGACAAAAATACTAAAAGAAATATGTATGAATTGTCAAAATTCTGGCTAATCTATACCATAATATTTGTATTGTCTAGTACTACTTTTCAATTTACAATATTTTATAATGTAGATGACTGGTCAGATGAATTTGTGTTGAAGAAAATTTACAGATTTATTTTCAATATTTCTGTATGTTTTGTCACTATTATTCAATTTATAAATTTAATCAATGTTAAACAAATTATTCCTATAATGAATTTACTTTCATTCATTAATTTCAAAATTAATAACAACGAGAAAGAAATAAAAAATAGGGAACTATTTCTATTTTGTTCTGTACTACTAATAATAACCAAAAATCTTCCAATATTCGTAGTTGTTAATTGCTACTCTAAATTTAAATCACGGGGAATATTATTTAGTACAGCATCTGTTATCAAAATCTCCTTATTTTCACTTCCCTATGTACAGTTGATGCAATTTCTTGCAATAGTTAGAGAAAAGTATGTGTTTGTAAATTCTAATATAAAAAAGTTGGGAAGATATAACAATATTTCTAGGGGAGCTTGTAAGAATAGTGCAGGCCTAAAATTAAACTTTATTTCACACTTGATAAACCATAATAAGAATGATTCAAGATATAATTCTGTTATATTACTGACATTGAGCAAAGTTCATAATTTGCTGTGCGAATTAGTTCAAGAATTAAATCGCTTATATTCTGCACATACAACAATATCTGTAGCCTTAACTTTCATACAGATTACAATCGGTGCGTACACCAGCGTGCGATTAACGTTAATGTCTTATACAAATGGCAATTATAACGTTATGGTACTTTTATTGATTGCCTATGTTGTTGGTCCTGCAACAGAAATTGCATTCATGCTATGGTTATGGAGCGAAATTTCTTTTGAGGTAAGAGTTACGAATTGTTTACATATTAACTCTTCTAAGTTCAAATTGCACGCGGAAAATATACTGTGAATGTGCTGTGGATTCTCTTCCTTAACCTACTATGTTACCACTTTCTGTCTCCTTTGTTGTGTTATTTGACCGGGAGGGAAGGACTGCAAATGCTATTTTTTTTTAAAATAATTCAACACCTTCAGCAGCCGTTGCCAAATAAATAATCCGGCTACTTATTAATACTAGGGAATCAAATGTCCCTCCTTTGTCTTCCTCATTACATTTTGCCAATTCCCGTCCCCTGTGGTGTGTTGTGAGATTGGTAACACAGAGATGACAAACACTGATTTTAAATGATTCGACATCTTCAGTAGTCATCGATACATTACTAATTAGACAACCATGTAACGATATTTCACATGTGTTTAGGGATGCTCTCTTTAATAGAGTAGCAGTTTGGGAACATATACATTTGCTTTCCAGACGTGCAGACTTATCTGGGGCGAGTAATAAAGTTGGAACGCACAGGGCACCCGAATAGAGGGAAAACTGCGTACAGTGATATCTAAAAAAAATTCGGTCGTTTACGATGAACCAGAATATGTAACTAAATAAAACAAATGCAAGGCACACGGCGTGTTCACTCGCACAGAGAACGTTCACTCGGGATTATGGGGAAATTAGCCATTTTGTAAATTGACATTTTTAACTGCCATCCTTTCGTTCTGTCTCAATAATCACTTCACAGGCATAACTACTACTCCAAAGGATAAAGAATAAACAACAAATTAATTATCACTGACAAATCAACCCGACAGAGAACATTTCCACTTCTCATATGTTACAGATTACGACGTAAAGAAAGCCATAATGTGAATAAAAACCAAAGCAGAAGGAACTGACCGTATAAATATTGCTTTACTCAATAAAATAATCGACGCTATACTACCTACTATAACTCATATTTTTAACTCCTCGCTAGAAACTTCTACATATCCCTCATTGTGAAAACAAGCCCTCGTATGCCTACTGCCTAAAGCTAAAACGCTCTCAACTCCAAACGACTTTTGACCCATTAGTATTTTACCTACCCATTCAAAAGCTCTGGAACGATTAGTCCATGAACAACTGGCTGACTACCTAAATGAATACAACCTTTTAGATCAGTTTCAGTCAGGCTTCAGTCACAATACAAATACTGCTCTACTAAACATTTGCGAAGACATACGCGAAGCTGCTGATAATCGAAAACTTACCATTTTTACATTACTGGACTTTAGTAAAGCATTCGACACGGTAGACGTGGACTTATTGTTGCATAAACTTAAAAGCCTGCTACTCTCTGATAGTGCCACGCAATGGTTCAATTCCTACCGTCATGAGCGCCAGCAATCTGTTGTAGGAAATCATACATTATGTTCTTCTTGGTCCTTCTGTAAAGCTGGAGTTCCACAGGGTTCGGTGTTTGGACCTTTGCTTTTTTCAAGCCATATAAATGGCATATATAACTCCCTAAAACATTGCAAAAATAATTTATTTGCAGACGACATGCAAATCTACATCCACACAGATAAATATTCTCTAGATGACGCTGTTGCCAATATTAATGAGGATCTTGACTCACTAATGACTTGGACAGTTAAATATGGACTGCAAGTAAATCCTAGAAAGTCACAGTCAATCATTATGAGTCATCAGATACTATTATCTACAATTAACCTAAACACAGTCTCGCATGTATCACTAAATGGAGTTCAAATTCCTTATAGTGAGACAGTAAAAATTCTAGTATTTATTGACAACTTAAATTGGAATACACAAATAAACCATACATGCATAACAGTCTTCTCAATAATACATTCATTAAATCGCATAAGAAATTGACTGTCATTCGCTCTTAGAAAAATGTTAGTAGAAACACTTGCAATGCCCCATTTTGATTATTGTGACGCTCTTTTACAGACTTGAATATTATTTTCATTCAAAGACTTCAACGTGTTCATAATTATTGCGCACGTTTGATTTGTGGTATTCGCTAATTTGACCATGTTACACCGTCCCTGGAACAATTATCTTGGCTTCGTCTAAGACATCGTAGAACTGTCCATTCCCTATCCCTTCTCTATAAAATACTTCACACATCATCGCCTAATCATTTATCACGCCGCTTCATCAGACTATTCGACACACATAAACTTGACACTCGATCCCATCAGCACATTGTCCTTTATATCCCTCCTCATCACACTGTGTATTATTCATTATCTTTTACAGTCTCACTTACCAAAACATGGAATTCCCTTCCGCCCTATGTTAGGGACTGTCAAACAATAACATCCTTAAAAAACAAACTAAAGAATTATTTAATAACAAACTAACTTATACACATCACTGATATTATTCTTTTAACAATTAATACATTTAATTATTTATGAAAATAATATTAAGATTAACAAATATTTTCTTTTGTTTTGTTTTAAATATTGTATAATCGTAAAATTAGTTTTCTATATCTCATTATTTTTCTTTGTTTTTTATATACATTAGACAGGGACAATTTAATATGTCTTACTTGTATACATTTTATTATTAGTTTTAGGCTTAATTTTAACTAATATTAACTGGTTGCATTATAGATCGTAATATAATAGATATTAATTTATTGATCAAATTTTTATTTAGTATTTAATATTACAGTTAATTGAGATTGTTATATTCTGATGTAATATATGTTTGCCCTGGTGAGTGGAAGAGAAGGCCACATGGCCTTAACTCCACCAGGCTAAATAAATTTAAATATAATTTGGCATGTCTTTAATCCGCGGTTGATCGTATTGTCGGACAATGGTACCATATTGGCATTTGTTTATGAAATATTATCCAAGCACGCATTGTACTACATCATTTATACATGGCCGCACTAAATCTTCAGCTTTTGAATGATGTTTTGCAGTTTTAGCAATTCTGTAGCTAACGCGATATAACGATTGAAGAGCATACTAATTGTCAGTGTTTTCATTGTCATTGTCACAGAGGATACAAAAGTAGGTCAATCATATTTTCATTTGTTAGATTTTCGTGTAAAAAAAATCAGTAGATTTGTTTACGTAAGTGGGGTGTTTAGTTTATAAATGGCGTTCAAGTAGAGAAGGTTTCACACTACTGTTAGCAAGAATGTCGCCACAACAACACACTGTGGTCTTGGACAGTCCTTGTCACCTATTTATGAAAATCCAAACCTAATATAATTACGTCACAAGGAAAGACGAGGTAAGCTATTGTTGAAAACACAAAATTAAATATGTTTGTTGAAATCCCACATTAACATCTAAAATCAAAGGCCTGACGTCATATAACCGTTCCTTAATCTATCGCAATACTGTTGTTAGTATTGTTAGAATAGAAAGAAGCTGGCAGATTAAATTTCCATTGCCTTCCTAACGTTGTTATATAACTGTAAGGTAAATCAGGCGTTAGCAGTAAATATTAACTTATTGCGGAAATAATGTGAAACATTCCCGAAGTTACACATATGTAATACGGACATTATAGGGTTAATTTAATTTTTAAATAATAATAATAATAATAATAAATAAATAATAATAATTATTAGTATTATTATTAGCTAGACAATACCGCAGATATGAAGGAAACAATAATAGGCCTAACCTCGAACACGCCTTTACGGAAAAGTTTTTGCGAACCCTTAGAGATTCGCGAACCACAGGTTGGGAAACAATGGGCTAGATCATAGAGTTTTTTTTATTGTAATGTTATTTATTCTCTGAGTTTTTTTAGCAATTAATTTAGAAAATTAATAATTCGGTGCATTTATAATAACTGGTCTTATGGGTCTGTTGTTCCGGTAAAGCTTTCATTGTTGGTGCAGTAGGGTTGTTGTTGGTTCGTTTACAGTTAATTATTTCATTATTTGTTTTGTGGTTGTCCATTTTGTGTGTTTCATGTTCATCTTTTAGGATGGTGTCACAGTTTTTAAGATTAATTTTATTTACCTTTTTAATTTGTTCGCATGGTGTTTATTTACTTTTAAAAATGTATTTTGTTATATAAATTGTTTTGTCTAAGTATTCTTCTTTGATTTATTAATCAGCTTTAGTATGTATTACGTCCTTTTTAAGTTTTCCTTTAAATTTTCCTTTTAGGCCTTTAAGACTTTTTTAAGTTTCGTTTATCTTCATCTAATGTTAGTAATAATAATAATAATAATAATAATAATAATAATAATAATAATAATAATAATAATAATAATAATAATATTAGATAGAACTAAATGATGTTGTTAAATCATTAAAAAGTAACAAAGCTCCCGGAGAAGACCACATTAATCAAGAATTATTTAAATTTTCAACTAAAAATTTTTTAGACAGATTTCTTATTCTCCTTAATATGATATGGGAAGGACAAGAACCACCACAAAGCTGGAACAAATCCATTGTAATACCAATCTTCAAAAAAGGAAGTCGCCAAATCAAAGATAACTATCGTGGAATTAGCTTGTTGAACTCTGGATATAAAATTTATGCTAATATTGTTAAGAATAAATTGAGGAAAATTTATGAAAATATAATTGGAGAAGAGCAGAATGGATTCAGAAAGGGTAGATCTTGTACAGATGGATTCTTTACTCTAAAACTACTATTAGAAAAGCACAAGGAATTCAATATAGAAACTCATATCGCCTTCGTTGACTTCATAAAGGCTTTTGACAAAGTAGACAGAAATATATTACTACAAATTTTAGCTGATGATAACGTTCCACAACAATATATTACTAATATCTTCAACATCTATAAAGATAATGAAATCTCTGTTAAACAAGATGGCAAATTATCTTCTTGGGAAAAGATCAACACTGGAGTAAGACAGGGATGTGGACTTTCACCGGTGCTTTTCATTATATACATGAATAAATTAATAAATGAATGGAGGAAAACACAACGAGGATATATACCCATCAATAGGAACCTCAAACTTGATGCTATTCTTTTTGCAGACGATTTAGCTCTTCTGGCACTTTCCGAAAATGATTTGCAACAATCAATTTATAATTTACAAAAAAATACGTGCCAAATTTAATATGGAAATATCAATTAACAAAACTAAAATTATGGCATTTCATGGGAAGGACCCCATCCAAAGTAAAATCTGTCTCCAGAATAAAATTTTAGAGAGATCTAATCAATTTAAATATCTTGGATATTATCTCTCTATCTGGGATGAAAAGGACATCCCTGAAAAAGTTACTAGTTATAATAAAAGTTTAGGAATGATTAATCAAGTTATGAAACCATCCCTTGTACAAAAAAACACCAGATTACGTTTATATAACACTTTGGCTAGACCAGTGTTGACCTATGGTAGTGAAGCATGGACACTAAGAAAACAACATGAAAGCAGAATAACGGCTTGTGAAATGAGATTCAAGCGCAGAACAGCGGGTTACACCAGATGGGATCGGAAAAGGAACACCGATATCTTAAAAGAATTGAAGACTACGCCAATTTTGGAATATATTAAACAGTACCAACTAAATTGGAAACACCATCTTGAAAGAATGAGTTCAAATCGGATCCCCAAAGCTGTTTATAATTATATACCAAGAGGACGAAGATCACTGGGCCGTCCTATGAAACGCTGGAGGGAAAATTTTCTATAGGATCATAACAGGCCTTGGCCTAATACTTGGAAGGAAGAAGAAGAGAAGATAATAATATTAATAATAATAATCTATATATTAATACGTGAAGAAAAACTTTTGGCATAATTAAAGTACATACAGAGAAGAAGTGCAGAAAAATAAAATATATGTATAATATGTGTTACAAATAAATTACATTAAACAAAATAAATTGTCTCTAAGGAATTTATGTGTATTACTCATTCATTTGTTTACGTTCATACTGAAAGTGCATTGTTGTAAAAAAGAAAATTGCGCAGCAGCAATGTTAATTGACTTACTCTCGAGTATTTATTATTAACGATTTACATACATAAGGACTTTATTAAACTAAAAGTAAGATACGTAAAATGTTATTTACAAATATGGATCGCACGGGCAGTAAGCCGTACGTGCTGTTGACAGTCCGTTACAATAAGTTGATGTTTAAAAAAAAAAAAAACAATAATATTACAATTAGATATCAATACAATTACATTATTCATTAACTTAGTTATGTATAATTATCAAGAATTAATGGCATTGCAATTTGCTAACATATTTATTTATTCCTGAATAAGTATTGTTCTTATTTTCCCGGTTTTGTCCAGAAATCTACCCAGGTTTATCCAATTTTCTGGGTTTACCAGTAACTCGTAGCATGCCAATCTTCCACGATTTGAATTTAGAAATCTTTCTGGTAATAACTGAAGCCTCCAATATTCTAAATCGATACCTTTTCCTAGTATAGGCCTATGTATCTCGTCTTCAAAGCTCCCGCATATTGGACATATTCGCATATCGTGATCGTCGCTAATTTTTTTTTAAATTTCCATGCCCCTAACCTGAACCAAGCAAGCCCTGATCTCTCTTTAAACCCTAGATTGAGTATATAAGATTCTTTTCCCCAAACTTGTTTTAGGTCTCTTTGTACAAATAGTGATCGTCTTCCCATACATTCGGCCAAAATATTTTGTCGGTTTATATCTAAGTATCTCCTAATTTTTCTCCACACATTCTTGCGATTTTCAGTCCCTTTTTCCCATACCCAACCCATCCCAATCTTTTGGAGTTCTCTCTTAAACTCGTCTGCCCAGAATTTCCCATTTGCGTTCCTAATTTGGTGGTCGTAACAAATTATTTAAAGAAATGAGTACATTTTATTATTTAAACTTAAATTAAACCCTGACTAATCTTTGTTTCAGTAATTTCATTACATTTTTTATTTACATATTTGCACCTACTTCCATTATGCCCCGACATGGAACACTGACGGGTTGGGGTGAGAGAAAAGAACAAGGGATATATATATCCGTACACATAATAATAGGCCAAATGCAAATTTAAATAGTATAAATACTGTACAATTGTCAAATGACGCGTTACTGTTCTTTTAAAATGTGGCTTAGCCAAGGTATACCACATATTTTTCTCGTTCGTATTTTTAAAATACATCGAAAATTAATGCATAATGACATAGCCTATTTGTGACAAACTTAAAAAGTTAATGAATTGTGGTCGAATTTCGACCGCTGGGCGACCACTAGTAATAGAAATAATAATAATAATAATAATAATAATAATAATAATAATAATAATAATAATAATTGTGGCAAACGAAGAAGAAACTGATATAAATAAAGAATGGGAGGCTATAAGAGATACTATTAAATTGTCAGCATCAGAAAGCATTGGTTGTTTAAAAAAGAGGCAAAACAAGAAATGGTTTGATGAGGAATGTGCCGACATTGTAAAGAAAAGAAAGCTAGCAAAAATGAAATGGTTACACGAGCCAAATGAGGTAAATTTAGAGCAATTGGGTAGTGTTAGACGGGAAACCACTAAGTTACTAAAGAGTAAAAAGAGGGAATATTTGAGAGAGAAGATTAATGATCTTGAAATGAATGCAAAAAATAGGAACATTAGAGAATTATATCAGGGAATTACTATAGAGAAGAAAGGGTTTCAGGCTAGAACAAACATAATTCGGAATGAAAATGGGGATATGATTGCAGATTCCAAGAGTATATTAAATAGATGGAAAAGTTATTTTAATCAGCTATTAAATGTACATACAGAACAGGACATTGAGGAGGATAAGTTACAGACAGCAGAAATGCTAGTCGCAGAGCCAAGTGCATTAGAGGTTGAAATGGCAATTGAAAAATTGAAGATGTATAAAGCATCAGGTTCAGATGAGATCCCAGCAGAACTGATAAAATCAAGGGGAGAAAAATTGATGGACAAGATACGCTGGTTGCTTAGTATGATTTGGGAAAAAGAAGCTCTTCCAGATGAATGGAAGGAATCAATTATCGTACCAATTTATAAGAAAGGAGATAAAACTGATTGCAACAACTATAGGGGCATCTCATTACTTTCAACTCGTACAAAATTCTAACAAATATATTAGTAAGCAGACTTGCTCCCTATATTGATGACATTCTAGGAGATCATCAATGTGCATTTAGAAGAAACAGGTCTACAACAGATCAGATTTTTAGTATAAGACAGATTTTAGAAAAGAAATGGGAATATAATGGTACTGTACATCAACTATATGTAGACTTCAAAAAAGCATATGATTCAATTAAGAGGGAGAAGTTATATAGTATCCTGCTGGAGTTCGGAATTCCCAAAAAGTTAGTTAGACTTATACGAATGTGTCTAAATGGCTCAACGAGTAGGGTGCGTGTAGGCAAACAGTTTTCAGACACTTTTGAAATCCAGAATGGGTTGAAGCAAGGAGATGCACTATCTCCTCTACTATTTAATTTTGTACTAGAGCATGCCATTAAATCTTTAGAGAATAAGGAAGGTTTACAACTGAATGGTATTAATAAGTGTTAGTTTATGCTGATGATGTGGTACTACTGGCCGATAGCGAGGAGATACTAAAGGCCAACACGCACACACTATTGAGTAACACTAAGAAATTAGGATGGAAGTAAATATCAGTAAAACTAAATATATGGTCACACGTAGAAATACATTATATAATGGAAATGGACAGCTAATGACAAATGAGGGAAGTTTTGAGGAATTGGCTGAATTCAAATACCTAGGAACAATAATCACAAATAGGAATGAGATGCACAAAGAAATTAAACATAGGCTCAATTCTGGAAATGCATGCTATTATGCATTGCAGAGACTTTTGATGTCCCAACTCCTTTCAAAAAACGTTAAGCTGAAAATATATAAACTATTATTCTACCAGTTATATTATATGGGTGCGAAACATGGACTCTTACTTTAAGGGAGGAAAGGAGATTACTAGTATTTGAGAATAAAGTTCTTAGGAAAATTTTTGACCAAAGAGAGATGAACAGACAGGTGAATGGAGAAGACTACATAACAATGAACTACATGGTCTTTATAGGAAGCCAGATATAATAAGAACAGTTAAGTCCCGTAGACTGCGATGGGCAGGAACATGTTGCGCGTATGGGGAATGAAAGACGTGCATGGAAACTTCTTGTAGGAAAGCCAGAAGGAAAACGCCCAGTTGGTAGACCAAGAATGAGGTGGGAGAACAACATTAACTATGATTTGAGGGAAGTAGATTATACAGGAAATGATTGGAAAGCATTAGCTCAGGATAGGGATGTATGGAGAGCTTATGTCCGCGCGGCCATGAACCTACGGGTTCGATAGTGCCAGTGAGTAAGTAAGTAAGTAATAATAATAATAATTAATAATAATCAATAATAATGTTAATAATAAAATAATAATTATTACTATATGATATCATTAATTATTATTATTATTATTATTATTTTATTATTATTATTATTATTATCATTATTATTAATCGTAACATACCTATATGCCTAAGACTTGGTTGGATGAAGAAGATTATTATTACTATTTACTTTTCTGATAACCTTAACGGTAACATAGTTTCCATTTGCATTTTGTTGAGTTGCTTAAGGCTACTTCACTCCCAAAAATCATATTTTGTACTATTTCATTGAGGGGATTTGAATTTATAAACAAATTGAAGTATGTGCAATAGAAACAATATAATGTTGGTATCAAGTGGACTGTCAGCAATCAATAAAATTCAATACTAATTTATACTAGCAACAAGAAAAACATATGAATGTAGGAAAATCAGAGGAAAAACCTCCCCTGGATAATTGAAGAATCAGGCAGTAGAATTACATAAAACTATTTAAGGGAGTTTAATTTTACAAGGAATGATTGGAAAACATTAGTTTAGGATAGGGATGTATGGAGAGGTTATATATAAACTCTCTCATATAAACCTCCAGATTCAATAGTACCAGTGACTTAGTTGTTATATTATTATTATTATTATTATTATTATTATTATTATTATTATTATTATTATTATTATTATATTTCTATTCTTAGGAAAATTTTTGGACCAAAGAGAGATGAACAGACAGGTGAATGGAGAAGACTACATCACAATGAACTACATGGTCTTTATAGGAAGCCAGATATAATAAGAACAGTTAAGTCTCGTAGACTGCGATGGGCAGGACATGTTGCGTGTATGGGGAATGAAAGACGTGCATGGAAGCTTCTTGTAGGAAAGCCAGAGGGAAAACGCCCAGTTGGTAGACCAAGAATGAGGTGGGAGAACACCATTAACTATGATTTGAGGGAAGTAGATTATACAGGGAATGATTGGAAAGTATTAGCTCAGGATAGGGATGTATGGAGAGCTTGTGTCCGCGCGGCCATGAACCTACGGATTCGATAGTGCCAGTGAGTAGTAAGTAAGTAAGTAAGTAAATATTATTAGAGGATATTATATGGATGCGAAACATGGACCCTTACTTTAAGGGAGGAAAGGAGATTACGAGTATTTGAGAATAAAGTTCTTAGGAAAATGTTTGAACCAAAGAGAGATGAACAGAAAGGTGAATGGAGAAGACTGCATAACAGTGAATTACATGGTCTTTATAGGAAGCCAGATATAATGAGAACAGTTAAGTCTCGTAGACTGCGATGGGCAGGACATGTGGCATGAATGGGGAATGAAAGACTTGCATGGAAGCTTTTTGTAGGAAAACCAGAGGGAAAACGCCCCGTTGGTAGACCAAGAATGAGGTGGGAGAATAACATTAACTATAATTTGAGGGAAGTAGATTATACAGGGGATGATTGGAAAACATTGGCTCAGGATAGGGATGTATGGATAGCTTATGTCCGCACGGCTACGAACCTGCGGGTTCGATAGTGCCAGTGAGTTAATTAGTTATTAGAGGATGCGATGAATTTGAGTATCTGGGAGTAAAAGTAGATAAAGAGGATAAACAGGAAAGTGATATTAAGAACTGAATAAATAAATATAGAGAGCAATAACAGCAATGATGAATGGAGTCTTATGGAACAGATATATAACCAGAAAAAATAAGTTACAAATATATAATTCAATAGTGAGAAGTACTGTCACATATGGAGCTGAAGTTTGGAAATTCAACAAAAACTTTGAACAAAAACTTATGTAGAAGGAAATGGATTTCATAAGGAGAGCAGCAAGGTGTTCAAAATTAGAAAAAAAAAAAACCATCATACGAGAAAAAAAATTAATATTAGATATTCAATAGTAGATTATATAAGATATAAGCAATTAAATTGGTATGGGCACGTACAACGAATGCAAGAAGAAAGGCTACCCAGAAAAACATTGGAATGGTGTCCACCTGGAAGAAGAAGGAAAGGAAGACCTCGAAACTCGTGGATGCCACAAATAAGAACTGGAATTAGAACAAGAGGAATGGAGGGCATGGAGTGGATGGATAGAGACGAGTAGAGAAACAAAATAAAACTTAGGCACAGAAAAATGTGTAAACATTAAAACTCTGTATGTAAATAAAATTATTATTATTATTATTATTATCATTATTATTATTATTATTATTATTATTATTATATGGGTCCGAAACCTGGACAGTAAGTAGAAAACAAGCCAACAAGCTGTTAGCAATAGAAATGGATTTTTGGAGGCGATCGACAATAATTTCATGAAGGGATAAGGTCAGAAACAGCCACAATAAGGAAAATCATGCTAGTTAAAAAAAAATATATATACATTAGGAAAAATAGAAGAAAAACTTTTGAAATGGTATAGACACCTCATACGAATGGAAGAAGAGAATACCAAAGAAGATCCTTAATTGGAAAGCTAATGGAAGTGAAAGAGGCAGGCCTAGAGAACGATGGATGGACGGAATGAAGAGAAGTATGGAAGCTAGAGATTTGAGGGAAGAAGATGCTTTAGGCAGGAACCTCTTGACGACAAATCACTTTGGGTTAAAGGAGAAACACTGTATTGTGGAATAATAATAAATAAAATAATAATAATAATGTTAATAATTATTATTATTGTTATTATTATTATTATTATTATTATGCAGAGGAAAACCTAAAACCTCCTAGAGTCAGGGAATATGTTTATACATTAAGGAGAAACATCTACAACCAGGAGATTGGATGGACCGACAAAATTGGCTATTAGGAATCGGACGATGTCAAAGATATTAATCAACCGATGATCTATCTATCTATCTATTATTATTATTATTATTATTATTATTATTATTATTATTATTATTATTATTATTAGTAGTAGTATTACTCTGTTATTAAAATACTAATCAATATTTGATTAAATTATTAATCATGATATCATTTTGGAGTAGTTACATAATTGTTGTTCATTAGTGTAATGTTTACATTTGCGACTTACAAGCCTTATCGTGTAAAACATCGCTTGTTGCGCGAATTAGTTCTTCAGTTACATCCGTTATGAATGAGAGTGATGAAGAGGTTGTCAGTACTATTATTTTAAAAATAGTGTCTTGAACATGTTCTATTAGGAAATACACAACTGATAGTCTGTAAGCTTATCTAACCAGTTAGTTCCGAACTTGAAAACTTAGTTCGCGCAATTAAATCTACAATGTAAATAATGCATACAAGTATACGTAGCTAAACAAAATGGATAATTACAAATTTTTAAATTCAATCATATCTTTATCAAGATTATTTGGTCTTGCACCTTTTGCAACTGTAAATGATAAAACTACCAATAGAAATATGTATGAATTGTCAACATTTTGGCTAATATATACCATAATGTTTGTTTTGTGCAGCACTACATTTCAAATTATAATATTTTATAATGCAGATGATTGGTCAGAAGAAGTTGTGTTGAGAAAAATTTACAGATTTATATACAATATTACTGTATTTTTTGCCACCCTTATTCAACTTATAAACTTAATTAATGCAAAAAAATTAATTTCAATAATAAATTTACTTTTATCATTAAAATACAAAATTAATAACGACGAGAAGGAAATAAAAATTAAGAAATCATTTCAATTTTGTCCCCCTATTATTTATAATATCCACAAATATTCCCTTATTAGTACTTATCAACAGCTACCCCAGATATAAATCACAAGGAGTTTTGTTTACTACGGCAACTGCTATCAAAATGTTCTTATTTTCACTTCCTTATCTACAGTTGATCCAATTTCTTACCATAATTAGAGAAAAATATGTGGTTTGTAAATTCTAATATAATGAAGTTAGGAAGATGTAACAATATTTCTAGGGGGGCTTGTAAGAAACGTGTGGGCCTAAAATTAAACTTTATTTCACACTTAATACATGAGGATAAAAGTGACTCAAGATGTGATTCTATTATATTACTGACAATGAGCAAAGTTCATAATTTGCTGTGTGAATTAGTTGAGGAGCTATGTCGCTTATATTCTGTACATATAACAATATCTGCAGCCTTAACTTTTATACAGCTTACGATTGGTGCATACACCAGCGTGCGATTAATTTTCATTTCTTACACAAATGGAATTTATAATATTATGGTGTTTTTATTGATTGTCTATGTCGTTGGCCATGCAGTCAAAATGTTTTTACTATTATGGGTTTGGAGTAAAATTTCTTTTGAGGTAAGAGAAACGAATTGTTTATATATACCTAATATATAAAAATGAATGTTTGTTTGTTTGTTCGTACTTTATGCGCGGTCATACCGTTGATCCGATTGTGATGGGGTATTGCAAAATGTTCAGAAGATTCCCGAGATGAACATAGGCTATAAAAGAGTTGTGCTACTCAACTACTACACCCTTAAAAATCGTCATTTGTAGTGGAAAACGTGAAAAAAGTAGCTCTTTGGATGCTTAAATGGCTTACGCTGCCTAAACCATAACAAATACACAAAATTAATGTACACAGAATTGAATATCTCAAAAAGCTCTACAAAAAAGTCCGCGACAGCATATGTTTATCTCTTACGGATAACTCACAATAACCATTTTTGTCTTTCATTGTTGCGAAGAAGATCGAGACAAGTACGTAGATTCCTGTGCAGCATAGCGGCACATATGGCGGATATTATTTTACGGATAACTCACAATAATGAATTTTGTCTTTTAGCTCATTTATGCCAAGACGATCGAGATAAGTAGATTACCGGGCAACACCGGGTAATCAGCACGGGGAATCTTAAATTAATTACCATAAACATTTATAATTATTTTTCATTTTACTTATTCAACTAATCATAAGTAGTACATTATTTTTTTGTCTTTCAGCTTATTTATGCCAAGATGATCGGGATGAGTAGATTCCCGGACAACGTCTGGTAAACGGTACGGGATATCTAAAAATAATTAGGATATCTATTTTTCCTTTCACTTATTCAACTAAACATAAAACACATTAATATTCGTATTTCAGCTAATTTATGTCAAGAATATCGGGATAACTGAATTCCCGGGCAACTCTGGATAATCAACACGGGGTATCTAAAAAAAATATAAATTTATAATTATTTTTCCTTATACTTATTCAACTAAACATAAAACACATTCATTTTAATTTATTTAGCCGTAGCAGCGCCCGGTATTAGGTAGCACACACACACACACACACACACACACACACACACACACACACATATATATATATATATATATATTATTGTCAATGATTTATGATAAAATTCATTATCTTTGTTTTGCTATTTAACTCACTGGTACCATGGAACCTGTAAGTTCATGGCTGAGGGGATATGTGCTCTCAATACATCCCAATCATGAGGTAATAATTCTTAATAATTTCCCATAAGCTTCTGGTATTTTCCTGTTATGTAGTTTTCATTATTCATTAGTCTGTTCATATCTCACTGGTCCTAGAATTCTTCTAAGCACATTATTCTCATCATATACTCGTATTCTTCTCTCCTTCCATAAAGAAAAGACTGTTTCATATTATATAATTGGAAGAATGACCGTTTTATACGTTTTAAATTTAGCTTTTTATTTTTAGAGATTTTTAGGTGAGAAGAACCTCTGTAATGCACAATAATATGCATGAAAATTATCTGAAGTAATAAAAATAATATTTAATATGAAATATTTTTTCAAGAAAAGAGTTTCGGAATGTTCAGAAAGATTGATAGGTAGATAGAAAGTTGTATAGGTAAATAGGTAACTTTTACTTTCAAGAATATATAACTAATCGTATACAAATTAATTAAGGTATTTTTTTTATTCATTGCCACCAGTTTGTCATTTCGAGCATTTCTGGAATTAACTAAGGTAATAAAAATACTAATATTTTTTTGACATAATACCTTTGCTTGCCTCTTCTATGTTAGGCCTATATAGCCATAATTGGATTTAAATAGTTTCAATGTGCTTTTTACATTTTCGAATTTTTTTCATATATTTCACGTTCACTGATAATAATAATAATAATAATAATAATAATAATTTTATTTATTTATATACAGAATTTTAATGTTTACATGATAAACAACTGGTATGAACATGTCAAGAGAATGCCTACAGATAGAATCCCTCAGCTGTTACTAAAGTACAAACCAATAGGACATAGAAATGTTGGACGCCCATTTACTAGATGGGAGGATTCATTAAATCCCACTTGATGTGAAAACAGGTCAAAAGGCCTAATTTCATGAAGCAGAAGAAGAAGATTTTGTTTACACATCTTTCTGTGCCTAAAGTTTTATTTTTCTTCTCCACTCGTCTCTCTCCATCGAATCCATGTCCTCCAGTCCTCTTGCTCTCATTCCAGTTCTAATTTCCTGCATCCACGAGTTTCGAGGTCTTCCTCTCCTCCTTCTTCCAGGTGGACACCATTCCAATGTTTTCCTGGGCGGGTAATCTTTCTTCTTGCATTCGTCGTACGTGCCCATACCAATTTAATTGCTTATACCGTATATAATCTACTATTGAATAACCAATATTCGTTTTTTCACTCTTATGACAGTATTTCTTATTTTGTCTAATTTTGAACATCTTGCTGCTCACCTTATGAAATCCATTTCCATCGACATAAGGTTTTGTTCTAAGTTTTTGTTGAATTTCCAAACTTCAGCTCCATATCTGACAGTACTTCTCACTATTGAATTATATATTTTTAACTTATTTCTCCTGGTTATATGTCTGTTCCATAAGACTCCATTCATCATTGCTGTTATTGCTCTACCTTTATTTATTCTGTTCTTAATTTCACTTTCTTGTTTTATCCTCTTTATCTAATTTTACTCCCAGATACTCAAATTCTTCACATCCTCTAATATACTCCTCTTCATCTTCTAATATCAAATCTTGGGTTTCGGCTCCACATCCCATATAAAATATTTTTTATAAATTTATTTTCAAACACCAGTTATCGTATTCGTCCAATAATTTTCTGAACATAAACTCCATGTCTTCATATTCTTGAGCAATTATTATCTGGTCATCCGCAAATAACAGTGTATATATTGTATCTGTTGATCCATCTCCAATTAGTACTCCCATTCCTGAACAAATAATAATAATAATAATAATAATAATAATAATAATAATAATAATAATAATAATATATAATAACATTATTATTATTATTATTATTATTATTATTAATTTGTTTTGCTTATGCTTGTAAGACGCGCATATGGGACTTACTATCTTCAATCCTAGGTAATATGTTCCAATAATTCATATCCCTCATATCACAGTTAGTGTTCACCTTGGCCTGCCTACTGGATGTTTTGTCGCTAGTTTTCCTACGATAAGTTTTCACGTTCTTCTCACATTTCCCATTCGTACCAAGTGTCTTGTAATTCATAGCATACGAGACAAAACTATTCTTATTAGAATAGAGAATTGTAATATAACATTATATAGTAGTAGTAGGACTTTATTAGACAAAAAGTAAGATATTTACAATATTATTTACAAATATGGGTCGCACGGGCAGTAGGCCGTACGTGCTGTTGACAGTCCGTTACAATAAAGTAATAATTGGTACTAGTGTAAAGAAAAATAAACAAAAACAGCAATAACATTACAATTACATAAAGAAAACACAATAATATTACAATTAAGTAATAACACAATAGCAATAACATTACAATTACATAAAGAAAACACAATAATAATATTACAATTAAATAATAACACAATAGCATTATACACTAAAAACATTAACCTTACAATTACATAAAGAAAACACAATAATATTACAATTAGATAATAACACAATAGCATTATACACTAAAAAAACATTAACATTACAGTCTCAACATTATATAAGGTATACCCGTAAGTCTGTCTCCACAACTTTATTTTTTTTTTACTCTGTCGGCCTATCGGAATCGGTTTCATCATCAACAGGTTGTATATATATATCTTAGTATATAAAAATTTCGTGTCACGTTGTTTGTCCGCAATGGAATCCTAAACTACTGAACCGATTTTAATAAAATTTTGCACACTGTGTAAAGTTTGATCCAACTTGAGACTTAGGGTAGTTTATAACTAAATTTATAGTCGCATTATTTTTTATTGCAAATTATTTGTTTATTATTTAACAAAGAGTTAAATTATCTGTGAGTTCCAAACGATTCTAACAGATTGACGGTGTAATTATTTGTGAGTTCCATACGATTCTAACAGATAGCGGTGTAAGGTACTTTGGTAAGGTAATTGGTATATTATTTAACAAAGAGAGATCCAGATGGCTGTCCTTTTTGTTGCAACCGCGAATTTCAATTGAATTACAAATATTGATTATTTCATAATTTAAGTGTGTTCAGTGTTTATTTTATTTTCAATATTATTAATTTCGTGTATAAGTATTAGTTTTAAGTATTCTGGCTGAAAGACAGCAACTTAATTTAAATTTGATTTTTGTTTGCTAGCCGTCGAGAAGAGCGGACGTGTTTTTGTTAGAGTGGTTGAAGTGTGCAGGGGACAAAGCATTATGGAAGAAGTTAGAAAGCTGATTGAAACATTGTCAACTGAAGTGAAAGAGGGGTTTGAAAAGTGCAACGTGGGTGAAAAAATTCGTGATATTGAGACGAACATGCATCGGATGGAGGACAGATTGAAATGGCTGGAATCTAAATTAGACTATCTCGAAAACCAGAGTCGCCGTAATAATATTGTGATATATGGTGTGCATGAAGAAGACAGGGAAAGCTGGGAGGAAACTGAACATATAGTTAAAAGAGTAGTGGCGCAAATCGGGATTGATTTGGTGGACAGTGATATTGAAAGAGCGCACAGAGTAGGTCGTGGGAATAGTGGAAAGAGACCGATTGTATGCAAATTATCACACTACAAAATAAAATGTTGGATCCTTAGAGACAGTAAATATCTTAAAGGGACCGGTATCAATATTGCCGAAGACTTTAGTGAGAAGGTGCGCCGCGAAAGAGACTTTCTTAAGCGACACATGCTCGAGGCGAGGAGGCAGGGCTGCCATGCAATCATGCAATTTAATAAATTGATTATAAATGGACGAATCTGGAGCAGGGAAAAACTACAAAATATGGACAACTCTGAAAATGAATTTGAAGAGGTCATTGACAGCGAGTCCCCAAAACATACAGGGGACGCTTCAACAGCAGGTGGTCTCCTTACAGCAGAGGAGGGAGAAAATTCTACACGAGAGAAAGAGAGAGGGACCACTACCTTAATAACTCCCAGGAATCCAATAAACATACAGCAAAAAACGGCCGAACGCAAAACAGCATACCCCACCTCTAAGAGGTGAACGACCGGCGGACACAAGAACTCCAACAAGAAAATCACTAAGACTTCTGAATCTACCCGCAGAAAAGGAACTATTGAGAGGGGGAAGTTCGAAAAATACAGGTAAGACTAATGACAAGGGAACACAATAGGGTTTGTTGACAGTCGGTTCATGGAATATCGAAGGGTTAAAACAAAAACTTTCAATGGACAGATGTGTAGAGTTTATTGAGACTTTTGATATATTAGCTCTAGGAGAAACATGGTTAAAAGCTAATGAATGCGTAAATCTATGTAATATGAAAGGTTATTTTAAGGGTAATCAAAAGAGAGGAAAGAGAGGTAGATATCCAGGCGGTGTTGCCATTTTATATAAAGCTAACTTAGACCCATATATTAAAAAGGTAAATATTACTTTAAAAGAGGCAATTTGTATATATTACCATACAGAAAGAGCAGAAATGTGTCTGTTGTCTATTTATCGCCAACCACTAAATTCCAGGTATGCCAATCCAAATTTTTTCGTTGAATTGTCTGACTCGTTGGCAGAAATAAAAGATAGGTTTCCGGAAGCGGGAATAATAATTTTAGGGGACTTTAACTGTAGGATTGGGGAGGAAAATATCACTATAAAATCGGATGATAATGAAACACGAGGTGAGGGTAGGAGAAGCAAAGATAAGATTTTAAATTCAGAAGGAAACCAATTGTTAGCTTTTTGCGATGCATTTGAACTTGAAATTCTGAATGGGAAATATGGGGAAGATAAAAATGGAGAACTGACATTTATTAATAAAAATGGAAGTAGCGTAATCGATTATTCAATATGCACACAAGACATGATTCCAGTCCTAAGTAATTTCTGTATAGTTTCCAGAATCGAATCACACCACTTCCCAAACAAACTTATTTTAAATATGAAAGGTATTAGTGAGACAGTTAATGATGAGGTGGCAACAATATTGCGGCCAATTATCCGTTTCAGGTGGATCGAGGATCTGAGAGAAGAATTTAACAGGAGTTTGGAAACGCTAATACAGGATCTGCAATTAAATGATCTTAGCGGGGAGGAAATTATTAAAACTTTGACAGAATGTTTTCAAAAAGCAGGGGAAAAATTCAAGGTTAAATACGCAATGAACCAGAAGGACAAAGGGTGGTACAATAATGCATGTAGAAAGAAGAAGAAATTTGTCGAAAGTAGTCTTTTTAAAGTTTAGAAAAGAAAGCACAGATGAAAGCAGAAAAAATTATGCGCAAGAGAGAAAGGAATATAAAGACTTATTGGCAGAAACAAAACTAGCATGGCAAAATAAGAAATCCGAAGAAATGAGAGTCGCGACTGAAAGTGGGAACATTGCGGACATATGGAAAGCGATAAGGGAACTCAAAGTAAAGTCCATAAATCGGACAAGAATAACGCCCGGGGAATGGAGAAGTTACTTTGATAGGGTGCTGGGAAATGAGAGGTTAAGATATAATCAAGGAAATATAGTTGAGATCCCTGACCCAATTCATATTCAATTACTGGATCAGGATATTTCGAAAAATGAAGTGGTTTCTTCCATTAAATGTTTAAAGAATGGTAAAGCACCTGGAATTGATGGAATACCAGGGGAATTCTTGAAAAATATGATATCATCCAATAAATTATTAGACGTTTTGAAAACTGCGTTCAACAAACTTTTTAATGGAGGAGATTATCCGGAAGCCTGGGCGACAGGTGTCATCCAACCGCTATACAAAGGGAAAGGTGGGGCACAGATACCAGAAAGTTATAGGGGAATTTGTCTCTTGTCAGTGTTCGGAAAAATATATTGTAAAGTACTTTACGAACGAATCAGACAATGGGCTAAAGAGAACAATAGGCTCTCAAAATATCAGGCAGGTTTTAGAGAAGGGTACTCCACGGTGGACAACCTATTTGTTCTGAGAACATTAATTGATGACAATCTGAAAATGAAGGGGGGTAAATTATTTTGTGCATTCATTGATTTTAAGATGGCATTTGATACTGTGGACCGAAGCGCACTTTGGGAAAAATTAAATCGGAAAGGATTGTCTCATAAAATGATACATGCTTTAATGTCAATTTATAAATATGTTAAATTTTGTATAAAAGTAGACCAAGGGCACATTACAGAGAGCAGTGAAGCCAATCGGGGAGTGAGACAAGGTTGCATTTTATCACCAATGCTATTTAATCTATTCGTTGATGATATTGTAGACGTAATGCTAGAAGGAGAAATTGAGGCTCCGGAGATAGGAAATGTTAGAATCCCAGTCCTGTTGTATGCAGATGATTTAATTATCTGTTCCAAGACAATCAAGGGATTGCAAAGAGGTCTTGACCTACTGGAAATATACTGTAGGAATTGGGGATTGACTGTAAATGCTAGTAAGACAAAAACAATGACATTTAAAAATGGGACGGTTTATGGTAGAACAGAGGAATGGAAATACAGAGATCAAGTTCTTCAAAACGTGAAACATTTCGAATATCTTGGTACGACGTTGAAAATGAACGGAAAGTGGAAAAAACACATTGATATAGCATTATTTAAAGGGAGGGGACAACTTAACAGTGTACTCGGTATTCTGGGTCGAGTGCCTGATATTCCAGTCAGCACATTAGAAAAAATGTATGGAGCTATGGTCAGGCCAGTCATGCACTATAGTAGTGAGATTTGGGGTTTCCAAAGAACGGAAATACTAAATAAGGTATATACGCATTTTCTAAAGTATATTACAGGACTTAGTAAGGCCGTTTCTAACTGTGGAATTTTATATGAATTCGGGTCATTCCAGGACGACATTAACTGTAAAATTCGTGTACTCAAATACTGGTTGCGAGTAATCCAAGGTGAACAAACAATGCTTAGAGCAATTTGCTACGACCACCAAATTAAAAACATAGATGTTAAATTTTGGGCAGACGAGGTTAGGAGAGAACTCCAAAAGATTGGGATGGGCTGGATATGGGAAAAAGGGACTGAAAATCGCAAGAACGTGTGGAGAAAAATAAGGAGGAGGTACTTAGATGTAAACCAACAAGATACCTTCGCCGAATGTACAGGAAAACGCTCACTGTGTTTACAAAGAGACCTAAAACACGTCTGGGGAAAAGAATCGTATATACTCAACCTAGGATTTAAGGAGAGATCAGGGCTTGCTTGGTTTAGGCTAGGGGCATGGAAATTTCTAAAAATTAGCGACGATCACGATATGCGAATATGTCCAATGTGCGGGAACTTTGAAGATGAGATACATATATTAGGAAAATGTAATGATTTAGAATATTGGAGACGTCAGTTATTACCGGAAAGATTTCTAAATTCAAATCGGGAAAGATTGGCATGCTACGAGTTATTGGTAAATCCAGAAAATTGGATAAACCTCGGTAAATTTCTGGACAAAACGCGAAAAATAAGGACAACACTCATTCATGAATAAATATATGTTATCAAAATGCAATACCATTAATTATTAACAATTATATATAAATTAATTAGTGTATAATGCTGTTGTGTTATTATTTAATTGTAATATTAATGTGTTTTCTTTATGTAATTGTAATGTTAATGTTTTTTTTTAGTGTATAATGCTATTGTGTTATTACTTAATTGTAATATTATTGTGTTTTCTTTATGTAATTGTAATGTTAATGTTTTTAGTGTATAATGCTATTGTGTTATTATTTAATTGTAATATTATTATTGTGTTTTCTTTATGTAATTGTAATGTTATTGCTATTGTGTTATTACTTAATTGTAATATTATTGTGTTTTCTTTATGTAATTGTAATGTTAATGTTTTTAGTGTATAATGCTATTGTGTTATTATT
The DNA here is from genome assembly GCA_030220185.1 of Diploptera punctata. Lineage (NCBI taxonomy): Eukaryota > Metazoa > Arthropoda > Insecta > Blattodea > Blaberidae > Diploptera > Diploptera punctata. Next base: position 318,357 of record JASPKZ010007570.1, read on the forward strand.
TAATGGTAATATTTTTATTGTGTTTTCTTTATGTAATTGTAATGTTATTGCTGTTTTTGTTTATTTTTCTTTACACTAGTACCAATTATTACTTTATTGTAACGGACTGTCAACAGCACGTACGGCTTACTGCCCGTGCGACCCATATTTGTAAATAATATTGTAAATATCTTACTTTTTGTCTAATAAAGTCCTACTACTACTACTAATTAAAATTTTTAACGTATACCTTAGTCATAGCAACGCGTGGCCGGGACTTCTAGTATATATATATATATATATATTTATTTATTTATTTATTAAACACACTGTGGACATTATAATACAATTACTGAAAGTTATTATCGTCTGCGTAGAATTTTAGAGGCTTTCTTTTTGCTATACAGACAATTAGGTAGTATTGTTCACATTTTTGGTCACGTAGCTTGCAGATGCACGGGTTCAACGCGAGGTGGAACCCATTTTTGATACATATTCTGTAGTGAAACCCATGTGTGGCGGTCTTCGTGAACACGTGTCTCAGGGAGAAGTTCGGTTCCTTCCATTCTTCCGTGTTCATCGCTGGGGTCAGGAAGAATCCGCGGTCTATACTCTCTGCTTTTTCTTCTCTCTCTCTATCTCTCTCTCTCTCTCTATGTGTACTTCATAGGCCGGGGTGTGTGGCAGGTTATATTTTAACGCTATTTCTCTGATGAAGAAGTCAGTCTTGGTTAGATGGTATATGAGTCGGGAGCTCGTTGACCTTGAAACTCTAAGTACTCTCCGAAGGTAGGCAATTTTAACCATTTGTAGTCTTTTCAGATTTGCTATGGTTAACCGAGTCCAGAATTTGGTGATTGCAGAGCACGCTATTGGTGATATCTTGATGTGAAAATAGTCTTATAGCTGTTTCGGCTGACAGCTTTTCGACATTTCGAATGTCAAACATGGCCTTTATTGCTGAGTTGCATCCATCCTGGATGTGCTTGGTGGATGCTTTTCCTGTGACTTGCAACGTTAGACCGAGATACTTGTGCAGTTGGCTAATTCTAGTTGGGCATTTCCATACTTGAATTTGTCATCTCTGTTTACGTTTCCTCCTCGTCTAAATTTCATAATCTTAGTTTTGCATGTGTTAACTTCTAGTTCGTTCCTGTGCGCCCAGTCGTGTAGTTTATCCAGGATAGGATGACTATATCATCTGCATAGGGGAGGACCGTGGCTTCCGGTGATTCTCTCTCTCTCTCTCTCTCTCTCTCTCTCTCTATATATATATATATATAAACAGTGTGAGTCTCTCTGTCAGTCTATCTGTTCTTTATGGACTCAAATATTATTTGACCGATTTTAATGGGTTTTCATCACAATTTAGATAATTTTTCTGGGACAATTAACGTATAAAACATATTACCATATGTATTATAGGGTCGTAGCTAAAAAAGTGTATCGGTGCACTAAAAAAGTAGTTTTTTGGACACTTAAATGGTTTACGCTGACTAAACCATAACAAATACACCAACTTAATGTATTCAGAATTTAATATCTCAAAAAACTTCTACAAAAATGTTCATGACAGCATAAGTCTATCTATTATGGATAACTCACAATAATCATTTTTGTCTTTCAGCTCATTAATGCTAAGAAGATCAGGATAAGTAGATTCCCGGGACCGGATTTCCTATCATAAGAGGATTTGGGACATCGCTCGCAATGCCTTAGTCCGTTAACACTCTAGCTGCCCCAAGTTTTGTTTCATCGAAATCAAACTTGGTATATAGCAATTGATTAAAAACGTCGGGATGAGTAAATTTCCAAGTAACGCCGGGTAATCAGCTAGTTTGTGATAAAATTTGATACATACTAAACATTAAAAAAGGAGTGATTACTTAGTTTGAATTTTCAATTTGCTAGTGGAATAGTCATTAGATTAAAGTTCGTGTTATCATAGAGGTCATTTCATTACATTTAATCTATTTTAATAACCCAAGTTAATGTTCATTACTTAAGTAAGAAATTATATTTTAAAGTTTCTCAGAATTATTACAACCATTTAAAGTAGTTTGTATTTAATAAAAGATGCACATAAACTAACTTCACATAAAACAGTTATTAATGTAAATTTTTCTATTTAAATTGAAAATTCCGCTAAGCATATTTTAGGAAAAGGGCCTACAAGAGAACCGTTATGTATGTCCCACAAAACTTTTTGGAAATGAATCTGTGCGATTTCTTAAATCCTATAATTATTATATCCAGACTATTAGGTCTTGCTCCATTTACAGTAGTTCTACATAAATTTACTGGCACAAAAGTATACGAGTTATCAAAATTCTGGTTAATTTACACAATAATTTTCATTTTGTTTCAGATTGTATTACAAATATCTGTAGTGTACAAAACTAATTTTGAATCAAATGAAGTGGTAGTGACAAAATTGGGGGATTATGGATCTCATATCTGTCTAACATCAGTTGTTATTATGGAAATTGTAGCCCTTCACAATAGCAAGAAATTAACAACTGCCTTAAATAAATTGTCATTAATACGTTTAGGAAATTTGAGTAATAAAAGTAACGAGCCAGTAATGAAATTTGTTAGTTTTGCCAGTGCGAGTTTTGTAATTTTAACAATAATTTTGTCTACATTATTTCTATTTCGTAGTTCGGGATTTAAGTCAGATAATAGTTTCTTTACATTATTATTTATTACTAAATTCCCTTCAATGATATTACCTGGAGTTCAATTCATTAACTTCTTTGCTGTAATAAAATACAAATTCCAAATTCTAAATTCAAATTTAATATCAAAACATTCGTACAAAAATGTTGATCATAATATTAACAAGCGAAAATTTACAAAAGTGATCAGCAGCATTCATTGTTCACTTAGTGAGTTAGCTGAAGAATTGAACTATCTTTTTCATGCTCAGATCACAATGTCAATAGCATTGGATTTCATGCAGTTTACGATTTCTATATTCACTCACTTGCGTATGATGCTATTTCGCAGTTCGAAGCATTCTGCAATCAGTGAATATTGTGCATTACTTGTTTGGGCAAGTTTTTTTGGATTTAAAATTACAGTTTTGTTGTGGATCTGCAGTCTGGTTTCTTTTGAGGTAAGTAAGGAGTATATCACCATTTAAATGTTTCTAAATATTGTTTTTTATGCAGCAGTTTTTTTAGATTTTGTTTTTTTTTTATGTTTTTAACGCAAGTCCACCACTTTGGTTCTGGGGGCAGGTCGTTGCCTGTACGTAGCGGGCCCGGATTCGATCTCCGTTTGGGACAGGGTTCCTTGTTTTTTTCGGGGTTTTCCTCATCGGTAAGAAAAATTCAGGAAACTTTAAGATCCAAATGATCCCCAAACATTACCTGGCCAACATTATCATACATATTATATTCGCCTTGTTTAATATGAATTAATTAATGAACGGTGTGTATTGTCTTAAATGCTCGTGTTGTCTCGGGAGTGGCCTTTGAATTCAGCTGGTCACTAATCATGAGAACCCTCATGCCCTTGTGTGGTTATTACAATTCCGTTCTGAAAGATTATGCATCTGTAAGGGTGGTGTGGTGTGGAGCACTGTGAAATACCTGGGATAAGGGGAAGGTTCTATTATCACATATTGTAGGACTACCTTACATCTTTGAATTTTTTCTCTTTTATGGCTTACCGTATGTTTAGAACGATTTATGCATATGTTGGCAATCGTATAAATAATCGTACCAAATGGATAAATGGAAATGTCAAATGTCTTGAAACTCTTCTCACACAAGGAGATTCAAATGTCGAAAAAATATTGAATACATTGAATATTTTACTGAGATAACGAATTAATTATTAATTATTATTATTATTATTATTATTATTATTATTATTATTATTATTAATTACTATCATGGAATAATATTTAGACACATTCATTGTATAAATTACACAACAAAATATTGTCAGAATAAATCAAAACTTATTTTTCCAAAGCTAGTTATATGTAAATATTCTTCTTCGTCTTCTTCCTTCCAAGTATTAGACCAAGGCCTGTTAGGATCCTATAGAAAATTTTCCCTCCAGCTTAAATAGGACGGCCCAGTGATCTTCGTCCTCTTGGTATATAATTATAAACAGCTTTGGGCATCCGATTTGAACGCATTCTTTCAAGATGGTGTTTCCAATTTAGTTGGTACTGTTTAATATATTCCAAAATTGGCGTAGTCTTCAATTCTTTTAAGATATCGGTGTTCCTTTTCCGATCCCATCTGGTGTAACCCGCTGTTCTGCGCATGAATCTCATTTCACAAGCCGTTATTCTGCTTTCATGTTGTCTTTTTAGTGTCCATGCTTCACTACCATAGGTCAACACTGGTCTAGCCAAGGTGTTATATAAACGTAATCTGGTGTTTTTTTGTACAAGGGATGGTTTCACAACTTGATTAATAATTCCTAAACTTTATATGTAAATATTTAAACAATAAAGAGACCCCGTGAGCTTTTTTTGACTGTTATATGATTTAGAATGGTTGATATAAATAGAAACAATGGAGAAATACAGTGAACACAATTAATACACTGGATCAGTTCTGTCCCAATTTTAGTGCAAGTGCTCATAAATTTTAATGAGATTTAATACGAGGGATATGTGACTCTCTCCCTATATATATATATATATATATATATATATATATATATATAGAAGAGAGAGAGAGAGAGAGAGAGAGAGAGAGAGAGTGAGAGATAAAGAGAGAGATAAAGAGATAGAGATAAAGAGAGAGATAAAGAGAGAGAGATAAAGAGAGAGAGAGATAAAGAGATAAAGAGAGAGAGAGAGAGAGAGAGAGAGAGAGAGAGAGAGAAAGAAATAGGAAATTTCTTCAATTATCTTCCATACTGTAATTTTTAACAATGTCAGAAAACAATCCGTTTAGTTGTAATAATATAAACTGTGATTACCCGGCCTTGTCCGGGAATTTAACCACTCGGTTTCTATCTATTCTATAGTGTTCTGCTCTAGGGCAGGTCTTTCACTGTATTCATAGCATTTGTAGGCTATGCTTTGCAACTTTACTCGGAAATTACAGATGTGGTAGCTTCCCGTTGCTTTCCACATAGGCAGATGATGATGATGATGGTCAGATGATGTTCGGTGACATTTGCCTTAGAGGTGAGGAAAAACCCAAAGAAAAAAAAAAAAGTCACCCAGGAAGATTGTCCCGACCGAGAATCTAACCCTGGCCCGCAACGGGACAAGACAGCACGCTACCTCGAGATCACAGCGGTGGCTTAGTTACTCCAAAAAGAATGGATTCGACACTAATATAGATCATTTTGATATTTTTTTCACCTATTCTCACTCTCAAGTGTGTGGGGGTTGGATTTGGATTTTAAGATATAGGCAATGTCACTATTCATCTAAGCGATCTAAAAAATTATGGATTCGACAATAATATCGCTCATTTTACATTATTTTTACAGAAGAACCAATTTCATCCCAAATAGGGTTGTTAAGGGTCATAATTCGGGCTAAATGACCTTGGAACTATTACAATTTAGCTTACAAATTAGTCACGGAGACAATGAATTCGTCATTAATATAGGTGATTTTCGATTATTTTGTCAGCCCGTCTCATCTCTCTAGGCGTGTAGGGATCTTTCTCCTCATAATTTTTTTTATAACATCATAAAAACGTGTATCAATTTCGGCTAAAATTGATCTAAGCATTACAGACATATGCTGGAATGCATATACACACTTATTCTCGTAACTAACTAACTCACTGGCACCCGTAGGTTCATGGCAGTGCAGACATAAACTCTCCATATATCCCTATCCTGAGTCAATGTTTTCCAATCATCCCCTGTATAATCTACTTCCCTCAAATCATTGTTAATGTTATTCTCCCACCTCATTCTTGTACTACCAACTAGGCGTTTTCCCTCTGGTTGTCCTACAAGAAGTTTCCGTGCACATCTTTCATTCCCCATTCGTGCCACATGCCCTGCCCATCGCAGTCTATGAGACTTAACTGTTATCATTATATCTGACTTCCTATAAAGACCATGTAATTCACTGTTTTGCAGTCTTCTCCATTCACCTGTCAGTTCATCTCACTTTGGTCCAAAAATTTTCCTAAGAACTTTATTCTCAAATACTCGTAATCTCCTTTCCTGCCTTAAAGTAAGAGTCCATGTTTCGCATCCATATAATATAGCTGGTAGAATAATAGTTTTATATATTTTCAGTTTAACGTTTTTTGAAAGGAGTTGGGAAGTCAAGAGTCTCTGTAATGCATAATAGCATGCATTTCCAGAATTGAGCCTATGTTTAATTTCCTTGTGCATCTCATTCCTATTTGTGATTATTGTTCCTAGGTATTTGAATTCAGCCACTTCCTCAAAATTTCCCTCATTTGTCATTAGCTGTCCATTTCCATTATATAATGTATTTTTATGTGTGACCATATATTTAGTTTTATTGATATTTACTTCCAGTCCCAATTTCTTAGTGTTACTCAGTAGTGTGTGCGTGTTGGTCACTCACTTATACTCATACATAATAATTTATTCTAGTCAATACCTGACTAATTAACTGAATGTGCTGTACGAAGAAATTTAATATTTTTCTTCATTAGTACAATGTTCGCATTATGAAACACTTGTCTCAATTTTAATCAATTTTATTTTATGGAATACATAATTTATATTATAAATTGGTTTTTAATTATATCTCATGGGAATAATGAGTGCATTCTCCGATCACATTATTTTTAAAACGTACATTTAATGCACGTTAACTGTTTCGCTTGATGTACTTACACAATATTAATTGGAAATTGCATTCTTTAAGCATTTAGTATACTGAAAAAATTCTTATGGAGAATTACATTTGAAACAAATAAAATAATTTCAGAAAAAAACAAAATGAATACAAACGAGTTTATGAATTCTATCACAAGTGTTTCAAAATGGTTTGGTCTTGTAACTTTCGAAATTAAAAATGCTGAAAATACATACAAAAAAACATATGAGTTGTCAAAATTCTGGACGACATACGCCATAGCATTTTTATTCTTCGGCACTACGTTTCAAATATTCGCTTATGTTGAAGGAGATAAATGGTCAAAAGAACAAATGATAAATAAAGGCTATATGTTTATGTATTACAGTACACTGTTTTTTGTCACCACTTGTCAAGTTGTTTACCTAATTAACGCTAAAAACATTTGTGCAATTATTAATATACTTTCATCTATGAATTTTCAGATTGTAAAAAAGAAACAAGAAAATAAAATGAAGAAAATATTTCAATATATTTACCCGTTATTTGTAATATTGGCAAATCTTAGTTTAATATTTTTTTGTAAGTGGTTTTTCAAAACATGAATCAAATAACATTTTCTATACAATTGCAAACGCATTAAAACTAATTCTATTTATATTGCCTTATCTACAATTAATAAACTTTCTCAGCATAATTATAGAACATTTTGAATATGTAAATAGTAACATGAATATGTACATAAATTATGTAAAACGTCGTAAAATTTCTAAGCTAGGTCAGAATTACTTAAATGTAAATTTAAAGTTGTTCTCAGGAATTGAAAGAAACAAAAGAGAAATTTTGAGATATGGTTCCATTACATTTCTTAGGAAAGTTCATAATTTGCTATGTGAATTAGCTGAAGAAATAAGTCGCATATATTCTGTGCACACAACAATATCTGTGACCATGACTTTCACACAGGTTACAATTGGTGCCTACACCAATGTACGGTTAATTGTAATTTCCGATACGAGTGTGGTTAACAATGTCGCAGTAATCTTATTGAGTATATTTTCTCTTGCGAATCTAATTGAACTTATTTTCATGATATGGTTATGGAGTACAATCACTTTTGAGGTAAGAAACTTTACATTCACATACTTTACTATTCCAAATCATGCACACATATTTACCAATTCATTTATCAACACGTTTTCAAAATTTATCGGTTCATCACAATTTAGGAACAAGATCATGAAACTCTTTTTTACTTTTGATACCATAGCACAGGACATGTCCATACTTTGAATCTTACACAATATCTATGACTAGAATATGGAACTCACTTCCCAGTCATGCCAGGGACTGTCAATGGCTATTATTATTTAAATCCAAATTAACTGATATCTTAAGTTCGACATAATGAAAAATTAACTGCATAACTATATACAACATTATGTAAATAATCATCTAGGAAGCTACTTACTTTATTTTATATTATTTTCATTGTATTATATTCGATGTTTTTGTTAGTATTAGCTCGTATTAGATCACATCCTCATTATGTTTTGTCTAGACTGTATTTTAATAACACCGTAGAATTGTAATAAGTATGTAATTTTTGTATAATTTTACTATTTGCTGGTTGAGTGGAAGAGAAGGCCTTATGGCCTTAAATCTGCCAGCTAAAATAAAGCATTATTGTTATTATATATATTTTTTAACTTTAAAAGTATTATTTTCAGTTGGGTTCAGGTATAAGTTGATATATTAGTTTGGATGAAGGGTTATTTGTAGATAGATTTCGGTAGAGCTGTAGATTATCTTCTCAGGGATCAGAGGATAGTATGCAGGAGACACTTCATAAAATTGTTGAATCAAAAAACAATTCAAAGTTTATTCTAAATTTCGAATATCCAAGAAGACTAAGAAAATTTCGGTGCTAATATTCTTCACCATATATCGCACCTTGGGAAGAAGAGGGGCCACAAGTGTAAAAATGTCATAAATTAAGACTACTATGTTAGTAAAAATAGTTAGAAATTTATTTCTTTATGACCACAAATCATGTGCAAGAAAATGAATATAGGATAAAATTGTATCCATACACTATAATTTTTTGAAATTTTAATTGTTAATAACTCGGAACTAAACTTTTTACACTCATGGCATTCTTCTTCCCAAGGTGCGAAACGTAGAACTATTCTTCTTATTAAATATCGCTGATTATTTTAGTTTTATATATAAAATATTCACTTTGCTCTATCCTTGAATCGAAGAGATTATTACATTTTTACTAGAGGATCTATTTTTGCTTCCACTCAGATTAAAAGTTGAAACCAGAATGATAAATGTGACATATTATAATATTACGTTTATTATTAAGTCACAAGATATTATTCTTAATTTATATTGGTTAATAATTCTATTTAATATTGGGTTAAATCCGATTCATCATTTAAGAAATATAAGTGCTTTTAATTCTAATAATTTATTTATGAGAGTATAAAATCATTCAGATTTTATTTTTAAACTTTAATAGAAATATTTTAAAAATTTTGACAATGAATTAAGATAATTTTTAAAAGCATTATTAAGAAGGTATTTATGTATTGACATATTTTTATTATTATAATAGATATTATTGCAGCCAATGACCACGTATAAAGACCGCGTTTATGCGTTCAATTCTTTTCATGTCTTACAGAAGACTGTTATCGAGGTTCCTATGTTTTTTGCACTGTAATAGATGATATCGGCAGCAGTGCAACCCACATAGTTTGCACTTGCATTTTTCTTCCGGGTTATGGCGCTTCACTGTTGTGCATATCCGGTGGTGGAGACCATGGACTCTGACTCGTATCACGGTGTGTCTGAGGTCGTATCTGGCTGCTGTCCATTCATTGTAGATCATCGCATCCGTTGCGTAGAACTCAGGCCATATATGTTCTCTCTTCTTGTAGAGTTCCCTCAGTAGTTATTTGTAGGCATCTGTTGTCGGTACGAGAAGGACCAGGTATTATTAGGTTGAGATTTTTATTCAACAATGACTAACTAGAAATATTTAGATTTCAATTTTAAAGTTAAAATTTATCATAAGTAATGCCACGAGAGATTTCCAAATTATCGATAAATTCACGACTCACGAAGTAAGGAGTGAATTTATCTAGAGAATATGGAAATCAATAGTGGCATTTGTTAGGACTATTTAACGAATAAATTAAGCTGTTTACTCACAAATAATTATTTAAATATAGTTATTGTAATATAGTTATTGTAATATAGTTATTGTAATATATTTATTTTAATATATTTATATATTTAATGTCAACGGCTTCAGAGTTTATATATAGAAACAAATTTTAAAATAGAGTGCGGAGATAAAATTAGTAAACAAAAAATAGAAATAAACCAGGGAATAAGACAATGGTGTCCATTGTCTTATACTTGGACCTTGTCATAAATGAATGGCAAGAACAAATTAATATAAATAGTGTATTGACAACTCTGCTTTTTGCAGACGATCAAGTAATAATGACAGCATCAGAAAATGCTTTTCAACAATTCCTTTATACTTTAAATAATATCTCTCTAAAATACAATTTAAGAATATCTACATCTAAAACAAAAATATTAGCTCTAAAAGGAAAATGTGCAATAAGAACAAAAATAATGATAAACAATGTAATTATAGACCAAGTTCAGAATTTTAATTATTTGGGATGTCATTTTAGGCAATGACAGAAATTTAGATAAACACACTAAAATACAACGATTCAATTATCTATGTGGCACAATTAAACGCACTTTATTGAATAAGATTAGAAAATAAACTATTTTGAAGTTTTACAAAGTATTGGCAGTTCCATCTCTTATTTATGGATGTGAAACCTGGACATTAACAAAGGCACATATTAAACAAATAGAGACTGATGAAATGAAGATATTGAGATCAATATCAAGATACCAAAGGACCGATAAAAAGAAAAACGAAGATATAAGAACAGAACTTAATATATTTAATCTCTATGAAAGAATAAAATATTTATCAAAATGCTTATCTTCAGCACATATTACGAATGGATGAACAGCGCATACCAGAAGAATGTATAATTATATATCAAAAGGGAAAAGAATGTTGGGAAGACCATTGAATAGATGGAAGGACCAATTCGACCTATAATGAGATCGAAACAGGCCAATGGGCTTAATCCTTGTTGTTGATGATAATGTAAACGGCGATGTTTGAAAACAAATGAGAAACGTTATGTTACACTCGTTTATCACTGCAACCAAATAATATTATTTATTGCCAAAGGATGGCAATATTATAAGAATGCACCCTAGTGGAGAGAAAATGACACATGTCAAACTATATATTAAGTAATTTCTGATGTGTGATGACATTTCTCTGATGCTATACATTTCAGTGATTTTTTCTGAGATATGATTTTTATTAATTTGGATATAATTATTTTATTGAAGCTTTCACCTAACCTGGAAGAGAGATCAATTTTTTAACATGCACTTTTAATGAACCGGCCAGTAATATATATTTTTATAACGGAGAACTTCCAGAGACCCTAGAGGAATGTAATTTATTATTGTAAGTGTTTTCAGCTACCCTAGCAGATATATTACATATTTTATTAACTTGGAGATTCCAGCGAACCGGGCGGAAATATTCAATTTTTTACGTAACGGAAAGCTTTCAGAAAACCTAGAACGAACACACAAAAGTTTTATTAGAGGTTTCTGCTACCCTGCCAAATATTTTATTTTTAACTTAAAGCTTACATGTAATCTTGGTGGATATATGGATTTTTTAATAACTTAGAGATTTTCAGTAACCTTGGCAGAGATATTCAATTTTTATTAACCCAGAACTTCTATCTACCTGGCAGAATATAAACTTTTATTAATATGTATCTTAGAGTGATGCTAGCACGTTTATTATTATTATTATTATTATTATTATTATTATTATCATTATTAGATATTCAATAGTAGATTATATAAGATGTCCATCCATAGTAATTCTGCCCGAAGGCAGGTCCTTCACTGCAATCATAGCATTTTCATGCTATGCTTGCAACTTCACTAGGGAATTGTAGGTGTGGTAGCTTCCCGTTTTTCCACACCGGTGAAGGATGATGATGATGATAATGATAAGGAGGATGATGATGGCCATATAAGACATAAGCAATTAAATTGGTATGGGCACGTACAACGAATGTAAAATGATAGGCTACCCAGGAAAACATTGGAATGGTGTCCACCTGGAAGAAGAAGGAAAGGAAGACCTCTAAACTCGTTGATGCAAAAAATAAGAACGAGAATGAGAACAAGAGGACTGGATGACATGGAGTGGATGGATAGAGACGAGTAGAGAAGAAAAATAAAACTTTACGCACAGAAATATATGTAAACATTAAAAATCTGTATACAAATAAATAATAATAATAATAAATATTATTATTATTATTATTATTATTATTATTATTATTATTATTATTATTATTATTATTATTATTATTATTATTATTATTGGCAAATTTGGAATAGAAATGTAATATACAGAACGAACAAAACTATATTTCAAGTTCTGTTACAAAGCATTTTATTACATGGGTCCGAAACCTGGACAAGAAAGTAGAAAACAAGCCAACAAGCTGTTAGCAGTAGAAATGGATTTTTGGAGGCGATCGACAAGAATGTTAAGAAGGGATAAGGTCAGAAACAGCACAATAAGAGAAATTATGCAAGTTGAAAAAAATATTAGGAAAAATATAAGAAAAATTTTTGAAATTGTATAGACCACCTCATAATAATGAAATAAGAGAGAATACCAAAGAAGATCCTTAATTGGAAAGCTAATGGAAGACGTGAAAGAGGCAGGCCATGAGAACGATAGTTAGATGGAGTGAAGAGAAGTATGGAAGCTAGAGATTTGAGGGAAGAAAATGTTTTAGACAGGAACTTCTGGCGACAAATCACTTTGGGTTGAAGGAGAAACACTGTGTTGTAGAATATACCTTACAAAAAGGTCGATTGTCCTAATAATTTGAATATAAGCTGATCGACAGTTGGAAAAATCATGGTAATAATATTTAGTGGATTTTTTCACATTGTTAAAACAATGTGATTTAAACTGCAATTACTTCTTCTTCTTCTTCTTCTTCCGAATGCAGTATTGGGTGATGATGCCCGTTCTGCGACTACAAAAACTGATCTTTCCATCGGTTGAAGGGTCGCCTGCTTATTTCTTGTAGTCTTTCGAGTATTTAAAGTTTTCCCCATTATAGGTTACCAGCATATAGTTGGTAAGTCCAGTGGTGGGGTTGCCACCTCAATGCCTCTTGGACAGGCATGCTTTCCTGTAGGGGATGCTCCCTTAGCCTTTGAAGTTTCTCCTTCTCCGCAAGGCAGCGGTTCCTCTCTCTTTCCCTGAGTGATTATTATTACTTACTTACTTACTTACTCACTGGCACTATCGAACCCGTAGGTTCATGGCCGCACGGACATAAGCTCTCCATACATCCCTATCCTGAGCTAATGCTTTCCAATCATTCCCTGTATAATCTACTTCCCTCAAATCATAGTTAATGTTGTTCTCCCACCTCATTCTTGGTCTACCAACTGGGCGTTTTCCTTCTGGCTTTCCTACAAGAAGTTTCCATGCACGTCTTTCATTCCCCATACGTGCAACATGTCCTGCCCATCGCAGTCTACGGGACTTAACTGTTCTTATTATATCTGGCTTCCTATAAAGACCATGTAGTTCATTGTTATGTAGTCTTCTCCATTCACCTGTCTGTTCATCTCTCTTTGGTCCAAAAATTTTCCTAAGAACTTTATTCTCAAATACTCGTAATCTCCTTTCCTCCCTTAAAGTAAGAGTCCATGTTTCGCACCCATATAATATAACTGGTAGAATAATAGTTTTATATATTTTCAGCTTAACGTTTTTTGAAAGGAGTTGGGACATCAAAAGTCTCTGCAATGCATAATAGCATGCATTTCCAGAATTGAGCCTATGTTTAATTTCTTTGTGCATCTCATTCCTATTTGTGATTATTGTTCCTAGGTATTTGAATTCAGCCAATTCCTCAAAATTTCCCTCATTTGTCATTAGCTGTCCATTTCCATTATATAATGTATTTCTACGTGTGACCATATATTTAGTTTTACTGATATTTACTTCCAGTCCTAATTTCTTAGTGTTACTCAATAGTGTGTGCGTGTTGGCCTTTAGTATCTCCTCGCTATCGGCCAGTAGTACTACATCATCAGCATAAACTAACAGCTTATTAATACCATTCAGTTGTAAGCCTTCCTCATTCTCTAAAGATTTAATGGCATGCTCTAGTACAAAATTAAATAGTAGAGGAGATAGTGCATCTCCTTGCTTCAACCCATTCTGGATTTCAAAAGTGTCTGAAAACTGTTTGCCTACACGCACCCTACTCGTTGAGCCATTTAGACACATTCGTATAAGTCTAACTAACTTTTTAGGAATTCCGAACTCCAGCAGGATACTATATAACTTCTCCCTCTTAATTGAATCATATGCTTTTTGGAAGTCTACGTATAGTTGATGTACAGTACCATTATATTCCCATTTCTTTTCTAAAATCTGTCTTATACTAAAAATCTGATCTGTTGTAGACCTGTTTCTTCTAAATGCACATTGATGATCTCCTAGAATGTCATCAATATAGGGAGTAAGTCTGCTTACTAATATATTTGTTAGAATTTTGTACGAAGTTGAAAGTAATGAGATGCCCCTATAGTTGTTGCAATCAGTTTTATCTCCTTTCTTATAAATTGGTACGATAATTGATTCCTTCCATTCATCTGGAAGAGCTTCTTTTTCCCAAATCATACTAAGCAAACAGCGTATCTTGTCCATCAATTTTTCTCCCCCTGATTTTATCAGTTCTGCTGGGATCTCATCTGAACCTGATGCTTTATACATCTTCAATTTTTCAATTGCCATTTCAACCTCTAATGCACTTGGCTCTGCGACTAGCATTTCTGCTGTCTGTAACTTATCCTCCTCAATGTCCTGTTCTGTATGTACATTTAATAGCTGATTAAAATAACTTTTCCATCTATTTAATATACTCTTGGAATCTGCAATCATATCCCCATTTTCATTCCGAATTATGTTTGTTCTAGCCTGAAACCCTTTCTTCTCTATACTAATTCCCTGATATAATTCTCTAATGTTCCTATTTTTTGCATTCATTTCAAGATCATTAATCTTCTCTCTCAAATATTCCCTCTTTTTACTCTTTAGTAACTTGGTGGTTTCCCGTCTAACACTACCCAATTGCTCTAAATTTACCTCATTTGGCTCGTGTAACCATTTCATTTTTGCTAGCTTTCTTTTCTTTACAATGTCGGCACATTCCTCATCAAACCATTTCTTGTTTTGCCTCTTTTTTAAACAACCAATGCTTTCTGATGCTGACAATTTAATAGTATCTCTTATAGCCTCCCATTCTTTATTTATATCAGTTTCTTCTTCGTTTGCCACATTGTCATCTGAAGATTCCAGTACTTCAAATCTATTAGCAATTTTGATTTGGTATTCTTGCCGCATTTCATCATTTTTCAAGTTTTTTAATTCATATTTTACAGAATCATCTTTAGCGTTTGTTCCTCTCATAAGCGATAGCCGTTGTCTGATTTTCACCCTGACCAGATGATGATCTGAATTGCAGTCTGTCCCTCTAACTGATCTAACATCAATGATGCTACTGTGCCAGCGTTTATCCACTAATACATGATCTATCTGGTTCCGAGTTTCTCCATCTGGGGACGTCCAGGTGTATTTATGAATATCCTTATGCTGAAATGTTGTGCTCTTAACAATGAGATTCTTTGATGTGGCAAATGTGACTAATCTAACCCCGTTGTCGTTACTATCTTCATGAAGACTGAATTTGCCTATTGTTGGTTTGAATATATCTTCCCGCCCCACTTTTGCATTAAAATCTCCTAAGACAATTTTCATATGATATCGTGAAAGGCTATCAAATAAGCATTCTAATTCTTCATAGAACTCATCCTTGATCTTGTCATCTTTATCTTCTGTGGGGGCATGTACATTTACAATTATAAAATCATGTCGTTTACCCTTTAGAATTATGTATGATATCCTATCACTAACAAACTTAATATCTCGGATAGCGGATAGGATCCTCCTTCTGACTAAAAAACCCGTTCCAAATGCAGGTCTTTCTGCACCCCCATAGTATAATGCAAAGCTTCCTGATTCCTGACTACCTTCTCCTGGCCACCTAACTTCCTGTAAAGCGACTATATCCAAGGGCGATTTATCCAATTCCCGCGTTAATATCTCTAGTGCCCCGCTATTGTATAAAGTCCTAACATTCCATGTTCCTAGGAACATGTCCCTGTGTTTGAGCCTTTGGCATGGGTTCCCTGAAGTAGTCCCCGCCCGGAGAACCGAATGGGGGACTATTTGACCTCCGGAAAATTTTACCGCAGTAGAACCCATGTCCGCATTTCTTGACGGTTGTATTTTTACGGTGAAAGATCGTCACTCTTTCGACCAAGGTACTTATTTCGTCTGGCTTATCACCTTCGACCAGTCCGGCATGGGTAACCCTATCGGCAGCAATGCTACCGCCGGCATAGCTCTCAGGATCATTTAAGCACACAAGCCACTCCACCACGACAAGGTAAAGATACCATGGAGGGACGAAAATTACTATTAATAGTTTTAATTCAAAATAAATTGCACGGCTTGTCGTTTTGGTGATACACATAAAATATACCTTTACTTAATACTTAATACAGGCTTTCTACTTTACAGCAGTTTGCCCTTGATTCCTGCTTTCCAGAGATTCCTATCTTCCCATTGTCCTTCTTCCATACCCCTCTTCATCATGGCATCATATATTCCCTTATAGCCTACCATGTTTTTCTACTTCTCCCCTCTCTTCCTTCTGACTGGTACCATCCAACATAACACATATTTAGGCCACTGGTCTTCAGAAATCCGTTGTACATGTCCATACCACTGTAAATCTCTCTTTGTTATCCTTTCGATAACAGTTTCTTGTGCATCAATTTCTTGTCTGATATATGTATTTCGAATATGTTGTAGCCTGGATATTCTCATACTTCTCCTTAACCCATCCATTTCTGTCGCCAAGATTATTTTCTGCATCCTTTCATTTATTGTCCAGATTTCTGATCCATATGTAAGTATACTTTCTATTATTGTCTGTATAATCTCTTTTTTGTTTTTCTGGTCAAATTTCTATTCCATAAAAGACCATTCAGGGGATCTAATCGCCTTCCTTGCACAATTTACTCTGTTAATAATATATTTTTCAGAAGTACCAGATTTATCTATTATAGATATTAAATTCTTCAACACGTTTAATTATCATATTATTTATTTGTAGGTCTTCTGAATTTCCTCCGATTACCATATATTCTGTTTTAATATAATTTATCTTCAGTCCACCTACCTCAAATGCAACTACCAACTTTCTAATCATATATTCTATATCTTCTTTATCTTGTCCTATTATAATCTGGTTATCAGCGAATAATAAATTGTGCAGTAAACGGTCGTTAATGTAGATTCCCATTCCCAAGATCACTTATTTCATTTCATTAATACATCTTCTAAGTATATCTTGAACAATGTTGGTGACATCCCGCATCCTTGTCTTAATCCTTTTGTTATACAAATTCCACATAAAATATACTTAAGTATATATGTAAATGAATTACACCTGACATACAATATACTTAAGTATATTCATCCATAGTAATTCTGCCCGAGGGCAGGTCCTTCACTGCAATCATAGCATTTGAATGCTATGCTTTGCAGATTTACTAGGAAATTGTAGGTGTGGCAGCTTCCCATTGCTTTCCACACCGGTGAAGGATGATGATGATGATGATAATGATAAGGAAGATGATGATGGCCATATGATTTCGGGAACCGTTTGGGTCTTAAGTTTTCCTGACATTTGTCTTACAGGTGAGGAAAAACCCCGATGATAACCTTACCCAGAAAAACGGTCTCGATCGGGGATCGAACCCGGGCCCGCTGCGTGAGAAAGCAGCACGTTACCTCGAAACCGCAGCGGTGGACCTTAGGTATATATGTAAATTAATTACACCTGACAATTAGTCCATCAACTGTTACAATTATGTCATATACCAACACATTAATAGACTGTAATTATACATTGTAGGCATACTATGTAATTATCATATTCTTCTTATTCTTCTCCGTCACAGCTTAGGCTTATTTACTAGCCTGTTCCGGCTCCAAATTGATGCCGTTTCCATATTTTCTTTGGTCTTCCCAAACTACTTTTCTTCCTCGTGGTGAATAGTTGTATGCTGCTTTTGATATTCTATTTTCAGTCATCCTTGCCAAGTGTTCTTTCCAGTTTGTTCTGTATTTCACTATTGTAGTGTTACTCTACTTTTAGTTGTTGTCTTATTTCTGTGTTGTGTTTTTTGTCTGTCCTGTGATATCCTGCTATTGGTCTGAGGAATTACATTTCATTAGCTTGTATTCTGGCAGATTGTTGTGTTGTCACTGTCCATGTTTCGGATTCATAAGTAATAATAGGAACTGCCACTGTATTGTATATTTTCATTATAGAGTCTTTCCTAGGCTTTATTTTTCAAAGTTCTTTTTAGTGCTCCTGTTATATAATTAAATAATATATATCTATTTTAACTTAGTTTATGACCAATTATTATTGAATAATTGATATAACCTGGCCGTAAGCTTTAACTCTGCCAGGTAAAAAATCATATTATTATTATTATTCTTATTCTTCTTATTATTATTATTATTATTATTATTATTATTATTATATTTGTTTACTATTATATTATCATCTTCAATATGATGGTTGTTGCTATTATTATTATTATTATTGTTATTATTAATATTATTATTATTATTATTATACCATAATTTTAATCATTAATTTTACCTGCTTATACCGGCCTTAATGCCTAACTCTGCGGGGTAAAATATATAAATTGTATTATTATTAGTATCTTTATCGATATGAATATTATCATATTTATTATTATTATTATTATTATTATTATTATTATTATTATTATTATTATTATTATTACCAATATCAATTTTAACACTTATGGAGTAGCCCTATACAGTCAATATGATAGGGATCAAAAGGTCTGCAGAGTATATATCCGAATTATAAGGAATGTAAGTATTATCCAATACAGCGGAACATTGACCTGCTTTATCTGTGGATGATTTGCGAATTAATGCCGTGTCATCCCGCGTACACTCGCTTCACGTAAGTCTGTGGCGTGGGTGTGGAGCAGCTATTACCCTGAGTAAGCTGGGTAAGTGCTTCATTTGCCAATTGTTTCTGACTATACGTGGTTAGTATCTATACGTCCGTTCGAGACAGCAACAGTGCTGCTATGACTGGAGGTAAACAAATCATCCGGCCATCATCATCATCATCATCCTTCACCGGTGTGGAAAGCAATGGAAGCTACCACACCTATAATTCCCTAGCAAAGTTGCAAATCATAGCATGAAAGTGCTATGCTTGCAGTGAAAGATCTGCTCTCGGGCAGAATTACTATATATATATATATATATATATATATATATATATATATATATATGTTATATTTCAGATTTTCGCGGATATAAGTATGAATATGAAAGTTTTCTTGGGTTTTCCGCGTGGGAACATGCCGAAACGTCGGAATCAGTGGCCAGAGGCCGAACTTGAATCCAAGACGCGGAAAACCCAAGAAAACATTTATATATATATATATATATATATATATGCGATTGTGTAAATTGTAGTACATATTACATTGGAAACATAATATATTGGAAACCTTCAAAAAGCAGGTGTTTTATTGATTGGTGTAAGTGTGTGTGTGTGTGTATGTATATATATATATATACCAATCAATAAAACACCTGCTTTTTGAAGGTTTCCAATATATTTTAAAATTAATATGTATTACAATTTACACAATTCCATTATTTTCATATTCACATATCAATAAAGTAAAGTGATCCCACAACAGGCCCGGAGGCACTTGGGGTAGTAGGAGGTTGAGGCTGCCACTTTTTCTAGACAATCGGCACTTTTGTGTCAGCCGGGTTGTCAGCCCTGCGTGACGGCCGCCTTTACTCCCAGAACAAGCGTCTGGTACTCATTTCACTAAGAGGCTGAATAGACCCCAGGGCCATAGACCGCCAGAGGGTTTGGGTCAGTTTAAAAATCCTGACCCCAACGGGACTTGAACCCTCGACCCTCCGGCTTGTAGCTCAGTGCCTTAACCACTACGCTACGGCGTGCCCCCATTCACATATCAATACTTAACATTATTTATTTTACGCTCCTTTTAACTCGGTTATTTTAAAACTACTTGTTCGCTATCTGATACTACTTGTGTAAACACACTCTGTAAGGAGTTAAAATTCTGGTATATACTATACATAATTTTATACATAAAATGTATAGTGTCTACCTTTGTGGTGGCATCGAAGATCAGACGCAGCTGGCTCTGGTTCGATCCGTGGTCGGGAGAAGTTTTCAACATGAGCTTTATCGAATTTTTTTCTCACTCACAAGACAATTATGTGGCACCATGCATAAAACCCATAACCCTCAAATTAAAAAAAAATGAGTTAATATTATTAATGTAATATTGGAGCTGTCATTTATCATCCCTCAAATTTTGATTGCTGTACAATTAGTTAAACAGAAGATCCAGAGATGGACAACACATTAAAGGTTCACTTCAGATAGGAAACCTCCATGCATGTATCTTCATTTTCTCAGAACTACTTAAATGAGGGTTATTGGTTTCATTCATGGTGCCATAGAATTGTCAAGAAGCATTAGGGCGCAATTAGACGCCGAACAACATATTTCCTTCACAATCATTCATGTCATATTCCATTTGTTTAGTATCAATTTATGTGTGAATGGTGTGTCTTGAATTAAATGCTCGTGATTACTCGGAGGTGGCCATGACATTGAGTTGATAACTAATTCAAGGAGGCTGTGCATGACCTTGTGGTAAAAAAAGTATGTGTATTATCCAGATATTAAAATTCTCTACCAACAGGGCGTGTCTTTATAAGGCCTATGTGGCATGATGCATGTAGTACCTGCAAAGGGAGAGGTTAACCTAAAGTAAAAAAAAAAAAAAAAGGTTAATGAAAAAGTGATGATCTTGATGAAGTCTTCGTGAATACATTAATGAAAATGCGCTTTTTTTGGAATTATCATCAATAGAACATGTCAGCGGTTCCAAAACTTTTTCGACTCGCGAACCCCTTCCACAACGATCTGAGTTGGGTAAACCACCGACTTTTAAATATACATACAGTAGATATGCATAACATTTAAGTCCAAGCAAAACGTTTAATTACCTTAAATTAACTTAACCCTTAACGGTTAAAACCTAAAGTTACTCTAGTACAGCTTAAAAGTTACAAAACGAGGAGGCCTAGTTGTGGAGAAATCGGATGCATTCCTAATGTTACATAACCGAAAATCAGCATTTGCTGTAAATATTAATTTATTGTGGAAATAATGTTATAAATTCCCGATGTTACATATATGCAATAAGGGGCATTATATGATTTATTTATTTTTAAAATAGTAATAATAATAAATAATAATAATTATTATTATTGTATTGCATTGCATTGCATTGCATTGTCTTGTATTGTATTATATTATATTATGGGAACTTCACATAAGAAGAATGAGCAGAACAAGAATACCATGTCACATCTTAAATTAACAATCACCAGGCAAGATATCTTTGGGCAGGCCCTTTAAACGTTGGATTGAGACCGTAACAGACCACTAGATTTATCACATGAAAGGAAGGAGAAATTATATTATATTATATTAATTATATTATATTATATTATATTAAATTATATTATATTATATTATATTATATTATATTATATTATATTATATTATATTATATTATATTATATTATATTATATTATATTATATTATATTATATTATATTATATTATATTATATTATATTATATTATATTATATTATATTATATTATATTATATTATATTATATTATATTATATTATATTATATTATATTATATTATATATTATGTCCACCGCTGTGGTCTCGAGGTAGCGTGCTGCCTTGTCACGCAGCGGGCCCGGGTTCGATCCCCGGTCGGGGCATTTTTCTGGGTGAGGTTTTTATCGATGTTTTTCCTCACCTGTAAGACAAATGCCAGGAAACTAGTAAGGCCCAAACGGTCCCCGAAATCATATGACCATCATCATCATCATCATCCTTATCATTATCATCATCATCTTTCACAGGCGTGGAAAGCAAAGGGAAGCTACCACACCTACAATTCCATAGTAAAGCTGCAATCATAGCATGAAAATGCTATGATTGCAGTGAAGGATCTGCCTTCGAGCAGAATTACTACGGATGGATATTATATTATATTATGGGAATCTCACGTGAGAAGAATGAGCAGAACAAGAATACCACGTCAAATCTTAAATTACCAGCCACCAGGCAATATATATTTGGGCAGACCCTTCAAACGTTGGATTGAGACCGTAACAGACCACTAGGTCTGTCACATGAAAGGAAGAAGAAGAAGAAGATATGATATATTATTTTCACGATGAAGGAAATAATAATAGACCTAATCTCGAAACCCGCCATTGCGAAAAAGTTTTGGCAAACCCCTTCAAATATTTGGCGTACCCTTAGGGGATCGCGAACCACAGATTTTGAAACGATGGAACATGTCATTATCGCAGTATAATGCGAAGTACATTATATAGATAAGAAAGATAATTATTAATTTTATATTATGGCAATTAGATAATTATAATGGAACAGTTTACAATGTTGTCTTTTGATATAAATTATTTCAGTGGAACTAAGTGATACGTAAATTAGTTTTCTCCTCCGTTCATACAGATATTTAAACTCCAAAAATTTTAGACCTAAATAATTTTTCATTAACAAAATATATATAATGAAACTTTTATAAAATACTAGCTGTGAATTTGTGTTTTAATAATTCTTGCTAGAGAATCAGTATTTCGTATAAGTTATTTTAGTAATCTTTTTATATCTATAATTATTATTTTATTATTATTGTTGGTTTGTACTTTCAGAAGAATACGATTTTTTACTTTTTATTTTTTCTTTGAGAGAAGCTTAATACCAGGCGTGCTCTGCTATGACATAATACATTAAATGTGTTTTTGTGTTTACTTAAATAAGTAAAAAGAAAAATAATTATACATTTATATCGTAATTATTTTCGACATCCCGTGCTGATTACCCGGCGTTGGTATCAATGAGCTGAAAGACCAAAATGTTTATTGTGAGTTGTCCGTAATAGAATATACCCGCCGTGCGCTGCTACGCTTGCCCGGGAATATATTCATCTCGATCTTTCTGGCATCAACGAGCTGAAAGACAAAAATGTTTGTTGTGAGTTATCCGTAAAATGTACACGTAAACATAGGCGTCGTGGACTTGATTATTTTTTTTTTAGATATTAAACTCTGTTTACATTAATTTGGTGTATTGTCGTGGTTTAGGCAGCGTAAGCCATTTAAGCGTCCAAAAAAACTACTTTTTCAGTGCACCGATGCCCTTTTCTTTTTTTGGCTCCGGCCCTATAGTACGTAGGATAATATTGTACGTTAATTGTCCCAGAAAAAATCTCTTAATTATGGAATAAAACCCATTCAAATCAGTCAAGTAGTTTTTGAGTCCATAAAAGACAGACTGACCAAACAAATAGGCAAACAGATTCACACCATTTTTTACATTAAGATTTTCTCGATATATATTCAGAAAAAAATGGATATGCACAATTTTTTAAAACCCATAATAATTATATCGAGATTACTCGGAATTGCTCCTTTTGTAATTCCAAGAGCAAATGCTGGAACATAACCCCAAAAGGTCAGTTTCCGACTTCACTCTGCCACCATGTCATAAACTACAAATTTAAATTAAGAAGTTAAACCGGGGCTAATGTATTTTACAGGAACCCGGGGTTCTACCTATAAAGGAGAACCAAAACGGATCGCTCACCGCCAACGCTTAAGTGATGGCTGCAGAGCTTTCCATCTATCTAATATGGCCGCGCGGGAATAAGCTCTCTACACATATCCTGAGTCAATGTTTTACATTCACACCTATATAATCCACTTCGAAAAAATCGTGGTTTATTTTATTCTCCCACCTCATTCTTAGCCTACCTACTGGGGTGGAGGGTTATGTCTGGTTTTCCTACAAGGAGTTTCCATACCCCTCTTTCATTACCAGATGTCCTGCCCATCGAAGTCTACGCAACTTAACTGTTGTTATTATATCTAATTTCCCATAAGTATCATGTAGCTGATTACACTGGTCAACATGATTTTTGTCTCATGAGTACCAATAGTTGTACTTAATGCAGTTTTTATCGTGTTTTCAAATATGTATTCGGAATTTCTCCATCACCCACAGTTTTTTTTATTTCAATTTCAATTAATGGATTTAAATAATTTTTTTAATAAATGTTTTTCGTCCATTTGTCCATTGTAAAATAAAACCAAATGAGCTAACTCAGAAGATTTCAGCTATGGAAAAGAGATATCAAGGCAAATGGAATCCTAATATGCTGGCCGATTATTGTTGGATCATCAAGAGGGATGCTTCACGGGCGAAATATAGCAGAAAAACGTCATTTCTTACTTTCTAGGTGAGTCCGAATGTTCGAATATTGTGTAGTTACGAATGTAGAAAATATTAAAGTGTTTGAAATTATAAATTCCTGTCTCTTGGAAAACTTGCGTGTTGGAGAAAAACCGATATCATATTTGAATTCAGGAGAAAAATACTATCAGAATCACATATTTTTCTTTCTGAGACAAAAAAAGTTTATTTTTTGTTGCTTAGTGTCATTATTCAGTTTTCTCTATTCGCGTGTCTGTTCATTTCTCTTCGTCCAAACATTTTCCTGATCCGATTGATTGAGGGTCTTTCCACTTTTCAGCGGTTGCCCTTTTACCAGCCGGCTGCTGGCCCTTCACATCCACATGTGTCAATCACAGAGGTAGATGATCAACAGAGAGTGTAGGGGTGACATGTGGTTAGCATGTCGAGTCCCCCAGCCGTTATAACTGGTTCCTCAACCTGGAGCCGCTACTTATTGTAGCTACCCAATTGCCTCACGATGCTGGGTGGGCACCGGTCCCATACTGGCCGAAATACCATGAGAAAATTTCTTCCCCCATGGAGACTCGAATCAGCGCAAGTCCCGTAGCTCTGTGCCAAGGCTTCTTACCTTAACCACTCGGCTACGGCGCGGGGCAACATTTTCCTAATAACTTAATTCTCAAATATTTGTAATATTTTCTCTCCGTAAATTAATCTACGTTAAATTTGATGTATACGATACTCTACACAACAATATGAATTGTTTAGTATATTTCAGATGATTATGCATTCAGATATTTTTAAATATTAACCAATCTACGGTATATGGAACACTTCTTAAATTTCATTATTTTTTAAATATAAATTTCAATTAACAAATTAATTAGATAACATTAATTAACAAGAAAAGAAACAAAAATAAAATTTTATAAAGTAATGGCTCTTCCTGTATTGATGTATGGATCAGAATGTTGGACGATCACTAAAAGACAAGAACAAAGATTGGAAGCAGCTGAGATGAGATTTTTAAGAAATATAGCAGGATATACTCTGCTGGATAAGAAAATAAATGAAGATATAAGAAAGGAACTAAATATTTTCAAACTTACAGACCGAATAATTAAATATAGGAACGACTGGAAAGAACATATTGATAGAATTCCAGAAGGAAGATTTCCAAAATTATTGCTAAATTGTAAACCGCACGGTAGGAGAAATGTTGGACGCCCACACAGAAGATGGTCTGAACAATTTTAACAATTCTAGCTTTCATGAAACCGGAACGAGCCAACAGGCTTAATCTCTGGATGATGATGATGATGATGACATTAATTAGTTTAATGTGCTATATATTAAGTAGCAAACATTCATTATGATAATGGAAAATATAATTTTACTATGTTATTGAATTGCAGTTGGATTTAAATTAGTATATTTCATATTCTGATAAACTTTAACTATTTTTTTAATTTATCCTCTTCCTCTCTCTTTGTATGACACAAAAACTACCAGGATATATTTTAAAATCTGTATCATATATATTTGACCATATAAACACATGGATGACTTCCCCTGATGAGTGATCAGCTCAATACTAGGACCAATTTAGAATCAATACGAATACTAAAGAAAGACACCATTCAGTCATTCATTCATACTGCACAAGGTGATTCTAATATGACAATTATGATGACCAAAAGGAGTAGGGGACTATTTGGCCTTACATTTTATCTTAAATTTAAGAAAAACACCGAAAAAAACTCATTCAGGAAACTTGTTTCGACCTGGGATCGAACCCGGGCCTATTGTGACTTTTTAATTTTTTTATTTAGTGCCCCACCAACACCCCCGGGTTACCTCGGCATAATGCCCTTATCCCCGGTTCTGCTCTATGTCCCTAACTACTATCTGATCTTTATTAAATAAATAAACATAATCTATGCAGATTTTTGGTATGTGAAGTGTAGATATTAGGCCTACGTAAGTAAAACGTGTTGTGTGTTTGTGAGTTTGTGTTTAGTGATACATAAAATAAATATACATAATACTTAAAGTAATGATAATTGTTTTCATGATATGTGATATGAGAGTAAATAATTGTGTTTTGTTTGTTTGTGTTAGTGTGTGCGTATGTAATTTGTGTGTACTGCTTGTTTGTGTTTATGTGTCTATGTGTGTGTGGGCCCATTGTGACTGAGAAAACGACAAAGAACTAGATAATAGCGGTGAAAATAATTTTAAATATTGATATGAATAATAGAGAAAAATTTTATGGTGACTCCCAATGAAGAACAAAGCAATATTTTAAAATGTATTTAAATTATTTATTTAATTTTAATGTTTTATTTTTAGGCTAACAGAACAGGAATACTAGTACACAAAGCACTGAAAACAGTTGAGGACAGCAGCGTGAAGGAAGAGGTACGAGTTTGAATTGAAACCCTTAGAATCCAAGGGGTATAAGTAACAAAAAGTCAGTTTTGAGTAAATAATGTTCAAAGTTGAGATGCTCCATATGTGATTATTGTCTTAGCAGTTTTCTTTTCAGCCACTAGATTTCAGCACCAGACAGATTTTTACTTGTATCCTTTGGCCACTCGGATTAGTATCTGCGTTAACTACTAAAATGTATGCTTAACTCCAAAATTAGCAATTTGTCACTTATACCCCTTGACTTCTAAGGGTCTCAATTAAATAAACATATATTAATTTAATATATATATATATGTATTAATTTAATTAAATTAAATTATATATATATATATATATATATATATATATATATATATATATATATATGTGCGTGTGATCCCAGGCAATTGTTGACAAGTATAAAATTGTCAATTTTCGAGAATCACTTTTTTAACCGAGAACATGCACTGTAGCTATGAGATATCAAGTAACAGTAGTATATTACGATGCGAGGTTGGGAAGTGGTTTTTACAGAATCGACGAAAATGTTTAAAAACCTAGCGATAGCACGGTTTTCAATTTCCGAGATTCTGTAAAACACTTCACAAACGTACGTTGTACATTATTTTTTGCGCGATGGTGTTTTCAAAATACTAAATAATAGTAAAATAATAACATCTTTGTTGGAAATATTTGCTTCATTATAAACAATTGACTAACGTTAACAGTGTGGGCAATGTTTATTAGTTGAAACAACAAGAGGCCGTGAGACCAATTTAGTGATAAAATGGCTGGCAAGTACGTATTTATTGTTTTATATTGTTTCAAATCAAGTTCAGTTCACTTACAATGCAGTGATTTGTTTCGTATAATGTGTATTAACACTACCTTTAGGATATTTTTTGTATATAATTGTACTCTGTATGTAGTAAGTTATACATACTGTAGAGGGGACTTGGTTTTACTTCCCATACGCGTGATTGTAATATGTAATATTACAGTATAGTTATTTAGGTTGGCAACCCCGAAATGTAGGAAGTTGAACTTTTAATCATGGTCGCCATTGCTGTAAGTACGACAAAACGCACTATCGCGCAAAAACATATTTTAATTCAGAAAGTATTATTGACCATTGTTAGCAAGAAATTATCAAGCAAGAGGAAGGCGTGATGTTGGAAGACCTAGAAGACGTTGGGCTGATGCATTATGAAGTCGGAACGGGCAATTGCCTAATCCCTGGAGTGATGATGATGATGATGATTATTGACCTCTGTTGCCAACTTTATTATAGTGCGTAGATGACTTGGAATATGATTGATCACAGTGCGCCCACTTTTATCATTTTTCGATTTAACATATTCTCTTTGGCTACTCAAGAGACCCGTGATTTCATTCAAGAAATAGGCCAATAAGTAGAATTAGTAGAAATATAAGACTAATAATTAGTCATGATTTTATACTTGAACTTGTCATAATGATAATCGGGAAATAAACAAGAAACCTTACATAACAATTAAATAAAAAGTAAAGATCAGAAATAGAAACATTTTCATTTCATCATGGCCAAATATTAAACATTTTAATATTACACCCAAAAATATATGAAATCCGAAAATTCTTAAGGAATAATTAAATATACTATTACACATTATCTTTATAATTTTATTTTCTAGTAATTTTATTTTCATTATCCATCATTGTTGATTTCGATATGCTTTCATACATTACTTTCCTAAATTTATGGCTGACGGGATAATTCAGCAGTTTTACTAAATGTGTACATAACATTTCGGTATGAAAGTATATTCATAGATGGAATTTATAAATTTTATGAAAATTAGCATATCCAAATGGCTGTTACCTATCTACAAATGTTTATTTCTAATTTTTAAGAGTAAATATGATAAGTGAAGTTTTTAGGTTATATTCGAAAATAACTTTATTAAAGTATTTGCGGATGAATATGACATTTGCTCCAACGAAAAGAACACGCAACTATAGCAAAGATTGAAACAGGACACCATAAAACTCTTAAAATAATAAACGCCAATAAAACATTCCAAAATTTACCCAAAGTGTAATACAAAATAAGCATTATCACAACTTATATGCCTACTGTCCACAGCTGTGGTCTCGAGGTAGCGTGCTGCCTTGTCACGCAGCGGGCCCGGGTTCGATCCCCGGTCGGGAGAGTTTTTCTGGGTGAGGTTTTTATCGGGGTTTTTCTCACCTGTAAGACAAATGTCAGGAAAACTTTAAGGCCCAAACGGTCCCCGAAATCATAAGACCATCATCGTCGTCATCCTTATCCTTATCGTCATCATCATCATCATCCTTCACCGGTATGGAAAAGCAACGGGAAGCTACAACACCTACAATTCCCTAGTAAAGCTGCAAAACATAGCATGAAAATGCTATGATTGCAGTGAAAGACCTGCCCTCGTGCAGAATTACTATGGATGGATATGCCTACTCGAATCTAACAACCTCTCGACAACCGTCTCTGGAATCAAGCTACAGATATATGCCTATATGAAGTATATATCTCCGAATATAAAATGAATAATATTGATACGAATTCATTCAAATTTACCATAAATGTAACTTACAATGGAACTAACAACTACTGCATGCCTTAACATCCCTTGAAATTTCTCCCAGAGAAGAGTTATGATGTACCAAGTCCGTGTCAAAAAAAAGTCTGCCGTTTTTAACTGCAGGAAAGAAACGTAAATCGTAATTGGTATATTGGATAACGCTCACTACCTGACGTCCTCGCCGCGTCCCGCCTCACTCTAGCCGACTCTTAATCATGCAGGGAGTCCATCTAATCAGTACATTGGATTGGCTTTGCTGGATTCTGGCTTCGATTTCTGTGCCTTTTAGTTATAAACAACACATACTTTTTTTGCACATCTCCTTGGTACATCATAATGCTTCTATAGGAGACATTTCAAGGTTGGTTTCATCACGCAATGGTTAACAGTTCCCTTGTTAGTAAATACTAATTATTTCATTATTCAAACTTAAATCTTACAATTTTTTTCAATTTTAATCATCATCGTCATCTTCTACTTGTCATATATTAGGACTGGTGATCGGTCTCTTGAAGTTTTCAGTTTTAAAACATGAAATAAACTAAAAATACGATTTTCGAAATATTTTATTATCAGAAAACGTAGAACTTCTCAATTTGTCGGACAGCCTTTTAATATAGAACTTTTTTTTTCAGCTTGAAGAATTCTCACTGCAACTTCTGCAACGTAAAGTCCAGTTTACCGCTTGTGGACTGTTTCCATTGGATTTCACACTTCTATGTTCTGTGAGTTGAATTAAATATAGTGAATCGTTGTATACAGAAAATGAAGAAAGGTCAGGATTACATTAGAATCATAGAAATGTTAACCCCTAAATTGGCAAAACAATAATTTCTCATATCAATTATTTATATGTGACGGACCGCACTGAAAACCAAACCGTACATAACTTTCATTATTAGGTATACAGTATTGTGAAATTCCGCGACAACTTCAAAGGTGAAGTGTTTGGCCTTCTCAACAATCCTCCTCCATACCAACCTGTCTCTTGCCATATTCAAGTTAGTCACTTTCATTTTCTTTAGATCATTCATTGTGTCATCTTCCCATCTTATCTTCGGTCTTCAAACTGCTCTGCCTCCTATAGGTTTCCATATATAGAGTTTCTTAACCGATCTCTGATCATCCATTCTTATTAAACGTCCCAGCCAACCAATTCTGAGTGATCTAACATGGTTTATTATATTCTGATTTTTTTATTAGTTCAGTAATTTATTATGTTGGCTTTCTTTGTTTTATTAAATTTATTAGATAAATTAAAACAATTGATGTATCCTTTAGGATACAATTCGAATTTAAGGGTTAAGGAAACTGGAAAATCGCCTGAGAAACTGAGATTTATTACAGTCAGATACGATATTCTTCCAACATAATTACACAGGATGAAAGTAATAGAAGTGCCCAGATTTCAAGTCTAAACTTTGTAATAAATATAACCAAACTATCATACAGACATTTTTCACAAGTAATACCACGAGTAATTTCCAAATTATCGATAAATTCACGACCCATGAAGTGAGGAGTGAATTTATCTAGAAAATTTGGAAATCAAGAGTGGCAATTGTTAGGATTATTTAACGAATAAAATTAAGCTGTTTACTCACAAATCATTATTTAAATATAGTTATTTTAAAATATGTATATATGTAATGTAAACGGCGATGTTTGAAAGCAAATGAGAAACGTTTGTTATGCTTCATTTGTTCATCACTGCAACCAGATCATATTATTTATTGCCAAAGGATCGAAATATTGTAAGAATACACCCTAGTGGAGAAAAAATGAAACACATCAAACTGTTTATAACCAACATTATAAATTATTAATTAATTTCTGGTGTCCTATGATGCAAATATGTCAATTATATTTTTCTGGAACGTAAATTCCTCGGAAAGAATACATTTAAGAAGTGCAAACAGTGGTTTATCTTTTTGTGCTGTAATCAATTGCTACTAATGTTTTTATATTATATCCTGCAAGCGCTATCTGGTTACATTTGTGCACTATATATACAATCTGGTAGCCACAAGCTTTCTAGGATTCTTACATCTTAATATATATAAATTGTTATATTGAATTGTTATATACCTAAGAATAATATATAAATTGTTATATTCAATTGTTATATAGAGTCAGTCACTGCAAAATAATGCTCTGACCTATTCAGAATGTTAAAAAAGGAGGAGCTTGATTTTAAAGCGATAAAATTAAATTGATAAAATCGAGGTGAAAACGACTGTGATTGGTTGTAAATCAAAATTCATAGAAATGTGATTGGTCATTAACTCCAATTTGGGGCATGAGTTAAATAGTCTACTCAAATATCTACTCAAGTTTCTCGTAAATTCGTTTATAATTCAGCTGTACATAATAAATGATAATTAATTAATTAATTCCACTATAGGCCTTAGAAGGCCATTGGGTAGTACAAGATTAAGACTCTCAACTTTCTAGACAATCGACATGAGATGTCAGCCGGATTGTCAGGTCTGCGTGACGGCCGTATTTACCCTCCAGAATATATAATTGGTACTTATTTCCATTAGTGAATGAGTCGACTCCAGTACTGTGATTCCACCTGAAGGTTTAGATCAGTGTAAAAAGTATGACCCATCAGTCCTCGAACTTTCATCCTTCCGGTTTTTAGCAGTAGCCTATTGTCTTCACTAACTCCCACACGGCGTGATATCTCTTTTTCATACAGTGCTTAAGTTGCCAGAAGTACATTTTCCTTTTTGGTCCCGTTATCAGTTTTAGCACATGTGCCCTATTAGATTTAAAAAGTGATATGAGATATAGAGGAAGTTCGAATAATGTGAACCCTTCGGTTTGAGTGGACCCTGTTAATATCTTCTTTAATTGGTGCTGCCCTCTAGCAGAAAATATTTAATGTCCTCCCCTCATCAACTTTGATGTGTCCAAGGCCAGTTTTTTTATGCCTTTGTGCGAGGAATGATTCATTTGTAACATTTATGAAATTGACCATTTTTAAAGTATTCAACCTAAGAATTAATCCTTAATTTCTGCTATTGAATATTAGAAATTTCGAAAAAAACTCCTAAAAGTATTATATTATGTAGGTGCTGTTTTAATATATTAATGGATTTGGCTTAATATTATGTAACATGGAGGCTGTATAAGATAATTAAACATAAGAAAGGAATTCGTTTAATGTGGACCCTCCGCGAGGTGGTTAAAGTGGACCTGGATCCACTTTACACGAATACCTACATTTTTCAATAGATATGTTATCTGTAAAAAACATGCACTTAATTAATTTTACTTAATATCGTTGTAATTTTACCAAACCCAAAGACCGTCACTTTCTGCAGTTGAATGACGTGGGAATGTTATAATCAACAATAATTTTTCAAAACGTTAAACAAAATCAACGCGATCAATCATAAATACTTTCTGATTAATTTGTTCCTATTTCTATAAATTAATAGAGTAAATAAACTCAAATATAGACTAAATGCTAAGGTGGATTCTGAGTCCATTTTACGCAAATATGGATTTTAAAGTGGACTTTTCTTGTAATGTAAGAATGTTTACAAATTATGAAGATGTTTCCATATTTGAATAAAATAACAATGCTATTTCATAGTTATAACACTAATGATAATTACTGTAATTAATCAAAATTCCACTCCCTTACTTAAAAGAAGAAAGACAACAAATTCAAAATAGGGGTCCATATTACCCGAAGTTACTCTATACCTGTCATTAATCTCTGCTTTCATCAAATCAGATAAAAGAACCTCAAGCCTGAATGAAAAGACCTCTGTGCAAAATTTAACGACCTTCATCCATCGAAGTAATACTTTAGTTTTCTACTGGATGTCTAACTGAGGCGATGTGATAACCACATGCCACTCATTGACATATATAGGTAAATAAGCGTAACAAA
The DNA here is from genome assembly GCA_030220185.1 of Diploptera punctata. Taxonomy (NCBI): domain Eukaryota; kingdom Metazoa; phylum Arthropoda; class Insecta; order Blattodea; family Blaberidae; genus Diploptera; species Diploptera punctata. The sequence goes on from JASPKZ010007570.1 coordinate 351,779, forward strand.
ATTAGCTTGTTAAGAAACTCCCGCTAGAGAGGACCCATGTCCGGGATAAATACATATATACAAACAACCTCATACTCCCTCCCGCAACATTTTAATATACGTTATTTCTAGAACTAAAATTAGATGTAATCAGCAGTATTAGTATTTCAATATTGAAATAATATATTTAAGGAAAATACATTTATTGAAAAAATCACCCTAATCTAATCTAATACACTTGTTCTAACCTAGAAAATTTAATCTAATTTAACCGTATCTATTTGTTCTAACCTTATCTAACAAAATCATATCTAAGCTATATTTTATAATCTGACCTAATGCAACCTAATATAATCTGATTGACTACAGTGGAGGAAATTGGTATAAAGCCACTAACTTTTAGTAGTAAAACAACCTGAAATATTTATGCAAATACCGTATGTGTGTCATAGATTACATATAATTATCTTGGACATAATTTCATACAGGTCTCCTCATTTTTGTATTTATTATATATGTAAATAATACGTAAAATCTAAGAAAACGCTGTCCTAGGGGTGGAAATCGGTATAAAGGCAGGTCAACTTCTGGCTCTTACAGAGACATAAATGTAAACAAAACACTGCAATTACATGGAGATGACGTGTCTGTGAGCATCGTTCATCAGTTACAAGTCAGCAGTACGTACAATGCCACGTGGAAAGCCTCTATCAAATGAAGAGAAATCAAGAGTTAGTACCTTCAAGGAGATGGGCCTTTCCAATAGACAAATACCTACGAAATTGGGGCTTCAAGATGTGTCATTGATAATTTTGTCAAACTGGGCTCACAATATGAAAAAAAAGGGAAATATGGACGGACAAGAAAATTGTCTGAGCGCACTAAACATGTCATTTTACGTAAAGCAAAAGGTAAGAATATGTTTTATTCTCAAATCCAGGCTGATTTGAAGTTATCATTAACAGCCAGACGAGTAAGATAAATTCTGTCAGAAGACAAGAACCTAAAATTAAAAAAAAAGTCTTAGTAAACTACCTCTGAACAATGCACATAAGAAAGCTAGAATGCTTTTGCTGAAGAACACATGTCCTGGACCTCAGAATGGAATACAGTAATGTTCAGTGATGAGAAGAAGTTTAATCTGGACGGGCCTGAAGGATGGCCTTCAGTATTACTGGAACGACCTGGAGCTTCTGGAGTCCTAATTGATACGAATGTATGAGGAATTTGGTGAAGATCTAATTTTTCAGCCAGATAATGCTTCCATTCACGTGTCTGCTAAATCAAAGGAGTGGTTCAGGAAGAAAGAATACCTCTTTTGACGTGGCCAGTCAGAAGTTCTGATTTAAACCCGATTGAGAACTTATGGGGGATCCTGGCAAGACGTGTATATCGCAATGGACGGCAGTTTGGGACAGTGACTGAGCAGAAAAATATTATTCAGGAAGAGTGGCCCTCAATCTCAGTGGAAGAAATAAACACCCTCATCAAGTCAATGCCAAAGAGAATCTTCCAAGTAATTAAGAACAATGGAGGCTCAACTAAATTTTAGAACTTTGTTGTAAACTTTGTGCTCAGTCTTTTTGGTTTAATCTGTGAAATACACAAAGTGCCTTTATACTAATTTCCACCCAAATGTGAGAGTGGTTTCAGTTTTCATGTACTTTTTTGGACGGAAATAGATAATTAATTTTGACATTATTTGTGTGTGTTTTATACTCAATCTCCTCCTAAGTTAATACAGAAACATGCCAAAGAAAGAGTAAATAAACGTATGTTAACCCTTTTAACAAGTGGCTTTATACGAATCTCCTCCACTGTAACATAATCTGATCGATTAGGTTAATCCAACGTAAAATCAAAGTAATGTAATGAAAACCAACATAATACAATTAAGCCTCAACTAAAATATTACAACCAAACATAATCTGATATATCTAATCTAATCGATTAGGTTAATCTAAGATAAATAAACCCAAAGTAATGCAAATTAAAAAAATATATAAAATTATGCCTAAACTAAAATAATTCAACCAAACTTAGGGTCAATTTCACCAACCGTGGTATTATCGCCTCACTATGGTGATTATCCAGCGGCTCACTTTGTTTCCCCGCAGCAGTTATATATAATTAAATACAAAGATACCGACAACCGCTACGTGAATGTTAATCATTGTCAAGCATTGTGGCGGCATCCGCTTTTATATAAACGGACAACCATCATAGTGAGGCGATAATAACTGTATTACGCCAGTTTTCCCCGTGTATAATGCATAGCTTAGACTGGCGTAATGCAGTTACCTCTGTTGGTGAAACCGACCCTTAATCTGGCATAACTAACCTAAACTAATTGATTATGTTAATCTAACGTAAACAAACTCAAAGTAAGCTAATGAAAACTAACATGATCTAATTATGCATAAACAAACACAATTAAGATGACTATTTAACTCATGCCCCAAATGGGAGTCAATGACCAATCACGTTTCAATGATTTCTGTTTTACAACCAATCAGAGTCGTGTTTCACCAAATATTTATCAGTGTTATAATTACCATATTAAAGAAAGCTCCTCCTTACAATATTGCGTTCCTTTGGCAATAAATAGTATGATCTGGTTGCAGTGATAAACAAAAGAAGCAGTAGAAGCGTACCTATCGTTTCTCATTTGTTTTCAAACATCGCCGTTTACATTAAATATATAAATATTTCAAAATAACTATAGTTAAATAATGATTTGTGAGTAAACAGCTTAATTTTATTTGTTAAATAGTCCTAACAAATGCCACTCTTGATTTCCAAATTCTCTAGATAAATTCACTCCTCACTTCGTGAGTCGTGAATTTATCGATAATTTGGAAATCACTCGTGGCATTACTTATGATAAACATCTAGGAAACCAAGGTAGTACTAGGACGGGAAAATTCGGTAAATTTTGCTTAGAGGCCTTTCATTCAGACTTAAGGATCTTTTATGAGCCTGAAAATCTTCAGACTCGGGCCCCACGGCTTAAAGTCCCTCCCGCAGGACTTGCTCCTTGGATTTTTCCGTCCTAAAAAATCCATCGACCCCGGCCGGGTTTGAACCCGCGACCCTCGGGACCAGAGGCAAGGAGGATAACCACTAATAATAATAATAATAATAATAATAATAATAATAATAATAATAATAATAATAATAATAATAATAATGAAGAGCGCATAATGTACATAATGCACATTGATATATAATGAACCTTTTTCTCGCTGACGGTTGTTTTCAGAAATCTTGGCAGTATTGGTTTTAAATATCAAGAGTTAGATGTTAAGCCAGTTTCATTGAGAGACATATCAATGATAACTTGTTTTTTCTTTAATAATAATATATCTAGCATTAGCTCAGGATAGGGATGTATGGAGAGCTTATGTCCGCGCGGCCTTGAACCTACGGGTTCGATAGTGCCAGTGAGTAAGTAAGTAAGTTAGTAAGTAATAATATATCTTCAAGATCATCATAATATATATTGTTACATTCTCCTATTGGTTTACCTCTTTTCGATCCAAAACATTTATAAGCATTTTATTATTAAATACTCCTAATCTTTCTCCTCCATTAAATTAAGATACCTTGTTTCGTACCAATATAATACATATGTAAGAATAACAATTTTTCTTTTCGTTATTTTTTTTAGAGAAGATGGAATGACAGGAGTCCCTGTAAATCTTAAACCATTCGCTTCAGGTTTAAATGCTCAATGCATTTTCCCAGAAACCGGAAATTATATTGTCTATTTTCAGACATTCAAAACAAACAAAAGATAACGGTACTTGAGATCACAATAAGGGTGAAGGCAAAAACACATTCCTGTACTATTCATAAATGTTAACAAAAGATTACCTTGCCAAGAGGTGTACAAAGTATTGCAAAATATATAACAGCAGAGTTAAGCGAGTGTACCTCGTCTTCTGAGTTGAAGGTCATTTAACTGCTGGCGAGTCTACCTCGTCTTTTGAGGCGAATGGATTAATAGCATGTGTTTCCAGTGTTGAGCCTACTGTTAAAATATTTTTTAATAGCTGTTAAATAAAATCATATTAGATTCGTAAATTTATTAGAATCAATCTATTGGTTGCATTCAATGCACATTTACTTGTTGATAAAACCTATTATTATTCACTTATGTAATATCAAACCGGATTGATTTTTACTTTATTATTATTGCAGATAATTGTAATAATGTATAATGTCTCAGATTATAGGTGCTGTTACGACCTACTTGGTGATTCTTATCCAGTTTCAAGACATGTTGGATAACAACCCGACTAATGGAACTGACATTACTACGAGTCCAAGCCCGTGAAAACATTCCTTATAATGTATTATAAGCCAGCATTCATCAACTGGTGAGCCACTCATTATTTGCGGGGTGAGACAGCATGTGCATAAACTGCTGAGGGGAAATGTTGACTCATGAACACCTTCTCTCCCTTGACAACACAGTGATGGTTCATACGGAAGTTGGTATTCTAGTTCACGTTCAGTATAATCAGCCAGTTGCGATGAAGGACAGCACGTCATCAACACCAACACTTCATGGGAGGAACATTTTATTCTAGTCAAGATAATGCTGCAAAATGTTAATTTATAAAAATATATGTTACTTTTAAATGTATTTCAGTTATTAAATTTAAATTTGTGTATTTCCTTGTTATGTTTTTATCATAAAATATTAAACCCAAAATATTAAATAATTTCATAAATATTTTCCTTTAAGATATTTATGCCAAATTAGACTACATTAATTCTTAGTTTGTAAAAGTAACCTAATGAAAATATATTTCAGAAAATATTCAGTAGAGCTAATGAAATACATTATTTTTACTCCTACGATAATTGTACTCGTTCATTTGCCCAGTTTTGGAAGTACGTGGATATTATTATTATTATTATTATTATTATTATTATTATTATTATTATTATTATTATTATTATTATTATTATTATTATTATTATGGACTCAGTCCACCGCTGTGGTCTCGAGGTAGCGTGCTGCCTTGTCACTCAGCGGGCCCGGGTTCGATCCCCGGTCGGGGCAGTTTTTCTGGGTGAGGTTTTTATCGGGGTTTTTCCTCACCTGTAAGACAAATGTCAGGAAAACTTCATGGCCCAAACGTTCCCCGAAATCATATGACCATCATCCTTATCATCATCCTTCACCGGTGTGGAAAGCAACGGGAGGCAACCACACTTATAATTCCCTAGTAAAGCTGCAAGCATAGCATGAAAATGCTATGATTGCTGTGAAGGACCTGTCTTCGGGCAGAATTACTATGGATGGATTATGGACTCTTACTTTAAGAGAGGAAAGGAGATTACAAGTATTTGAGAATAAAGTACTTAGGAAAATTTTTGTACCAAAGAGAGATGAACAAACAAGTGAATGGAGAAGGCTTCATAACAATGAACTACATGGTCTTTATAGGAAGCCAGATATAATAAGAACAGTTAAGTCTCGTAGACTGCGATGGGCAGGGCATGTTGCACGTATGGGGAATGAAAAACTTGCATGGAGGCTTCTTGTAGGAAAGCCAGAGGGAAAACGCCCAGTTGGTAGACCAAGAATGAGGTGGGAGAATAACATTATCTATGATTTGAGGGAAGTTGATTATACAGGGAATGATTGGAAAGCATTAGCTCAGGATAGGGATGTATGGAGAGCTTATGTCCGTGCAGCTATGAACCTACGGGTTCGATAGTGCCAGTGAGTAAGTAAGTATTATTATTATTATTATTATTATTATTATTATTATTATTATTATTATTATTATTATTATTATTATCTTTACAATGGGGTTTTTGGCATAGTTAATTTTTTCCATAAGACGGAGAGCTGGACCAAAGATGGCACTGATGTATAATCCTGGAGGACAAAGATCGATAGAAAGACCAAGAAAGCGCTGGGCTGAACATATGTGAGATCGGAACAGGCAAAGACCTAATCCGTGAAGTTGATGATGATGATGACATACGATGACGTATCGATTATTGTCGGCAATCAACAATCGATTTAAACTATTTTTTCTTAAGATTCGTCAGTGTGTGGTTGTGATTTTTCTAAAATTTCAATATTATTGTTATTTAATTTTGGAAAAATAGCACTGCAAATTATTATTATTATACACCATATTCCAAAATGATGGTCGGGGTTTCAAAGTTGTTTAATTTCCCTTACATCATATATATATATATATATATATATATATATATATATATACTTTTTAAAATTATTTTTCACTGAGAGTAATTAATATTGTACTTACAAAGAAATAAACGTTATCTCAGTCAAAACATAAATCCTTATAAAGAGATTGAAACGTTGACACAATAAATTTATGTTTTGACTGGGATAACGTTTATTCCTTTGTAAGTATAATATATATATATATATATATATATATATATATATATATATATATATATATCCATAGTAATTCTGCCCGAGGGCAGGTCTTTCACTGCAACCATAGTATTTGCATGCTATGCTTTGCAGCTTTAATAGGGAATTGTAGGTGTGGTAGTTTCCCGTTGTTTTCCATACCGCGAAGGATGAAGATGATCATGATAATAATAATAATAATGATGATAAGGATGATGATGATGGCCATATGATTTGGGGGACCGTTTAGGCCTTAAAGTTTTCCTAACATTTGTTTTACAGGTGAGGAAAAACCGCGATAAAAACCTCACCCAGAAAAACTGTCCCCACTGGGGATCGAACCCGGGCCCGCTGCGTGACAAGGCAGCACGGGGTACCTCGAGACCACAGTGGTGGATATATATATAAGAACAAAATTTACATGGGATTAAAGAAAAACTCTTCGAGTTTTCATAACATATTTTATGTGTTCGATGTGAGCACCTTTCATTACAAGGCACACATCTAGCCGATAGTCGAATTCCTCCCAAACCTTGATCAGCATATTCGGAGTAACGAATTTAACAGCAGCAACAATTCCACTTCTCAAGTCTGGAACATCGACAGGAAAGGGTGGTACATGCACATGATCGTTCACGTACTCCCACAGGAAGAAATCACAAGGCGTGAGATCGTGAGACCATGTCTTGACATTCTCGATTCTTTCATTTGGTGGTTGTGGGCGTCCTATACTTTTCCTTTTACAAATACATCCAGTTGTTTCTGTCTATACCATCGACGGATACTCTTATCTGTAGGAGGATCAATTCCAAATTGCCGTCGGAAAGTTTGCTGCTTTGCAACAATGGAACCAGACCTCGCAAATTGCAACACATAGAATGACTTCTGTAGGGGAACCGCCTTTTTCATAAATTTAACGCGGTGACATAATAATGACAAGAAACAAATTACTGCATGCAGAATATGAAACATTCACAGTTTTTCTTTCATTATAGCAAATAATCACGCATCCAATTTCGTTTATAAAGCTATACCAACTACTTAAAATCCCATCATTTTGGAACTCGGTGTATTTCGCCTCTCTACTGAAGAAAACGTGTAACCATCTTTCCATCTGTTTAACATCTGAATATCGAAACTGACATCACGACCACAATGGCTGTGCAATTCTTCAGATACGATAGGAAATACTGTTTCATAAATAGTTATTTTCCTGCTTTGTTTCTGGCTGACCCGCAATTATTTTTTTTTTCTTCGTGTTTTCATCTCCGACGTTCCTAAGCTTCATTTTAAAACCAAAATTCTATCGAAATTCTGATGTCCATTTTTGCGCCATATCCTTCAATTGTTTTAATCGAATAGTTCTTTTGTAGCTATTTGGTCCAACGCTCTGGTCTCGAGGTAGCGTGCTGCCTTGTCACGCAACGGGCCTGGGTTCGATTCCCGACCGGGACAGGCTCCTGGGTGAGGTTTTCCTCACCTGTAAGACAACTGAAAGGAAGCTTAGGGCCCGACGGTCCCCGAAAATCATCCGGCCATCATCATCATCATCTTTCACAGATGTGGAAAACAACGGGAAGCTACCACACCTATAATTCCCTAGTAAAGCTGCAAAGCATATCATAAAAATGCTATGATTGCAGTGAAAGACCTGCCCTCGGGCAGAATTACTATGGATGGATGTAGCTAATAGAATTGAGATGTAGTAAAATCCTGTTACTAGCTACCGTTATTCTTTATGCTGTCATCTAAAATTCAGTGACAAAATCCACTTAAGTCATCCCATGCACTTCAGAACTACGGTGGCACTAATTCACTACAACATATGTCCGACTCGAGATGTATTATGTGTGCCCTGAAGAATTAAAATAAATATTTTACATTAGGTTGGTGGTTTTCGTCCGTCAGCTCAGTGAATAAGTACTAAAGTTTTGTGATATAGAAAAATACATGAGGCATAACACAATTCAGGAAATAATGTTTTAAAGAATATAATACAGTAAATGAAATATATAATACAATTTATATTGAAAGGTCTGGTTCCTTTGTTGTTGTATGGAAGTGAAAATTGGATAATGAAATCAAGGGATAAAAGCAGAATACAGACTGCAGAAATGCTGTTTTTACGTAATGTGAAAGGATGCACTAGAGCGGATAGAATAAGGAATGAAACTATACGAGAAGAATTAAATATATATAAAATTGAAGATAAAATCAGCGAAAATAATAAGAAATGGACAGAACACTTAATGAGAATGAACAACGAAAGAATGCCAAAAAGAACCTTCCTGTATAATCCCAGAGGAAAAAGAGATGTTGGCCGACCACGTAGAAGATGGACTCCACTTTTAACTTCGCCGGAACAGGCTGCATAGCCTAAACCTTGTAGTAAAAAAAAACCTAAACCTTGTAAAAAAATGGGATTTATAGTGATCATGGAGCCAAGGGGGTGTATGTACAACAGAATGAAATAAATCAACCCATACGGCAAAGTAACGTAGACATGACAGGGTGTCGTTTGTGGGCGCTAACAAATATTCAGATAACAGCAATTTCATTCGTAACATGTTTTCTTATGTAGCTATTGTAACTGGAATCTCGCATTTTTCTTCAAATTTCAAAGTATGTCGTCATACGCTAACATTCATAAAAGTTTGAATAACTCTGTAATTATAAATTTCCGGACCCATTTTGCACTGCACTTCTTTCCTTCTCTCAATATGAGGAATTCATTCTTGAAATTTTACATTCGGTTGGTCCATTTCGCCCGTTAGTTTAGTGCATCGTTTTCCCAACCTGTGGTTCGCGAACCTCCCCAGGGGTTCACACTATATTTCTAGGGATTCGCCAAAACTTTTCCGTAACGGCGGGTTTCGAAGTTAGGCCTATTATTGTTTCCTTCATTTGTGCGACATTGCCTTGATAATACTCTTCTTGTATATTGTAAGCCCATGTTTCCCTTAACAGAGATTTATGCACTCTTCCCCTACAGGGAAGAATTTGAACCATACTAATTTAGTTACACTTGTTTTCGTATAGATGTCATTTGAGTGGACCGTGGTCAGCGTTCCGCCTCATACTGACATGTAGGAAACCAAGGTAGTACTAGGACGGGAAAATTCGGTAAATTTTGCTTCGAGGCCTTTTCATTCAGGCTTGAGGATCTTTTACGAGCCTGAAAATCTTCAGACTCCGGACTCACGGCTTAAAGTTCCTCCCGGAGGACTTGCTCCTTGGATTTTTCCATCCTAAAAATCCATCGACCCCGGCCGAGTTTGAACCCGCAACCCTCCGGACCAGAGGCAAGGAGCATAATCACTTGTCCACCGCGGCCGATCTTAATAATAATAATAATAATAATAATAATAATAATAATAATAATAATACGTATGGGGAATGAAAGATTTGTATGGAAGCTTCTTGTAGGAAAACCAGAGGGGAAACGCCCAGTTGGTAGACCAAGAATGAGGTGGGAGAATAATATTAACTATAATTTGAGGGAACTAGATTATACAGGGAATGATTGGAAAGAATTAGCTCAGGATATGGATGTATGGAGAGCTTATGTCCGCGCGGCCATGAACCTACGGGTTCGATAGTGCCAGTGAGTAAGTAAGTAAGTAAGTAAGTAAGTAAGTAAGTAAGTAAGTAAGTAAGTAAGTAATAATAATAATAATAATAATAATATTAATAATCCATCCATAGTAATTCTGCCCGAAGGCAGGTCTTTCACTGCAATCATAGCATTTTCATGCTATGCTTGCAGCTTTACTAGGGAATTGTGTTGGTGTGGTAGCTTCCCGTTGCTTTCCACACCGGTGAAGGATGATGGTGATGATGATAATGATAAGGATGATGATGAAGATGATGGCCATATGATTTCGGGGACCGTTTGGGCCTTAAAGTTTTCCTGACATTTGTCTTACAGGTGAGGAAAACCCCGATAAAAACCTCACCCAGAAAAACTGCCCCTACCGGGATCGAATCCGGGCCCGCTGTGTGACAAGGCAGCACGCTACCTCGAGACCACAGCGGTGGACATAATAATAATAATAATAATAATAATAATAATAATAATAATAATAATAATAATAATAATAATAATAATAATAATTTTTCCATCCTGAAAAAAATACATCGACCCCAGCCGAGTTTGAACCCGCGACCCTCGGGACCAGAGGCAAGGAGGATAATCACAAGTCCACCGTGGCCGATCTTAATAGTAATAATAATAATAATAATAATAATAATGATAATAATAATAATAATTATTATTATATTATTATTTTAAAATTAGATTAACCCTATAATATATATATATATATATATATATATATATATATATACCCCTATTTGTGCGGTAAGTCGTTTTCTTCATATGCCTATTTAAGAAATAAATACAGAAACAGATTTTGTGCCGAAAGTGATTTGAGACTTAGATTAACTTCTGTGGTTCCTGGTTTGTAATTACTATGAAAACTTGCATTTGTTATTGCAACTAGATCTGCACGTTGTGTAACTTTTAAGCCGGAAGGAGAGTAACTTTATGATTTAACCGTTAAGGGTTAAGTTAATTTAAGGTTATTAAACCTTTTCTTGGAATTAAATTTTATGCATGTCTACTGTATGTGTATTTAAAATGCAGTGTTCGCCCAACTCAGTTCGTTGAGGAAGTGGTCCGCGAGTCGAAAACGATTGGTGACCGCTGGTTTAACGAATAAATTACTAATGTTTTGTGATATAGAATAATACATAGGGCCCCGCTGGTTTAACGAATAAATCACTAATGTTTTGTGATATAGAATAATACATAGGGCATAACACATTTCACAAAATAATGTTTTAATGAATATTGTATTATATAATTTATATTAATTTCTGTAAGGTTGTATATCAAGAGTCAATTTACGAATGTAGAAAATATTAAAGTGTTTGAAATTATAAATTCCTGTCACTCGGAAACCTTCGTGATGGAGAAAACCCGATATCATATTTGAATTCAGGAGAAAAAATACTATGAGAATCACATATTTTTCTTTCTGAGACAAAAAAGTTTCTTTTTTGTTGCTCAGTGTAATTGGTCTCGGTGTTCTAGGAGTTAAGTGCCTTGCCTCTGGTCTCGTGAGTTGGGATTTCAAATCAGGCGGGGTCAATGGATTTTTTTAGGATGGAAAATCCAAGAGACAAAATTCAGGGAGAAACTTCAAGCCCTGGGTCCCGATGCTAAACATTTTCGGGCTTGTAAAATGACCTAAATCATAAATTAGAGCCTCTGAGCAAAATTTAACGTGCCTTTCCCATTCGAATAATAACTTAGTTTTCTACTAGGTGCTTTTGAGTCGATGAGCTAACATGAGTCTCTCGCAGACAGCTGTAGGGAAATTAGGAAAAGAAACTTCCGCAATGGAGCATCATTACTCCACGTGTGACATGTACGAGTGTACATAGACAGACATATTAATTATTAGTAACTCATATATTATCTGAAATATGTACTAATTTTAATAAATCTCAATAAAATAATATAATTAGATGTCCATTAATGTATTGCCACAATATTATTTTTTGTTATTGTATGATGCTGTATTGTTTGTATAAAACCTTATAACTGAAAAAAAAGCGCCAGGAATCGATGAAATAAACTTTTTTTTTTAATTTGGAGGAAAAGAACGTATAGAAGAAATTACTAAAATGTTTAACTTGATTAAAAGCAATTTAGTACTATACATCCTCATGTGTAAAAAATAGTATTACAAAACCGATACTTAAAACCGGCATTTATTCAAAGGAAATAATAATACTTTATTTATACTGGCAGAGTTAGGGCCATGATACTTTCTCTTCCATTCAACCAGTGAAAAAAGACAGAAAAAAAGTAAGATCATACAGTTCATGTTTTACAAATGACTTTTTTAAACAGGATTTTATTTGAAATGTTTTCTGGTAAGGAATTAAAGTACTCTTCAAAGTAGAGACAAACAGATTCTATAGTGTTAAACCATCTTTCAGAAGATTTAGTATAACGCGACGATATCAGTCTCTGTTTCTTGATGTGTTCCATTTAGTTTCATTTAATCTGCCCTTTGATGGTGCCAGAGGCCTGGTCAGCCGGCTCCTCATATATATATATATATATATATATGACAGATCTTCGACAATAGAGATGTTTCATTTCGTTGCATCTTTATACTTGGCGTTATCCGGGCCACAAGTAAATAATTTACTTAATAATAATAATAATAATAATAATAATAATTTTTATAACTACGCACCAGGACAATAATTTATAATGAATATTCCTCTCATCATTGCTTTTAATCTATTTTAATGGATCATGTTATTAAATTGAAAACTTTTCGATTATCTCAGTATTATTACTGATATTAAATTAGTTTGTTTTCAAGAAAGTACATACTTATATTGAATGATATTTACAGTACTTTCAACTTTATTAATGAAAATTCTTATAAGAGTTAAAACATTGGACTAAGTGTATTTCAGAAAATACACGAGAAGAGATACAAATGTATATTAACAGTTTGTGAAAATGGATTTGTGCGCTATTTTAAATCCTGTAATAGTTATATCCAGATTATTTGGCCTTGCTCCGTTTACAGTAGTTTCCAATAAAATTACCGGGATAAGAGTAGGCCTGTACAAGCTATCAAAATTCTGGTTAATTTACACAATTATTTTCATTTCTTTTAAAATTACATTACAAATATCTGTAGTATATAAAACAAGATTTGAACTAAATGAAGTGGTACTGGCAAAATCTGGTGATTATGTGTCTCAGATTTCATTTACAATCGTTACTTTTATTGAAATTGTAACTCTTTACAATAGCAATAAATTAACAATTGTCTTAAACAAATTGTCATTAATACGTTTACAGAATTTAATTAACAAACAAGAGTCAATAATGAAAATGATTAGTTTTACTAGTGCGAGTTTTGTTACAGTATTATTAATACTTATGTCTCTATTAGTTTTAAATAATGGTTCGGGTTTTCAGTCAAACAGCAGTTTCTTCTCGGTATTGGTTATTACAACATTTCCTGGGATGATGTTACCTGAAATTCTATTTATTAACTTCAGTACTGCATTAAAAGACAAGTTCCAAATTCTGAATTCAAGTTTAATGCCAATAACATATTCATACAAAGATTTCGGTTATAATGTAAACAAACGACAATATATAAAACTGCTAAACAGAATTCATTGTTTACTTTGTGAGTTAGCTGAAGAATTGAATATTTTAAATCGTGCACAAATTACATTGTCTGTGGCATTAGATTTTATTCAGTTTACGCTTTCTTTATTCACTGATTTGCGTGCTATGCTATTTAACATGATTAAATCCAATTTCAATCAATATTTCGCAATGATTGTTTGGTCCAGTTTATTTGGAATTAAGATTACAGCTTTATTATGGCTCTGCAGTCTAGTTTCTTTTGAGGTAAGTAGGAAATATATGGTAGTTGAAGGCTAGCATTTAAATTGATTCTATTTCCTGTTTTTAATCTTTTTCTATTATTGTCTTTATCAATACTATTAAAATTCATATCAAATTCCGTTGAGGTGAATAGTCATAAGATAAAATTAAAATTTAAAATGTACCTGTTGGCAGGTGCCGTCGGCCTTAACTTTATTAAAATAATGTATGTAAGATATTATTAATTGGAGGTCTTTCGGAATTGTCTTTATGTCTAGTCAACTCTGCTATATTATGTGCATTAACAAATATTATTTTTTTATCTGGCACAACTGTGAAATTCTAAAGACAAGAAATATAAGGTGGTGCTTTATGCTGGGACAATACGTATCACGAAGTGCAAGTTACTAACTTTTACAAAAACTCTAGATTAAGTAGAACAAAAGCGACATAGATCCAATACGAATGACGTTGCCATACCGTGAATTGTCAATTAATTTACACATTTAAGTTTTACTAAAATCCAGCAGCTAGATCGAAAAGTAATTAGTTGAGAATCAACATAAATCATATCTTGGAGTTTAGCTTACTTACTTTTAAATTTCCTCTTGAATTTAACACGATCTTAGTCTGCCTACATACATTTTTATATTAAGGCGGATAAACTTAATTGTTATGTCAAATTTTGCATATATAGCTGAGCTATATTCAGTGTTCTCAGTTACAATGTATTGAGTCACTTTTGTTTCAAGTAATCAATTGATTTGGCCTTTACTTGATAAAAATCCATATTTATTTAATTAAGTAAAAATAAAACTTAAAGTTTTATATGATTTTCATATTTATTACAATATAAATTTGTAACAGCTGTTTCGGTACTTTGTACCTTCTTCAAACATCATCATCATCATCATCAACAATCACGGATTAAGCCCATGTGGCTTGTTCCGGTCTCATAGATTCTCATTCAAAAGTTGGATCCATCTCTTCTTCGGTCTACCAACATTCCTGCGTCCTTTTGGTTTGTATTTAAGTATAATTTTCGGAATGCGATCATCTTCCATTCTTTGAACATGTTCTTTCCAGTTTTTTCTAGATTCTTTTATTCTATCTAAGAGTTTAAAGATATTTAGCTCATTTCTAATATCTTCACTTCTTCTCTTATCTAGAAGTTTGTAACCAGCCACACTTCTCAGAAATCTCATTTCAGCTGCTTCTATGATCTTCTCTTCTTTTTTAGTTAAAACCCAAAATTCACTACCATACAATAGTAAGGGGACTGCCACTACTTTATAAAATGATAGTTTTTTTATTTTCTTGTGCTTTTAAATATCGTTTTGATTGTTCCACATATATAATTAAACTTATTAAGCTTGTTAAATAGATCTTCATTTTTAAAATAGGAGATTTCATAACCCAGGTATTTAAAATGGTTCACTTGTTCAATGGGTTTCCCCTCCAGAATTATTTTACCTCTTACGGGATCTGATCCCTTAAAAGCTAGGATTTTCGTTTTACTTATTGATACTTTGAAATCATATTTCTGTATAATGTTATTTAACTGAAAGAGCGATTTCTGTAGACCATCTTCTGAACTAGATATTAGAACTTGGTCGTCTGCAAAAGGTAAGGTATCTAACATCTTTTTCTTATTTTGAAATGTGAGTCCAAATTTATCTACCAATTATATATGATATCGTCAATATAAATATTAATTAAAAAGGGAGGATGAAAGTGGACATCCCTGTCTTACACCTCTATTTATTGCTGCTGTTATATTGTTTTTATTTTTGCCTCCAGTTTCTATTGTTATTTTATTTTCTACATATAGACTTTTTATTGCAGTTATTAGGTGCTGAGGTACGCCTTTCTCTTTCATTATATTCCACAATTTTTTTCTGTTAACTTTGTCAAATGCCTTTTCAAGATCTATAAATGCCATAAATGTTGGTAGATTATATTCTCTATGTTTCTCAATTATTTGATTGATAGTGAAAATGCAATCTGAACAGGATCTGCCTTTCCTGAATCCATTCTGGGCTTCTAGAATAATACTTTTCATAATTACATTTAAATGATTTTTCAATATAGTTGCATACATTTTATAACAGGTACCCAAGATATTTATGCCTCTATAATTTTCACAATCATGACGATCTCCTTTTTTATAAACAACAACATGATTACAAATAAATGAATTTTGTTATTATATATAAACTCCAGTACATAACAACTGTAACTATGCAACTGAATATAAACAAACAATTTTTTTTTCAGATATAAATTTAAAAGAGGCGATTCATTTAAATCTAGTTGGGAATTTAACAGCTTATTCTTCAGTTTATTTATGTCTACAATTTATAATAGATCTAATTTTTTCCTTTTGTCACAAATATGTAAAACATTAAAATTTGAATCAAAACAATGATCGTATTGCATTAGATTGTTAGCATACTTTGAAGTATCTAAATTTCTGTTATATTCTCTCATATGCTCCTTTGTACGAGAAATAAAAGGTCTTCCAGTTAATCCTCTGTAGACATTGTCACATGTGCCACACTCCAATTTATATACACCTGATAATATTATTGTTCCTTTTTTACTTTGGTTTTATTGTTTTTTATTATATTTTGCAGTTTTATTAGTTTTTACGACACATTGTTTCAGATCATAGAAAGATGAACCTGGCTAATTTCCATTGAAATCAACTTTTAATCTCTCTTAATTCATAACCTACACGATAAGCCTGTCTCATTAATTTAATAATCATCATCATCTGCATTCATGGATTAGGTCTGTTGACCCGTTCCGACTTCAGCCCATCTCTTTCTAGGTCTGCCCACATCTCGGGTGCCTTTAGGTTTGTATTTTGTTATTTGTTTTGGATATCTATCTTCATTCATTCTGTCTCTGTGTTGCTTCCATTTTTGTCTATATGTATCTATTTGATCAGTTATTGCAAATATTTCAAGTACCTGTCTTATTTCTGTGTTCTTGATCCTATCTTCCTTAGTGCATCCTTTAACAGATCTCAAAAAATTCATTTCTGCCGCCGTTATCCTACTTAGATCTTATTTTTTTATGTATCCAGGCTTCTGATCCATAAAGCAGTACCGGTACTGCCATTTTTTTTATAAAATTTCAATTGGGTCTCTCTTGTTGTTTTATTATTTAGTGATCGTTTTATCGTACCACATATTCCCTGGAATTTTGCTAATGTAATAATATTTATTGTAAATAATCAATTATATGTGTTACAAACCAGGTTGGTAAAGAGTGAGGGGGGGTAGTAACAACCTCATTAACAAGCAGTTCAGTATGCACGGTTGATAGTACCCTGTGAGAGCCCCTGCCTAGGGAAGAAGTACTGATGCCTTCAAGTTATGCGTTGGTTCGTCAAGGGCTAAAGGAAGAGAACCTTGATTAAAAATCTCTTAATGTTGTGTTGTCTCGGATGAGGCCTTAACATTGAGATGTTATCTCATTCGGGAGGCCCTCCATTTCCTTATGTGGCCGAAAAATATGTGTGATCATAGGTTATAATCCCTCTCCGGAAGATCGTGCCAGGGTGACGTGTGGCACGTAAAAAGTGTATATAAGGTGAGAGGATCCATCCATAGTAATTCTGCCCGAAGGCAGGTCCTTCTCTGAAATCATAGCATTTTCATGAAGGATGATGATGATAATGATAAGGATGACGATGATGACCATATGATTTCGGGGACCGTATGGGCCTTAAAGGTTTCCTGACATTTGTCTTACATGTGAGGAAAAACCCCGATAAAAACCTCACCCAGAAAACTTCCCCGACCGGGGATCGAACCCGGGCCCCCTGCGTGACAAGGCAGCACGCTACCTCGAGACCACAGCGGTGGACGGTGAGAGGATAAACTAAGTTAATGGAATGGATAATTTATAATAATTAAATTATCTAATTTTCATTACTTTGTAATATTAATTTATCTATCATTTAAACAATATGAAACCAGCTGTAATCCATCCTGTCCAAGCCGGAGGGTCGAGGGTTCAAGTCCCGTTGGGGTCAGGATTTTTAAACTGACCCAAACTCTCTGGCGACACTATGGCCCTAGGGTCGACTCAGCCTCTAACGGAAATGAGTACCAGACGCTTGTTCTGGGGGTAAAGGCGGCCGTCATGCAGGGCTGACAACCCGGTTGTCATAAAGTGCCAATTGTCTAGAAAAAGTGGGAGCCTTAACCTCCTACTACCCCAAGGGCCTCCGGGCCTGTTGTGGGATCACTTTACTTACTTACTTGGCAACTACACCAAGCATCAAGGTCAGGCAGCGACTTCTATAATTTTGACCCACGTATTAATATTGGTGTTCCCCTTTCAATTTATAACATCACTACTGTTATTATTATTATTACTTAATTTGTCATAAATTATATATTGTATATATAATTTATGTTTGAAATATGTGGTTATATTTGTGCTGGTTGAGGCCTTATGGCCTTAATTCTGCCAAGATAAATACACATTATTATTATTATTATTATTACTATTATTATTATTATTATTATTATTATTATTAGTAGTAGTAGTAGTAGTAGTAATGAATGCACTTATTTAGGAACAAAATTAGACCATTCAGGCGATAAAATAGTGGAAATTAGAAATAGAATCGCACAAACAAATCAAGCAATAAATGCTTTAAACTCTGTTTGGTGGAGCAAAAATATTACAAAAAATAGAAAATTACAAATATATCAAACCATAATTCAGAGCATTTTAACATATCGTGCAGAAGTCTGGCAAATTCCTACCAGGGAAATGAAAAGAATTTTAAGTACAGAAATGGATACTTTAAGTAGATCAGCTGGGAAATCTAGAATAGATAGAATCCGATATAAAGAAATAAGGGAAATTAAGGGTGTATAAGAGTAGCCGGATATCATAGACATTATAGAAAAGAAAAGATTACAGTGGTATTGACATGTCAAAATAATGCCAGAGCAAATATTGCCTTAAATTATTATGGAATGGATCCCAATAGAAAGGAGGACGAGAGGAAGACCGAAGAAAACTTGGATAGAAGGGGTACAAGCAGATATGAATATGAGAGGATTGGAGGAAGATCAATGGATGGACCGAGAGGAATGGCGTTTGGTTTCCCGAAGACGGCGGCAGCTGCCATGATTCCGGATGATGATGATGATGATTACTTACTTACTTACTTACTCACTGGCACTATCGAACCCGTAGGTCCATGGCCGCGCGGACAAAAGCCCTCCAAACATCCCTATCCCGAGCTAATGCCTTCCAATCATTCCCTGTATAATCTACTTCCCTCAAATCATAGTTAATGTTATTCTCCCACCTCATTCTTGGTCTACCAACTGGGCGTTTTTCTTCTGGCTTTCCTACAAGAAGCTTATTATTATTATTATTATTATTATTATTATTATTATTATTATTATTGTTATTATTATTATTATTATTAAAATTTAAAGACCAATTAATTGAATAATTAATTAATCAATAAAAAAATCCTGGTTGGAGGAGTTACACTATTATTGTTCATTAGTATACGTATTTATTATTTATCATAAGTAATGCCACGAGTGATTTCCAAATTATCGATAAATTCACGACTCACGAAGTGAGGAGTGAATTTATCTAGAGAATTTGGAAATCAAGAGTGGCATTTGTTAGGACTATTTAACGAATAAAATTAAGCTGTTTACTCACAAATCATTATTTAACTATAATTATTTTAAAATATTTATATATTTAATGTAAACGGCGATGTTTGAAAACAAATGAGAAACAATAGGTACGCTTCTACTGCTTCTTTTGTTTATCACTGCAACCAGATCATACTATTTATTGCCAAAGAAACGCAATATTGTAAGGAGGAACTTTCTTTAATATGGTAATTATAACACTGATAAATATTTGGTGAAACACGACTCTGATTGGTTGTAAAACAGAAATCATTGAAACGTGATTGGTCATTGACTCCCATTTGGGGCATGAGTTAAATAGTCATTATTATGTATTAACATTATTAAATTATTTATCAAATATTTGACTAATTTATTAATCTAGGTATCCTATTTGAAGAAGTTACAATATTCATTTTCATTAGAGTAATGTTTACATCTGCGATGTACAGGCGTTAACGTGTAAAGATAACTTTTTTGTGTACAGTAGTTTACCAATTATATCCGTTATGAGTGAGGAAAGGGTTTTGTTAATCTATACTTTTAAATGTAACAAGCCTGAACACATTTCCAATGAGAAATATACATCCGAAATTAGTTTCTCTGACGGTACCAGAAAACTTTCTTCACGGTTATTTTAACAACATAAATAACAAATAAATATATCTTGGGTGAAACTAAATGGATAATTACAAAATTTTTAATTTAATCATATATTTATCAAAATTATTTGGCCTAGCATCTTTTTCAATTGTAAGTGACAAAACAACTAACACAAAAACGTACGAGTTGCCAAAATTCTGGATAACCTATACCATAATATTTGTTTTGTTCAGCACTACATTCCAAATTATAATATTTTCTAATGCAGATGATTGGTCGGATGAAGTTGTGATGAGAATAATTTACAGATTTATATACAATATTAGTATATTTTTCGTCACCGTACTTCAACTTATAAACCTCATTAATGCAAAAAAAATTAATTTCAATAATAAATTTACTTTTGTCCATGAATTTCAAAATTAATAACGACGAGAGAGAAATAAAAAAATAATAATTTATTTAAATTTTGTTCTGTTATTTTTATAATATTAACAAATATCCCCATATTAGTGCTTTTGAACTGCTTCCCTACATTTAAATCACAAGGAATTTTATTTGCTACAGCAACTGCTATCCAAATTTGCATATTTTCATTACATTATCTACAGTTGATCCAATTTCTCACCATTATTAAAGAAAAATTCATGTTTCTAAATTCTGATATAAAAAAGCTGGGAAAATGTAATAACATTTCCAGGATTTGTATTAATCGTGTAAAACTGAACTTTAAATTACATTTGATTAATCGGAATAAAAACGATCCAATATCTGATTCTGTTAGGCCTATGTTACTGAGAATGAGAAAGATTCACAATATGTTGTGTGAATTAGCAGAAGAACTAAGTCGCTTGTATTGTTTGCTCACAACATTCTCTATAGCCTTGACTTTCATACAGCTTACAGTTTGTTCATACACCAGTGTGAGAATAATTTTATTTTCTAATTTAAATAATATTTATAACGTAATCGTTATTTTATTGATTGTCTATGTTGTTGGTCATGCAACGGAAATCGCTTACATGTTGTGGTTATGGAGCGAAATTACTTTTGAGGTAAGATATACATAACGTTTAAAGAAATAGCTTTGGTTTTAATAAGGGCATATCTAATATATAAAAATGATTTTTGTTTGTACTTTATGCGCGGCCATACCGTTGATCCGATTGTAATGGGGCTTTTGCAAAATGTTCCGGAGATTCCCGGGATGGATATAGGCTATAAGAGAGTTGCGATATTCAACTCCTAAACCCTTAAAAATCGCCATGTAGTGGAAAACATAAAAAAGTAGCTCTTTGGACGCTTGAATGGCTTACGCTGCCTAAACCATAACAAGTACACAAAATGAATGTACACAGAATTGAATATCTCACAAAACTCTACAAAAAAGACCGCGACAGCATATGTTTATCTCTTACGAATAACTCACAATAACCATTTTTGTCTTTCATTGATGCCAAGAAGATCGAGACAAGTACGTAGATTCCTGTGCAAGCATAGCAGCACATGGCGGGTATTCTTTTACGAATAATTCATAATAACGAATTGTGTCTTTTAGTTCATTTATGCCAAGAAGATCGAGATAACTAGATTCCCGGGCAACACCGGAAGTAGATTCCCGGGCAACACCGGATAAGCACGGGGAATCTTAAAATAATTACGATATACATTTATACTTATTTTTCATTTTACTTCTTCAACTAATCATAAGAAGTACATTAATTTTTGTCTTTCAGCTCATTTATGCCAAGAAGATCGGGATGAGTAGATTCCCGGACAACGCCGGGTAAACAGCACGGAGTATCTAAAAAAAATTATGATATAATTTGTTTCTTCTACTTATTTAACTAAACATAAAACACATTAATTTTTGTATTTTGGCTCATTTATGTCAAGAAGATCGGGATAAGTAGATTCCCAGGCAACGCCGGTAATCAACACGGGGTATCTAAAAATATAAATTTATAATTATTTTTCCTATTATTTACTCAACTGAATATAAAAGCACATTAATTTTCATTTATTTAGGCGTAGCAGCACACGCCGGGAATTAGATAGTGATAAATAGAATATACATTTGCTAAGGTAATAAAAATATTAATATTTCTTACAAACTATGAAATTTCCTCTGAGGTAAGAGGTAGGAAATGTTAAGATAGATATATAGCTTTTATTGTCGAGAACATATGCTGAAATATGCAGTCTAACTAACTCACCGACAATAACAAATTCGGAGATTCATGACCGCGCGGACATAAATTATTCTACATATCTAGTATCCTAAACTATATTTTCTCATCTTTCCTTGTATATTTCACATACTCTAAAACATTAGTGAATGGTATTCTTCCAACTCATTCTTGGCATTCTTACTGACAGTTTTCCTTGTGGTTTTTGTACAAGACGTTTTTATGCCACTCTTTAATTTCCCATACGTGCCTCATATTCTGTCTATCGCAGTTTACGATACCAAATTCTCATTATTACGTATATCTGGTTTCCCATATATATCGTGAAGCTAACTGTTACATTTTGTTCTCTATTCGGCTGTCTTTTCGCCTCTCCTCGGTCCAAATAGTATATTAGGATGCGGGGTTGGGAAGTGGTTTTTACAGAAGTGAGAAAAATGTTTAAAAACCAATCGATAGCGAGGTTTTTAATTTCCGAGATTCTGTAAAACACTTCACAAATGTGCGTTGTACATTATTTTTTGCGCGTTGGTGTTTTCAAAATAATAAATAATAGTAAAATAATAACGTATTTATTGGAAATATTTGCGTTCATTATAAACAACTAGCTTTAATAGTATGGGCAATGTTGAATTACAGGAGGCCGTGGCACCAATCTAGTCATAAAATGGGGGCAAGTGCGTATTTATTGTTTTATATCGTTTTAAATAAAGTTCAGTTCATTTAAAATGCCTTGACATTGAGATGATCTCTTATTCAGGAGGCCCTCCATTACTTTATGTGGCCCAAAAATATGTGTGATCATACGTTAAAATCCCTCTCTTGACAGATCGTGCCAGTGTGACATGCGACACGTAAAACGTGTATATAAGGTGAGAGGATAAACTAAGTTAATGGAATGGATAATTTATAATAATTATATTATCTAATATTCATTATTTTGTAGTATTAATTTATCTATCATTTAAACAATATGAAACCAGCTGTAATCCATCCTATCCAATTAAAATTCTTTATACATATATGGACTAATAATTTAAAATATTATAGGTATTAATTAAGATATTAAAATATTTTAGCTGCGTTTATGTCATGTCGCTTTTTTAATTTCAGCACTTCGCAAATACGCCAAGCATTAAGGTCAGGCAGCGACTTCTATAATTTTGACCGTTAATTGGGCGACGACCATTTTTTTAACCGACAACGCTATTAGCGACCTTAAAATACACGTATTAATATTTTTTTTCTCAAATGCCCCAGGCTTGTCTTTCGACATTACTGGTTTCTCTCCTGGCATGGCGTGCTTGTAACCCACTTCTGATATTGGGGCGCCTTGAAGGCGGGGTTACGTTGCTCCAATGATACGATGGACGATGATGATGATGATAATGGTGCGCCAGGAGAGTCCCTAATCCTAGGCTTAACCTAAGATGAATATGAATGATGATGATTGCGATGGCCATATGATTTCGGGGACCGTTTGGGCCGTAAACTTTTCCTGACATTTGTCTTACAGGTGAGGATAAACCCCGATAAAAACCTCACCCATAAAAACTGCCCCAACCGGGGATCGAACCCGGGCCCGCTGCGTGACAAGGCAGTACGCTACCCCGAGACCACAGCTGTGGACCACACGTATTAATATTGGTGTTCCCCTTTCAATTTATTACATTGCTACTGTTATTATTACTTACTCACTCACTGGCACTATCGAACCCGTAGGTTCATGGCTACGCAGACATAAGCTCTCCATACATCCCTATCCTGAGCTAATGCTTTCCAATCATTCCCTGTATAATCTACTTCCCTCAAATCATAGTTAACGTTATTCTCCCACCTCATTCTTGGTCTACCAACAGGGCGTTTTCCCTTTGGCTTTCCTACAAGAAGCTTCCATGCAAGTCTTTCATTCCCTATACGTGCAACATGTCCTGCCCATCGCAGTCTACGAGACTTAACTGTTCTTATTATATCTGGCTTCCTATAAAGACCATGTAGTTCATTGTTATGTAAGTCTTCTCCATTTACCTGCCTGTTCATCTCTCTTTGGTCCAAAAATTTTCCTAAGTACTTTATCCTCATATACTTGTAATCTCCTTTCCTCTCTTAAAGTAAGAGTCCATGTTTCGCACCCATATAATATAACTGGTAGATGTGGAACAAGAATTTTATATATGGTCGATGGGATTTAGTGGGCTCTAGGAATGAGAAAGGATCGAGGACCTCGGGTAACTCAGTGGGTTGCGGTAGGATGAGATGCTCTTGATCCCGGGATACACAAGGATTGTGCGGACACGATTCTATCTTGTTGATAAAAGACGACAAATTGTAGATGCAATAATAACTTTATTTTCGTTGCACACACAATAAAACAAATGAAGGTGTGTACGATTGGCGCTATTATATGACTACACTTTAAGTTGAGTGGACGGTTGAATTCTTAATTACACCGCGCCTATTTTATATTTCCGATGGTCGATAAACTACGAATATATGTGCTCGCATTAGCACGATGAATATGTTAAGTTTTATTACTCGTGCCAGTGTCACCACGAGAAGAGAAGTAGAAGTTTTACTCGTGCCAGCGGCATTACGAGAAGAGAAGTTAGAAGTGAATTTTACTCGTGCCAGTGGCACAACGGGAAGAGAATTGAGAAGTGAAATCTAGTCTGTAAATTTTGTTATTAGCTTAACACTTACCCCCACTCAATATAATTTGCGACCATATGATAACGCCCACCTTAAGATAAAATACATTAAACCAATTGGTGCGTTTGTCTAGGGTTCTGGACCCTTTGGTTCGTTGTGACGTCAACAAATGTTAGAGGACACTCCTACTTTTGAGGTTGGCTAAAATTGGGACATAAGTTTACACAAGCAGCCCGGGAATCCCCACTCATTTTGTAAAAAGCTTCTAGTATTTTCTAGACTGTTCTGGTGGCTTCGTTCGCCTTTAATTAGTTTGAATCATCTTATGTCAAAATGCCAGTTTACTGGGTTTCCCAAAATTTCATCAATATTTTTTTTCTATTGAATTTAGCTGTCTCATGTACATTGTCAGTTCTAACAGGCTGAATAAGATGTATCTAAACCTGTGTACTGGAAATAATTCATTTGATCTTTATCTTGTTCAACGAATGTCTCGGAGCCCATCAACATACAATAGGGTGCGTTACAGACATCAATCAGCGTTTCCCTATATTAGTCATAACTGATCGTTCCTATTTCATATTCATTTTAAGGAATTATCCAATTAAAAAAAATAATTTGATAATTATATTCTATGTATTTTTCTGATTCGTTTAAAATATAAATAATGATTTATTCAGTTATTTAATTAATTATTTATAAATTTATTTTCCCACATGATTATTAATGATTGGGCTGCTCATTTAGGGAGAAGGCTGAGTGAACGTCGAGTCTCAAATGATAGTTGTATATATTTTCAGTTTAACGTTTTTTGAAAGGAGTTGATACATCAAGAATCTCTGCAATGCATAATAGCACGCATTTCCAGAATTGAGCCTATGTTTAATTTCTTTGTGCATCTCATTCCTATTTGTGATTATTGTTCCTAGGTATTTGAATTCAGCCACTTCCTCAAAATTTCCCTCATTTGTCATTAGCTGTCCATTTCCATTATATAATGAATTTCTACGTATGACCATATATTTAGTTTTATTGATAGTTACTTCCAGTCCTAATTTCTTAGTGTTACTCAATAGTGTGTGCGTGTTGTCCTTTAGTATCTCCTCGCTATCGGCCAATAATACTATATCATCAGCATAAATTAACAGGTTATTAATACCATTGAGTTGTAAGCCTTCCTCATTCTCTAAAGATTTATTGGAATGCTCTAGTACAAAATTAAATAGAAGAGGAGATAGTGTATCTCGTTGCTTCAATCCATTTGGGATTTAAAAAAAATATCCTAAAACTATTTGCTTACACGTACCCTACTCTTTGTGCCATTTAGACACATTAGTATACGTGTAACTAACTTTTTAGGAATTCCGAACTCCAGCAGGATACTATATAACTTCTCCCTCTTAATTGAATCATATGCTTTTTTGGAGTCTACATACAGTTGATGTATAGTACCATTATATTCCCATTTATTTTCTAAAATCTGTCTTATACTAAAAATCTGATCTGTTGTAGACCTTTTTCTTCTAAATGCACAATGGTGATCTCCTAGAAAGTCATCAATATAGGGAGTAAGTCTGCTTACTAATATATTTGTAAGAATTTTGTACGAAGTTGAAAGTAATGAGATGCCCCTGTAGTTGTTGCAATCAGTTTTATCTCCTTTCTTATAAATTTGTACGATAATTGATTCCTTCCATTCATCTGGAAGAGCTTCTTTTTCCCAAATCATACTAAGCAATCAGCGTATCTTGTCCATCAATTTTTCTCCCCCTGATTTTATCAGTTCTGCTGGGATCTCATCTGAACCTGATGCTTTATACATCTTCAGTTTTTCAACCGCCATTTCAACCTCTAATGCATTTGGTTCTGCGACTAGCATTTCTGCTCTCTGTAAATTATCCTCCTCAATGTCCTGTTCCGTATGTACATTTAATAGCTGATTAAAGTAACTTTTCATCTATTTAATATACTCGTGGAATCTGCAATCATATCCCCATTTTCAT
Source organism: Diploptera punctata (assembly GCA_030220185.1). Lineage (NCBI taxonomy): Eukaryota > Metazoa > Arthropoda > Insecta > Blattodea > Blaberidae > Diploptera > Diploptera punctata. The sequence goes on from JASPKZ010007570.1 coordinate 378,739, forward strand.
TCCGAATTATGTTTGTTCTAGCCTGAAACCCTTTCTTCTCTATACTAATTCCCTGATATAATTCTCTAATGCTCCTATTTTTTGCGTTCGTTTCAAGATCGTTAATCTTCTCTCTCAAATATTCCCTCTTTTTACTCTTTAGTAACTTGTTAGTTTCCCGTCTAATACTACCCAATTGTACTAAATTTACCTCATTTGGCTCGTGTAACCATTTCATTTTTGCTAGCTTTCTTTTCTTTACAAATGTCGGCACATTCCTCATCAAACCATTTCTTGTTTTGCCTCTTTTTTAAACAACCAATGCTTTCTGATGCTGACAATTTAATACGTAGTATCTCTTATAGCCTCCCATTCTTTATTTATATCAGTTTCTTCTTCGTTTGCCACATTGTCATCTGAAGATTCCAGTACTTCAAATCTATTAATAATTTTGATTTGGTATTCTTGCCGCATTTAATCATTTTTCAAGTTTTTTAATTCAAATTTTACAGAATCATCTTTACCGTTTGTTCCTTTCATAAGCGATAGCCGTTGTCTGATTTTCACTCTGACCAGATGATGATCCAAATTGCACCCTGTCCCTCTAACTGATCTAACAACAATGATGCTACTGTGCCAGCGTTTATCCACTAATACATGATCTATCTGGTTCCGAGTTTCGCCATCTGGAGATGTCCAGGCGTATTTATGAATATCCTTATGCTGAAATGTTGTGCTCTTAACAATGAGATTCTTAGATGTGGCAAATATGACTAATCTAACCCCGTTGTCGTTACTATGTTCATGGAGACTGAATTTGCCTATTGTTGGTTTGAATATATCCTCCTGCCCCACTTTTGCATTAAAATCTCCTAAGACAAGTTTCATATGATATCGTGAAAGGCTATCAAATAAGCATTCCAATTCTTCATAGAACTCATCCTTGATCTTGTCCTCTTTATCTTCTGTGGGGGCATGTACATTTACAATTATAAAATAATGTCGTTTACCCTTTAGAATTATGTATGATATCCTATCACTAACAAACCTAATATATCGGATAGAGGATTGGATCCTCCTTCTGACTAAAACACCCGTTCGAAATGCAGGTCTTTCTGCACTCCCGTAGTATAATGCAAAGCTTCCTGTTTCCTGACTACCTTTCCTGGCCACCTAACTTCCTGTAAAGCGACTATATCCAAGGGCGATTTATCTAATTCCCGCGTTAGTATCTCCAGTGACCCGCTATTGTATAAAGTCCTAACATTCCATGTTCCTAGGAATATGTCCCTGTGTTTGAGCCTTTGGCATGGGTTGGCTGAAGTAGTCCGCGCCCGGAGAACTGAATGAGGGACTATTTTACCTCCGGAAAATTTTACCCCAGTTGAACCCATGTCCGCATTTCTTGACGGTAACATTATTATTATTATTATTACTATGTTTTGCTTATAAAATGTTATATGTACATGAAATTTGCAATGCTTTTTAAATTGTCATAAATTATATATACAATATATAATTTATGACAAATTAAAAAGCATTGCAGAGTTTGAAATGTAGTTATATTTGTGCTGGTTGAGACCTTATGTCCTTAATTCTGCCAAGATAAATACACATTATTATTATTATTATTATTGTTATTACTATGATTAATATTATTATCATTGAAATTTAAACATCAATTAATTGAATAATTAATTAATCAATCAAGAAATCCTGGTTGGAGGAGTTACACTATTATTGTTCATTAGTATAAGTATTTATTATTTATCATTATTATGTATTAACATTATTAAATTATTTATCAAATATTTGACTAATTTATTAATCTAGGTATCCTATTTGAAGAAGTTACAATATTCATTTTCATTAGAGTAATGTTTACATCTGCGATGCACAGGTGTTATTGTGTAAAGATAACTTTTTTGTGTACAGTAGTTTACCAATTATATCCTTATGAGTGATGAAAGGGTTGATAGTCTATTTTTTTAGTCTATTTGCAACAAGAAATGTACATTCGAAATTAGTTTTTCTGACGGTACCAGAAAACGTTCTTCACGTAGTTATTTTAACAACATAAATAAGAAATTTGGGTGAAACTAAATGGATAATTACGAATTTTTTTATTTAATCATATATTTTTCAAAATTATTTGGCCTAGCATCTTTTTCAATTGCAAGTGACAAAACAACTAACACAAAAACGTACGAGTTGTCAAAATTCTGGATAACCTATACCATAATATTTGTTTTGTTCAGCACTACATTCCAAATTATAATATTTTCTAATGCAGATGATTGGTCGGATGAAGTTGTGATGAGAATAACTTACAGATTTATATACAATATTAGTATATTTTTCGTCACCATAGTTCAACTTATAAACCTCATTAATGCAAAAAAATTAATATCAATAATAAATTTACTTTTGTCCATGAATTTCAAAATTAATAACGACGAGAAAGAAAGAGAAATTAAGAAATTATTTCAATTTTGTTCCGTACTATTAATAATAATCGTACATATTCCCTTATTAGTACTTTTCAATTATTTCCCTAAATTTAAATCACAAGGTATTTTATTTACTACAGCAACTGTTATCAAAATTTGCATATTTTCATTACATTATCTACAGTTGATCCAATTTCTCACCATTATTAAAGAAAAATACATGTTTCTAAATTCTGATATAAAAAAGCTGGGAAAATGCAATAACATTTCCAGAATTTGTAATAATCGTGTAAAACGGAACTTTAAATTACATTTGATTAATCGGAATAAAAACGATCCAATATCTGATTCTGTTAGGCCTATGTTACTGAGAATGAGAAAGATTCACAATATGTTGTGTGAATTAGCAGAAGAACTAAGTCGCTTGTATTGTTTGCTCACAACATTCTCTATAGCCTTGACTTTCATACAGCTTACAGTTTGTTCATACACCCGTGTGTGTGAGATAATGTGATTTCTTAATTTAAATAATATTTATAACGTAATCGTTATTTTATTGATTGTCTATGTTGTTGGTCATGCAACGGAAATCGCTTACATGTTGTGGTTATGGAGCGAAATTACTTTTGAGGTAAGATATACGTAATGTTTAAAGAAATAGCTTTTGTTTAATATGGTCATATGATATAAATAATATACATTTACTAAGGTAATACTAATATTTCTTACAAAATATCAAATTCCCTCTGAGGTAAGAGGTAGGAAACGTTAAGATAGGTAGCTTTTATTGTCGAGGACATATGCTGAAATATGCAGTCATTGAGTAAATTAACTCACTGACACTAACGAATTCGGAGATTCATTACCGTGCGGACATAAATTATCCTACATATCTATCCTAAAGTAATATTTCCTTGTATATTTCATATATTCTTCAACATTAGTGAATGGTGTTCTTCCAACTCATTCTTGGCATTCTTACTGACAGTTTTCGTTGTGGTTTTTGTTCAAGACGTTTCTATGCCACTCTTTCATTTCCCATACGTGCCTCATATTCTGTCCATCGCGGTCTACGAGACCAAACTGTCATCATTACGCATATCTTGTTTCCCATAAATATGGTGAAGCTCACCGTTACGTTTTGTTCTATATTCGGTTGCCTTTTCGCCTCTCCTCGTTCAAATAGTATTTAACGTTGCGAGAAGTGGTTTTTAATTTCCTAGATTCTGTAAAACACTTCACAAACGTGACTTTTACATTAGTTTTTTGCGCGATGGTGTTTTCAAAATAATAAATAATAGTAAAATAACATCTTCGTTGGAAATATTTGCGTTCATTATAAACAATTGACTAACGTTACAGTGTGAGCAATGTTTATTAGTTGAAATTACAGGAGGCCGTGAGATCATTTAGTGCTAAATTGGCGGCAAGTACGTATTTATTGTTTTATATTTTTTCAAATAAAGTTCAGTTAATTTAAAATGCAATAATTTATTTTGTATTATGTATACTAACACTATATTTTGGATATTTTTTTTTGTATATACATTGCATGTAGTATACATATACGGCAGTGATTTTACTTCCCACACGCGTGTTTGTAATATGTAATATTATCGTATAGTTATTTTATTACAGTATAGTTATTTAGGTTGGCAACCCCGAAATATAGGAAGTTGAACTTTCAATCATGGTCGCCATTGCTGTAAGTACGACAAAACGCACTATTGCCCAAAAAAAGTTCTTTAACCACTCTATTATCAAATGCTAGCAATTACGTCACCTCCCTTAAATTAAGAGACCGTATTTAATATACATATAACAGAACTTGAAAACCCATGTTGTATATTTTTAGTTTAACATTTTTTTAGAAATGTTAGGATGACAAGAGAGTATATGGAACATAATAGAACACACAAACATTGTCTAACGTAATAAAGTACTAATATGCTATACGAAATATCAAATTTAATTTGAGTAAGAGATGTGAATTTTTTAGATAGATAAAAAGATAACTTTTGTTATCAAGGCATATTATAAAACGCACATATATTGATTCAGTTAATAAAATTCCGGAAAAACTGCACTTAAACTTATGTGAAATATTTTCAAAGTCCTATAGAACAACAGTGCGCACGCGCCAGAGTTTATAGAGCCAGTGATAACGCACTATGAAACCACATATCGATTATCATCCTCGATTACTATCGATATCGTACTAAAGTTCTAAAATATTTTGCTCGATAGCAGCATGTCACTTTGAAATTTAAATGACCATTATTTGCAATAAATCCCCAAATCTATGCTTAAAAAATATATTAATAATATTAAAATTACTGAACGTTTATTAAAAATGGGGTTTACGCTTACTTATCACTCCCTAACGCCGATCCAAACGGCGATAACCCAAAACAGCGATAGAAAAATCATAGACTAAGTAATATACTCTGTGGTGAAAATAGGAGTTAACATCACAATATTGCCTTGATGTGTTCTGGTATTGTGATTTGCGTATTTGAATAAATACTTGAAAATTGTCTAATAATGTTATAAAATTGTTTGAAAAAGTTTAAAATATTAAACAATTGTTAGTAAATACAGAAGAAGAGCTATTACCCGTTTAAGGAGTAAGTGCAGTTGTTGACAGAGGGCACTGCAGTCGTGTTTATGCAGGAAAAGAACACGTGACACTGCTATCTTAGAGTGCAGAGGGGAATGGGACGTGGGACGCTGACAGTATACACTGCCTTATATGACGTCACGTGTAGCAACAAACAGAGCTTCGTAATTCTTCCGCCTGCGAGATATTTGGAATGACTAATATAGTTTATAACAATAAACTGAAAAATCAAGCGTAAGTAAAAGTGCAGTTCAGCCAAAATTCCAATATTTCGTAGCCTATTATGAAATTAAATGTCTACGCTAGCCATTTCTAAGCTAGGCGTATATGGATGTAACCGTTTTTAAATATACTTAAATCCCCTTTTACATCTCAATGAATCTTTCATACATTTCATTGATCATATTTTACCTTTTTTAGTTCGAAACCCACGTACGTCTTTTTTATACTTGCAACTGTAAAATAGATCAAACTAAACTAACTCATTAACACCATCGAACCCACACGGACATGGCAAGTTCTTCAAATCTGACTTAATATTTTCCCATAAATCGCTGTATAATTTATATCCCTTTAATGTAATCGTCTCACATCATTCTTTGGCCCACCCACTGGCCACTTCAACGCTCGTTTTTCTACAAAAAGATACCATGTCCCTCTTTCATTTCCCATTCATCCCATATGTCCTGTCATCACAGTCCACGAGATGTATATAATGTATACACATAATTGCTATGTCACAATTAAAATCCTGCTGAGCATACTAATTTTTAATGCACTTCTTTTTTTTTTAGTTTAATCATAAAAAAGAATAATGCATTACTTTATAATATAAAGACAAGTGAATACTTGTTCAAAATTGTAATCAGAAATCTTTAGAATTAAAAATAAATTGCATGATATATCCAGAATGGATTAAAACCAGCACTGCTGCCTTGGTACTATAAAGCCAAAGGGAGAAAATTATTACCGAAAATATCGGTCCCTCAAATCTGATGATTGTATCAAAGGGCGAGAATGTAATTGCTAAAAAATTAGATAAAGTTTTTGAGAATTAGAATGGATTAAAAAAATACACGAGTAAGTGAAACGGACAATTAAATTGGTTATTTGGGATATTCAAGGATTAAGAACTAAACAAACAGATGTCTTCCAAGAATTAAAGAATATAAGATTTGATATTTGCGTCTACATAGAAACGATGAAGAAGGGTAAAGAGAAGAGAATATTAGAATTTGGGAATCTATAAGTGAACAAAGTATAAAGCTAACAATAGAGAATAACAGTAGATATGTAATGATTCTGGATATGTATACTCCTAATGAATATGCAGTTAAAACTATCAAAGACAAGTGTTACGAGGAATTGGAAAGAATTCTAACAGGGATTAAGGTTCAGGAAGAAATATATTTGCCAGGGATTTCAATGGTCGAAATGGAAGGGAGAATAATAATCTAGTAATAAGAAAATATGGTTGTCGCAGTTATATTACACAGATGCGAAACGAACTCTCACTTTAAGGATCGGTTTCACCAACAGAGGTAACTGTATTACGCCAGTTTATGCTATGCATTATACACCGGGAAAACTGGCGTAATACATTTTCCTCTGTTGGTGAAATTGACCCTAAGAGAGGAGAAATTAATACGTGTATTTGAGAATAAAGTTCTTAGGAAAATGTTGGATAAAAGAGTGGTAAACATACAAAGAAGACTACGAAACGGTGAGATACATTGTTTTTGTAGGAAACCAGATATAATAATAACTGTTAAGTCTCGTAGACAGCGATGGGCAGGACATATGGCACGAATGGGGAATTAAATAGGGGCATGAAAGCTTCCTGTAGGATATATGTAGGCATTCTTTTAACATGTTCATACCAGTTGTTTCTCATGTTGTCAATTATATTTGTTAAATTAAAAAAAAAATTAAGTATTTTCTAATATATTCATTTCTTTTTCTGTCCAAATTGTCACACTTGTTACAGAATGTAAGAACTTGATTTCTGCAGTTTCTATTTTTCTTCTGTCTGAACGGCGAAGAGTCCAATTTTCAGTTGCATGTGTTATGACAGGCACTACCATAATTTTGTAAAATTTTAATTGTGTAGTCCTCAAACTTTTATTTTTCAGTGTCCATTTTATAGTGCCACACATTCTATCAAACTTATTTAATATTAATATCTTTCTTCTGGCAGTAGTATTCTACATTGCATCTGAAATAATTTAAATTGTTCTCACTGCTGTATTGGACTGTTATTAATTCAGAGAAAGAGAGAGTGAATTACACTTGACTACATAAACAATTTTTTTCTGACTTATTGTATTTCCGACCTAATGATCACAAGAAATATTAAATATATTTGCCACGGGAATTCGTAGTTACAATTAGGACATGTATATATTCCATCCTGTAGATACACATATTTGTGGTATTTTAAAAACATTGATTTTAAAAACCGTACTAACAACATTATTCAGTAATTTCTTTCTCGTGATTTTTTAGTTCTTGAATATTTTTTGCCAATTGGAAGAAAATATCTCATAGTTTATAAGTCCGTCAGAAGCCTATAAATCAAGCTTATTATTGTTGTTCTTATTAAAATACTACACAATACAAGGGTTATGACAACTATTTTTTGTGAGAATTTGAGCGTGGGACAAAAATCTAAAATATACATATGAAAGAACAAGGGATAAACGAAATTTAAGGAATTTAACAATACGCCAACATTTTGCTCCTCATGTTTATTAAGGTGATTGCCATATCAATACAGTTTTCTTGTTTCAGAATCATTACATCACACTTTTTTCACTCTCTTTTTTTACGGTTTGGGACACAAATGGACATTACAAATGCTGTTCAACAACAGATGACCAGAATCACAGATGGTGAAGAGAATGGTGAAGCAGACGATATTCGGCTAGTCCTCTCCCTTCTTTTTCTAAGCGTGGTTGTGAATTTTGCAGGATACTACTTTGAGGGTCTGTAGAATGAGAGAGAGTGAGTTAGTGAGTAAGGAAGAAAGTAAAAAAAGAGAGTGAAAAAATAAAAAGGTGTGATGTAATGATTCTGGAACATGAAAACTGTATTGATATGATGATTACCTTAATAAACACGAGTAACAAAATGTTGGCGTGTTGTTAAATTCGTTAAATTTCGTTTATCCCTTATTCTTTCATGTGTATATTTTATATTTTTCACCCACGCTCAAATTCTCACAACAAAAATTGTTGCATAACTTACTATATGCTCCAACCCTCGTTTTTGACTATTTTACACGCTTTATATTAGCTTGACCTGTATCTATCTATCTATCTATCTATCTATCTATCTATCTATCTATCTATCTATGTAACGGAATCTTTCAACGCGATTTTCACCCACTTAAAATCATTGGATCGACTTGAAACTTTGTATACTTGTAGAGGAGCCGTGACAATACAATAATTTCATATTTATTTTCTAAAATCCTGGCCATAATCATCAGAAAATTAAAAAACGTGTTTTTGTATCAATGTAACGGAATCTTTCAACGCGATTTTCACCCACTTAGAAACATTGGATCTGCTTGAAACTTTATATACTTGTAGAGGACCCGGGACAATACAATAATTTCATATTTATTTTCTAAAATCCTGGCCAGAATCATCCGAAAATAAAAAACAAATGAAAACTGGTATAATAGGTTGCGGACTTGTCGACTTTTTAGTCAATCGTTGTAAGAGCACAGTTGGTAGAGCAGTGAACTCTTAGTGGTATATAATTTCAGTAATCCATACGTCGCTGGTTCAAATCGGGCTGGGAGGGTTTTTTTTATAGAAGAGTATTACTTTTAGTTCATACTACAATAGTATCGAATTTAAAGATATTTACATTTTTATCTTATTCTGTAAAATATTAAAAATAAAAAATAAAAAATAAATAATAGTTTTAAAAAACTAAAAGAACACGCTTTATTAGAAAACTAAAAAATGAAAAATAATTTTAATTTCCAATACGCGTGGGATAAAATTAAAGTGGTCAACAAAAAAATAATCTCTAACACATATAGAATAAAACTAGAGTTATCAAAAAAATGAAATAATTTTACCATCAAAAGCGCGGGGTGCTTTTTATGATGTTTACATTTTCTTCTTAGAGAGCTTACTTTTACCAATATCTGTTTATTATGAAATATATTAATTGATATAGAGCACCCCACGCTTTTGATGGTAAAATTATTTTCTTTTTGTTGATAACTCTAGTTTTATTCTATATGTGTTGGAGATTATTTTTTTGTTGACCACTTTAATTTTATCCCACGCGTATTGGAAATTAAAATTATTTTTCATTTTTTAGTTTTCTAATAAAGCGTGTTATTTTAGTTTTTTAAAACCATTATTTATTTAAATCAAAGTTTCTTATTGAAGAAGTTACATTATTGTTGTTAATTTGTCCTATCTTTTAATGTTTTATTATTATTAATACTATTACACTGAGCAACAATAAAGAAACTTCTTTTGTCTCAGAAAGAAAAATATGTGATACTGATAGTATTTTTTCTCCTGAATTCAAATATAATATCGGTTTTTCTCCATCACGCAAAGTTTCCAAAAGACAGGAATTTATAATTTCAAACACTTTAATATTTTCTACATTCGTAACTACACAATATTCGAACATTCGGACTCACCTAGAAAGTAAGAAATGACGATTTTCTGCTATATTTCGCCTGTGGAGCATCTCTCTTGATGGTCCAACAATAATCGGCCAGTATATTAGGATTCAATTTGCCTTGGTATCTCTTTTCAATAGCTGAAACCATTTGAGTTAGCTCATTTGGTTTTATTTTACAATGGACAAATGGACGAAAAAAAACGTTTATTAAAAATATAATTATTTAAATCCATTAATTGAAATTGAAATAAAAAAAAACTGTAGGTGACGGAGAAATTCCGAATAAATATTTTAAAACACGATAAAAACTGCATAAATAAAACTATTGTTACTCATGAGACAAAGATCATGATGACCAATGTAATTAATACTAGTCTATAACAGACAGCATTTTTAGTACGGTATGTTACACTGTACATTATCTGCATGTAAACATTATAATTATTACATTCTAAGATTATAAATCGGGTGTACATTTCTGCAAAAAGAAAGTATTTTCGGAAATGAATTACATAAAGTAATTTAAACATAGGATCAATTCTGAAAACTGATGCTATTTACGTATTATATGGAATATTATTCTTCCAATTCCACTAAAAAATAGTATACCGTATACATATTTTAATCTAGTTACGATACATTATACGGTTGGGAAACTTGACCTCGTACTTCAAAAAAAGTAGAAAATATTAAAGTATTTGAGAATAAAGCTCATAGGAAACGATTTTACCCAAAAGAGAAAAACAGACAGGAGAATGAAGAAAATTTATTACCAGTCAGCTATATGACTTTATGGGGAATATATTTCATAACATTCAACTCTTATGGAGTGCAAGGGCAGTATACGTGGCACGTATCGGAAAATAAAAGAAAGTCACGAAAACGATTTGTATTAAAATTGGAGAGGAAACTTCCAGTATATACTCCAAGAATGATATAGGACAAAAACATAAGCAATACTTTAAGGGAGATTAATTATACATGGAATAGTTGGATATTATTAGCTAATGTAAACATATATGGATAACTTTATGGTTTGTTTGTCCCAATAAATTATTATTATTATTATTATTATTATTATTATTATTATCATTATTATTATTATTATTATTATTATTATTATTATTATTATTATTATTATTATTATTATTATTATTATTATTATTATTATTATTATTATTATTATAGAAGAAAAACGATCAGCAGAGACCTCAAAGAAGAAGATGCTGAGGATAGAAATCTGTGGCGGAGCAAAATACATTTGGGGTGAAGATTAACTACTATAATCTAGAGAAAGTCCTTGGTAAAATTATTATTATTATTATTATTATTGTTAGTAGTAGTATGATAATAATATAGAATTATTATTACTAGCTACTCCACCGCTGTGGTCTCGAGGTAGCGTGCTGCCTTGTCACGCAGCGGGCCCGGGTTCGATCCCCGGTCGGGGCAGTTTTTCTGGGTGAGGTTTTTATCGGGGTTTTTCCTCACCTGTAAGACAAATGTCAGGAAAACTTTAAGGCCCAAACGGTCCTCGAAATCATATGGCCCTTATCATTATCATCTTCACCTTCACCGGTGTGGAAAGCAACGGGAAGCTACCACACCTATAATTCCATAGTAAAGTTGCAAGCATAGCATGAAAATGCTATGATTGCGGTGAAGGACCTGCCTTCGGGCAGAATTAATGTGGATGGATTACTAGCTAATGGCAGATGAGGGAAATTTTGAAGAAGTGGCTGAATTCAAATACCTAGGAAAAATAATCACAAATAGGAATGAGATGCACAAGGAAATTAAGCATAGGCTCAATTAATTCTGGAAATGCCTGCTATTATGCAATACAGAGACTTTTGACTTCCTAACTCCTTTAAAAAAACGTAAAACTGAAAATATATAAAACTATTATTCTACCAGTTATATTATATGGATGCGAAACATGAACTCTTACTTTAAGGGAGGAAAGCAGATTACGAGTATTTGAGAATAAAGTACTTAGGTCATTTTTGGACCAAAGAGAGATGAACACACCGGTGAATGGAGAAGACTACATAACAATAAACTGCATGGTATTTATTGAAAACCAGATATAATAAGAATAGTTAAGTCTCGTAGACTGCGATGGACAGGACATGTGGCATGAATGGGGAATGCATGGAAGCTTCTTGTAGGAAAACAAGAGGGAAAACACCCAGTTGATAGACAAATAATGAGGTGGGAGAATACCATTAACTGTGATTTGAGGGAAGTAGATTATACAGGGTATGATTGGAAAACATTGGCTCTGGACAGGGATGTATGAAGAGCATATGTCCGCGCGGCCTTGAACCTACGGGTGCCAGTGAGATATATTATTATCAGTCTATTACTAAAATACTAATCAATATTTGATTAAATTATTATTAAAGAAGATATTATTTTTGAAGGAGTTCAACAATTGTTGTTGATTAGTGAAATGTTTACACATACAGTATATAGAACGTATCGTGCAAACATCGCTGGTTGTATGAATATTAGTTTTTTTTCAGTTATGCCTGATATGCGTTAGAGTGATGAAAATGTTGTCTGTATAATTATTTTAAAAATAATGTCTTGAACACATTCTATTAGGAAATACACGTAAAACCAATAATCTTCAAGCTTCTCTAAGCATTTAGTTCTGTACTTGAACGTTTCTGTCATGCAGTTAAATTATATACATAAATATAATCATATATAAAAATATATGAAACTAAACAAAATGGATAATTACGAATTTTTAAATTCAATCATATCTTTATCTAAATTATTTGGTCTTACGCCTTTTGCAATTGTAAATGACAAAACTACTAATGGAAATATATACAAATTGTCAAAATTATGGCTAACATATTCCATAATTTTTGTTTTGTCCAGCACCACATTTCATATTATAATATTTTCTAATGCAGATGATTGGTCGGAAGAAATTGTGATGAGAAATATTTACAGATTTGTACACAATATTACTGTATTTATTGTCACCATTATTCAATTTTTAAACTTGATGAATGCAAAAAAGTTAATTTCAATAATAAATTTACTTTTATCACTCAATTTCAAAATTAACAATCACGAGAAGGAAATAAAAATTAAGAACTTGATTCAATTTTGCTGCGTGCTATTTTTAATATCCACAAATATTCCCTTATTAGTACTTATCAACATCTATCCTAACTATAATTCACAAGGAGTTTTGTTTACTACGGCAACTGCTATGAAAATGTTTTTATTGTCACTTCCCTTTCTTCAGTTGATCCAATATCTTACCATAATTAGAGAAACATATGTGTTTGTAAATTGTAATATAAAAAAGCTGGGAAGATATAATGAGATTTCTAGGTTATGTAAGAATCATGTTAAATTGAGCTTTAATTCATAACTAATAAATCACAATAAAAATGATTTAAGCTATGATTCTACTCTATTATTGAAGATGAGCAAAGTTCATAATTTGCTATGTGAAATAGTTGAGGAACTAAGTTGTTTATATAGTGTGCACACAACTTTATCTATAGTTTTGACCTTCATAGATCTTACAATTGGTGCATACACCAGCATGCGATTGATTTTTATTTCTTATACAAATGGAATTTATAATATAATGGTGATTTTATTGATTGTTTATGTTGTTGGCCATACAATCAAAATCGTTTTAATGTTACTGGTGTGGAACAAAATTTCTTTTGAGGTAAGATATTATATATATATATATATATATTTATATTGTAGATATATAGTTATATTGTAGATTTTCGTGGATATATGTATAATTAAGAAAGGTTTCTTGGGTGCTCCGCATTATGGATTCAAGGTTGGCCTCTCGCCACTAACTCTGACGTTTCGACATGATCCCACATGTCATTATCAAGGAATGACCAAGGAATCCATGCTGCAGAAAACCAAGAAACCTTTCTTAATCATATATATATATATATATATATATATATATATCCATCCATAGTAATTCTGCCCGAAGGCAGGTCCTTCACTGCAATCATAGCATTTTCATGCTATGCTTGCAGCTTTACTAGGGAATTGTGTAGGTGTGGTAGCTTCCCGTTGCTTTCCACACCGGTGAAGGATGATGATGATAATGATAATGGTAAGGATGATAATGATAAGGATGATGGCCATATGATTTCGGGGACCGTTTGGGCCTTAAAGTTTTCCTGACATTTGTCTTACGGGTGAGGAAAAACCCCGATAAAACCTCACCCAGAAAAACTGCCCCGACCGGGGATAGAACCCGGGCCCTCTGCGTGACAAGGCAGCACGCTACCTCGAGACCACAGCGGTGGACTATATATATATATATATACAATTCCTTTATTTTCAATTATATATGATAAAACGTATAGACGTAGATTGTTTAATTAGATAACGCGCTAACACCATGGAACCTATAGGTATATGACTGAGCGAACATATGCCTTCCATGCATCCCAATCCTGAACTATAATTCAATGTACAATTACACACTGTTATTATGATGATCTTGAAGAAGATTTTCGGGCTGTAGGCCGCTGTCGTGAGGCTTGTAGTTCCTCGACGTTTCGCCAGAGACTGCGTCTGGCACTACAAGCCTCACGACCACGGCCTACAGCCCGAAAATCTTCTCGAAAATGATCATAGCAACTCCGGCCGTGAAAGTCTACGTGAATACACACTGTTATTGTTAATGCTTTTATCCCAACTAATTTTTGGACTACCCACTGGGCGTTTTCTGTCTGGTCATCATACAGGGCATTTCTATGCCTCTTTTTTGTTCCCTACACGTGCTACATTTCATTCCCATCGAATTATATTTGACATAACTTTTGTTATTAGATGTGGTTTCCCATAAAGTTCAAGCTGCTTCCTGTTATATAGTGTTCATTATTCACCTTTTGTCTTAGAATTTTCCAAAGTCTTTATTCTCAAATATTCGTAATCTTCTCTCTTCCCTTTATGAAAATACCATGTTTCTCATGTATAGTATAAATGGAAGAATAACTGTTTTATACAGATGAACTTGTGGTAACTGACGTAACAAACACAATAAATTAGAATAAAATAATAATAATAATAATTTTTTAGCCTTCTGTAGTAGGACACTACTTTTTCTTTTCAAAATTGCGACCCAATGATCGTAAGAAATCTTGAACTCATTTTACACAGGAATCCGTAATTAAAATTTGTCAATTACATTACATTCGCACTGTAGTTAAATATAAACGTACAATGTATTCGTATTTTAAATTTAATAACGAATGAGTCACTAATTTCTCTAAATCTACAGTATTTTGTACCTTCATTATCTATTATTGGTTGATTTGAAGGAAATACCTCTTCTGTTTAACTCCGTCCGTATAAATAAAGTATATTGTTATTGTTGTTATTTATTATTACTACTATTATTATTATTATTATTATTATTATTATTATTATGTAAAGAGGCCAGTAGATAGGCCAACAATGAGGTGCGAGATTACATTAACCGTGATTTGAGGGAAGTATACTTAAGCAAATGTTTAGGTATCAACCTGCAGGAAGAAGATCACGACGTTTCAAAAGATTATTCATGCCGAAACAGATCAACAAATGGTCCTAAATTCGTGAATGGACTATGATTATGATAATGATGATGATGAAATTTTAGAGGGGATGATTGGAAAACATTAACTCAGATAGGCATGTATGGAAAGCTTTTGTCCATGCGGCCATAAACGTACGGATTTGATTGTGTCAGTGAATTATTGTTATTATTATTATTATTATTATTATTATTATTATTATTATTATTATTATTATTATTATTATTATTGATGGTGGTGCTGGTCTATAATGGAGAAGATTTTTAGTATACGAGATATTCTATAAAATAAATGGGAATATGATGACACTGTAATTATCTATAGTAAGCTTAAAGAAATAATTACTTTTTTGAGATTCTAAATCTTATACAGTTTTCTGCAAAAAAACAGGATTTACTGGAATGAGGTAAAGAAATAAATTAAACACAGGATCAACTCTGGGAATTCATATTATTATCCAACATGTCCGTCGCCGTGGCATAGTCGGTAGAGTCCCTACCTTCCATTCCGGCGACCCGGGTTCGATTCCTGGCGGGCTAGGGGATTTTAAATCTCCACCCTGGGTCTGGGCGTGTCTGTTCTGCCCTTGTGTCTATGTGAGGATAAAAGAAAGTTAACAAAACAGGTAAAACAAAAAAAAAAGGAAAAAATGTAAAACAAAAAGGAAAAACAGTATAAACCGAAAAAAAAATGTACGTTTATAATTCTTAAAAAAAAGACAAAAACACAAGTTGTTGCTTCAACTTCACTCTCAAAATATTATACTAAAATATATTAGAACATATGTTTTGTAGTTATATGATTACTGTAAAAGAGGAGGAAATATTGTCAATATTTTGAGAATAAATATTCTTAGCACAAATTGTCTACCAAAGAGAGAAGAACAGACAGATGAATAGAAAAAAATACAAAAGAGTGAGCTTATGAGAAAGCAGATATAGTAAGTACAGTTAAGACTTGTAGACTGCGATCAGCATTAAAGAATCAGTTGGAAACGTGAAACTTAGAAAGAAAACATCCAGCTGATAGGACAATGGATAAGGTGAGAGAATAACGCCAACCTTTAATTGAAGGAGGTGAATTATACGGGGAATGATTTGAAAACATTCTTCTTCTTCCTTCCAAGTATTAGGCCAAGGCCTGTTACGATCCTATAGAAAATTTCCCTCCAGCGTTTCATAGGACGGCCAGAGATCTTCGTCCTCTTGGTATATAATTATAAACAGCTTTGGGGATCCGATTTGAACTCATTCTTTTAAGATGGTGTTTCCAATTTTCCGATCCCATCTGGTGTAACTCGGTGTTCTGCACTTGAATCTTGTGTTTTTTTTTTGTACAAGGGATGGTTTCATAACTTGATTAATAATTCCCATACTTTTATTAGAACTAGTAATTTTTTCAGGGATATCCTTTTCATCCCAGATAGAGAGATAATATCCAATATATTTAAATTGATTAGATCTCTCTAAAAGTTTATTCTGGAGACAGATTTTACTTTGTATGGGTCCATCCCATGAAATGCCATAATTTTAGTTTTAATTGATATTTCCATATTAAATTTGGCAGCTATGTTTTGTAAATTATAAATTGATCGTTGCAAACCATTTTCGGAAAGTGCCAGAAGAGCTAAATCGTCTACAAAAAGAATAGCATTCTTTAAGGATAGGGATGTATGGAAAGCTTATGTCCACGTGGCCATGAACATCCTAGTTTAAAATAGTGTCAGCGAGTTAGTAACTATTATTAATTTATTAATTAATTATTAATTAATAAAAATAATAAAAATGGAAGTTATGAAGAGGAAATAAGAAATAGAAATAAGAAAGGAAAATTTGCAATTGCTTGCCTCAATGGAATATTGTGGGATAAAAATATAAGTAATAAAAATAAAATTAATATATAGCACACAATTGTTCAAAGCATCATTACTTATGGAGCAGAATTTCGGCCATTAACAACAAAAACAAATAAGTATCTTTTGGCAACGGAAATGGATTTTATAATAAGGGCAGCAAGAATTTCAAGAAGAGAAAACATTAGAAACTCAGTTACAAGGGAGAAAATGAAGAATGAAGACACTATTTTAAATTATATTAAAACTCAGCAATTAAGATGGTACGGGCATGTCCAGTGAATGGAAGAGGATCGGCTATCAAAATGTGTTTTGGAATGGAAACGTGAGGGAAGACGAGGCAGAGGAAGACCTAAAATCTCCTGGAGCCAGGGAATATTTTTATACATGAAGGTGAAACATCTACAACCGGGAGATTGGATGGACCGACAAAATTGGCTATTAGGAATTTGACGATGTCAAAGACATTAATCAACCAATGATCTATCTATTATTATTATTATTATGCTCCTAGCCTCTGGTCCCAAGGGTCGCGGGTTCAAACCCGGCCGGGGTCGATGGATTTTTTAGGATGGAAAAATCCAAGGAGCAAGTCCTCCGGGAGGAACTTTAAGCCGGGGGTCCCGAGTCTGAAGATTTTCAGGCTCGTAAAAGATCCTTAAGCCTGAATGAAAAGGCCTCTAAGCAAAATTTACCGAATTTTCCCGTCCTAGTACTACCTTGGTTTCCTACATGTCAGTATGAGGCGGAACGCTGACCACGGACCACTCAAATGGCATGTATACGAAAACAAGTGTAACTAAATTAGTATGGTTCAAATTCTTCCCTGTAGGGGGAGAGCGCCTAAATCTCTGTAAAGGGAAAACATAGGCTTACAATACAATATATTATTATTATTATTATTAATATTATTATCATAATTCTTAGAAGAATTACACATGGAACCTTTAGAAAACTAAATTTATGATTATAAGTCAAGATGGATGCAACATGTTCATCGAATGGAAGATCACAGAATACCCAAACAAATGTTAAGATATCAACCTGCAGGAAGAAGAAGACCAGGACGTCCACTCAAAATACTTTTGGATGGTGTTTCTCTTGAGACCGAAACAGGTCAACAAATGGCCTAAATTCGTGAATGTACTATGATGATGATGATGATGATTATTATTATTATTATTATTATTATTACTATCACAATCATCATCATCATCATCATTATCAGTCTTTTATTAAAATTCGAATGAATATTTTATTAATTTATCAATCAAGATATTACATTTGCAGAAGTTAACGCCATTCTTACTTCATTAGTGTAATGTTTACACACACATAATACAAGTCTTATCGTTTAAGATCGCTTGTTGTGTGAATTAGTTTTTCAGTTATATCTCTAATGAGTTTGAGTGATGTTTTCCAGTTCGATTATTTTAAAATTAATATATACTGGACATATTCTATTAAGGAATATAGAACCGATAGTCTATTAGATTATCTAAATATTTAGTACGATACTTGAAAACTGTCTTTAGTTAAAATTTAAAACCTAGATAATCTCAGGCTAAACAAAATGGATCATTACAAATTTTTAAATTCAATAATATCTATATCAAAATTATTTGGTCTAGCACCTTTTGCAATTGTAACTGACAAAACTACAAACACAAAAATGTACGAGTTGTCAAAATTCTGGATAATCTATACCATAATGTTTGTTTTGTTCAGCACTACATTTCAAATTATAATATACACTAACGCAGATATTTGGTCAGAAGAAGTTGTGTTGAAAAACATTTTTATATTTATATTCCACATTACTATATTTTTTGTCACCATTATTCAACTTATAAACTTAATTAATGCAAAAAAGTTAATTTCAATAATAAATATACTTTTTTCCATGAATTTCAAATTTAATTATGACGCAGAAATAAAAATTAACAAATCATTTCAATTTTGTTCCGTAATATTTATAAGTTCTACAAATATTCTCTTATTGGTAGTTATCAATTTCTATCCTAAATTTAACTCACGAGGAATTTCATTTACTGTGGCAACTGCTATAAAATTTTTCTTATTTTCTCTCCCTCATCTACAATTAATTCAATTTCTTACAATAGTTAGAGAAAAATATATTTGTTTAAATGTTAACATTATAAAGTTGGCAAGACGTGACAACATTTCTATTGTTTATAGAAATCGTGTAGAATTAAACTTTAATTCACACTTAATGAATAAGAATAACAATTATTCAAGATATGATTTTATTATGTTATTGACATTGAGAAAAGTTCATAATTTGCTGTGTGAATTAGCTGAAGAATTAAGTGAGTTATATTGTGTGCACACAACAATATCTGTAGCCTTGACTTTCATACAGCTTACAGTTGGTGCATACACCAGTGTGCGACTAAATTTATTTTCTTATACAAATGGTGTCTACAACTTTCTGGCGTTTATATTGATAGCATATGTTGTTGGTCATGCAATCAAAATCGCTTTCATATTATGGTTATGGAGCAAAATTTCTTTTGAGGTAAGATATGTGGAATGTTTAGATACGCTATTAGAATCAAGGATATTATAAATATGATAAAACAAACGTTCTCGAAGATAATTTAAACATTAATATTTATCAGAAAATAATGTCCACCCAAGTCTCCTCTAAGATTAGTTCAATTTGGAGGCAACTGTGTTCATATAGGTTTAGTGTAGATTTAACATTTTTAACGCTTTAAGGATACATTATTATTATTATTATTATTATTATTATTATTATTATTATTATTATTATTATTATTATATTATTATTGTCCACCGCTGTGGTCTCGAGGTAGCGTGCTGCCTTGTCACGCAGCGGACCCGGGTTCGATCTCCGGTCGGGGCAGTTTTCCTGGGTGAGGTTTTTATCGGCGTTTTTCCTCACACCGAAAATATATGGCCATCATCATCATCTTTAGCATTATCATATCATATCATCATCATCATCCTTCACCGGTGTGGGAAGCTACCACACCTACAATTCCCTAATAAAGCTGCAAAGCTTAGCATGAAAATGCTATGATTGCAGTGAGAGACCTGCCCTCGGGCAGAATTACTATGGATTATTATTATTACTCTTATCATTATTATTATTATTATTATTATTATTATTATTATTATTATTATTATTATTATTATTATTAGTATTATTATTATTATTATTAATATTACAACACACCAACTAGATAAGTAAAGTTATTAACTTGTTCTATTATATTGTTGTTAATAACAATTTTAGTTCGTATCGGCATATTCCCTTGAAATGCCATACTTTTTGTCTTACTCACCGAAATTTGTAAATTATAATTTTGTGTTATATTATATATTACGTAACCAATTACTTTCATATTAACTTTCCCTTATTAAACTTTATTCGTTTACTGCATTCTCCTTATAACTCGCAAATGTTAAATCAATTTTATTTTGCGGTTGTGAAACTTCGAAGGCTACATAGCAATTTGGAAATAAATTTTAAATATTTGTAAATCGTTGCCTGAGAAATAACTCGGGTATATGGTGACCAGAGATTATAACAAATAAAGAAGTTTGGAGAAGAACGAATCAAAATGAAATTTGTAAAGAAATCAAATTTAGAAAATGTAAATGTTAAGGAGAGAGAATGCTAACACAAAAATGGCATTTGATTGGAACTCCCAAGGATTGAAAAGGCGAAGAGGAAGACCCGGGGTAACATGGAGTCCATCACGGATGAAGCTGAACAGCAGGGATGAAATTAAGGTATTGGCAAACAACAGAGTGCGATGGCGAGGTTTTTATCAGTCCCTATGCTTCCCAGTGTAGTGACCAGGAGGACTATTACTACTACTACTTATAACTCTGCTATTTCATATTAAAAACTACTGGTTCGCTATCTCATACTGCTTGTGTAAACACACTCAGTAAATAGTTAAAATTGTGTGGGATAATTCATATAGTTATATATACATAACATTTATGGTATCTGCTACTGTGGTTGACTCAGAAGCAGCGAGAGGAACAAGTTCCTACATGAGATTTTCTTCGTGGTTTTTCCTCTTCTAGAAGACGAATGTCACGAATCATTAAGATGCAAATAGTATGTGAACCTATCTCACCACCAAAGTCATCCCTATCATATTTGCCATCTATAGTACCGTTATGAATGTATGAGTAAATTAAGAGTCTTGCCTTAATTGTTCGTGTTTTCACGGTGGTGGCCCTGACATTGAGTCGATCAATCGTCCAGTGAGGCTCTCATTACGTTGTGTGGTCAAAAAAGTATGTGTATGATCCAGAGTTGAAAATCCTCTCCTGACAGGGAGTGTCCTTGTAAAGGACGAGTGGTGTGGGCATGTAAAAATAGCTACACGTGGAAAGGTAAAACTATAGTACAAATATAATCTATCGTTAATGAAAATAATCTGAAATACTCCACAACAAGTGACGCAGTGCGCATGCGCCAACAAATGCGAAGCGGTTTACACTATGGAATGACGAGATTTAGCCAACATATGCACGATATTAACGAACCTAAAAGCTAACTTAACCCAATTTAAGTACTCTAAACTATGAAAGACCGAGCTAAAAGCTAACTTAAAGCAATTTAAGCACTCTTAACGCCCAAAAATAAATAATTTTGAAATTCTGGAGTATATGTGTACAGTTAATTAGTACATATTCTCTGTTGGCTGCACTGGAACATGTCTTCGTTTTTGCATAGGATATTCGTTAAAATCAATATGGCTGCAACGTCTTCACGCTACGTATGTAGTTAAATATCATAGAAAAATATAATTGAAATAATCGTTAGAAAAATGTAAAAATCAATGTAAATGGTGGGAAATAATTTGAAATATAAAACCTAATAATAAAATTTGACATGAGTTTATGAAGAAATTAAAGAAGTCGCGTCACAGGTTGCAAAGTTCAGCCGACAATCCATTATTTGGAATTAACATCAATAAAATATGTCATTAACGTAGTATAATTTGAAGTATATTATGCAGACAAAAGGACAATTAATTATTCATTCTACATTATGGCAATTGATTAATTATATTGAAACAACTCACCTGGTTATCTTATACACGTCAGTGCCAAGAAGTGATACGAAAATTAGTTTTCTAACTCCCTTCATGTAAATATATTAATTCTAACATTCTTAGACCAAAATTCTTCTTCTACTACTTCTTCTTCTTCTTCTTCTTCTTAAGGCCTTTATATCCCTGTGCCGGGATGAAGGCGCCCCCTAATGGGAAATAATTGACCAAGTTAATTCAGTTATGTTCATTTATCCATAGATGTCAGCGAGTGAGAGTGGGTTGGCCTAGCGCCTAGCGAAAATAATTCTTAATATACGAGTACATAATCCATCCATCCATAGTAATTCTGCCCGAGGGCAGGTATTTCACTGCAATCATAGCATTTTCATGCTATACTTTGCAGCTTTGCTAGGAAATTATAGGTGTGGTAACTTCCCGTTGCTTTCCACACCGGTGAATGATGATGATGATGGCCGGATAAATTTCGGGGACCGTTGGCCCCTAAGCTTCCTGACATTTTTTTTACAGGTGAGGAAAAATCCCGAAAAAAACCTCACCCAGGATCCTGTCCCGACCGGGAATCGAACCCGGGCCCGCTACGTGACAAGGCAGCACGCTACCTCGAGACCACAGCGGTGGACAATATACATAATATATCTGCGAAATTTGAAGAAAATACTTTCTCCAAATATATTCAGGAAAATGGATATGCACAATTTTTTAAATCCTATAATAATCATAGCAACTCCGGCCGTGAAAGCCTAAGTCAATAAATCTATAATAATTATTTCGAGATTACTCGGAATTGCTTCTTTCACAGCAATTTACAATAGATCTACTCAAACTGTAAGTTATAAATTTTCGAAATTTTGGTCCATATATACAATAATTCTTACATGTGTACAAAACATGATACAAATCCTATTATAATTGAATGCCCATATTATATTAAAAGAAATTGTATTGACAAGAATCACTCAATATATGTATTGTGTCTCTTTCATTCTTACTATTGTCAATAGAGTATTATGTCTTTAAAATTCGAAGAATTTGATTTTTGTAATGAATAAACTTTCATCTCTGTAATTGCGAAAAAAATAATAATAACAATAATATTAACAATAATAATAATAATAATAATAATAATAATAATAATAATAATAATAATAATAATAATACTATATTAGTTTCTGACATAATGTTACAGCTGGTGTAGCTTCTCTGTTCGAATTTCCATTTACTACAATTTAAACAGTTCTTCTCTTCTAATCCCCTTCTTTTCATGGCTTCTTGGATACCATTCTTCCAATTGTGTTTAGGTCGTCCCAATCTTTCTCCCTTGTCGTATTCATTCTAAGATCATTTTCGGTCACTTTGTGTTGTCCATAGTAATATTAATACTAATAATAAAAATAATAATGACTATTTAACTCATGCCTCAAATGGGAGTCAAAGACCAATCACGTTTCAATGAGTTTTATTTTACAACCAATGACAGTCGTGTTTATGTCATTCTTTTTCGAATTCTCTTTACCGCCTCCTACTTTTGTGATAAAGAAAACTCCTTCTTTATAATATTCTGAACAGGTCAGAGCATTATTTTGCAGTGACTGACTCTCGAACAAATACGTTGAATATAGAAAATAATGAACAGATTCCTTGGAACTACACATCTGATAACTGTGTGTTCAATAATAGTGTTTTTAAATAATGATTTTTTGCGGGATGTCACCAACATTGTTCAAGATATATTTAGAAGATGTATTAATGAAATGGAATAAGTCATGTAGGGGAATGGGAATCTACATTAACGACCGTTTACTGCACAATTTATTATTCGCTGATGACCAGATTATAATAGGACAAGATAAAGAAGATATAGAATATATGATTAGAAAGTTGGTAGATGCATTTGAGGTAGGTGGACTGAAGATAAATTATATCAAAACAGAATATATGTTAATCGGAGGAAATACAGAAGACCTACAAATAAATAATATGTTAATTAAACGTGTTGAAGAATTTAAATATCTTGAATCTACAATAGATAAATCTGGTACTTGTGAAAAAGATATTATTAACAGAGTAAATTGTGCAAGGAAGGTGATTAGATCCCTGAATGGTCTTTTATGGAATAGAAATTTGACCAGAAAAAAAAAGAGATTATACAGACAATAATAGAAAGTATACTTACATATGGATCAGAAAGCGGGACAATAAATGAAAGGACGCAGAAAATAATCTTGGCGACAGAAATGGATGGATTACGGAGAAGTATGAGAATATCCAGGCTACAACATATTCGAAATACATATATCAGACAATAAATGGATGCACAAGAAACTGTTATCGAAAGGATAACAAAGAGAGCTTTACAGTGGTATGGACATGTACAACGGATGTCGGAAGACTAGTGGCCTAAACATGTGTTAGATTGGATGGTACCAGGCAGAAGGAAAAGGGGAAAAGTAGAAGAACATGGTATGAGGGAATATATGATGCCATGATGAAGAGGGGTATGGAAGAAGGACAATGGGAAGATAGGAATCTGTGGAAAGCAGGAATTAAGGGCAAACTGCTGTAAAGTGGAAAGCCTGTATTAAGTATTAAGTAAGTAAATAATGATTTTACTGAGCTGTTTACTAAAAAATAAATTAATAATCTATAATGTTGCTTACAATATACAGTATGATGTGTTTAATTTTTTTCTCCGCCAGGGACATTCTTACAATATTGTGATCCTTTTTGACAGTAAATAATGTGATGAAGTAGCAGCGGATAAGCAAATGAAACATATCAGGACAATTGTTTTCAAACATCGCCGTTTACATTAAATATATAAATATTTTAAAACATCGGTAACTATATTTAAATAATGATTTTCGAGTAAACAACTTAATTTTATTCATTAAATAGCCCTAACAAATGTCACTCTTGATTTCCAAATTCTCTAGATATATTCAGTCGTCATATCGTGACTGGTTAATTTATCATTGATTTGGAAATCACTCGTGACATTACTTATGATAAAGACCCGTAAAAAATACCTTATGCGAAAGAGTGACGAATTTTCACCGTAAAAATACACCGTAAAAATACAAAAAGGCAACAAAAAGGTTACTACTGGGGTAAAATTTTCCGGAGGTAAAATAATCCCCCAGTCGGATTTTCTTTGGGGGGGCTATTTCAGGAATCCATGGCATAAGGGATATGTTATGACACTGTTAGTGGGACACTAGAAATATTAACATGAGAATTAGATAAATCACCCTTGGATATAGTCACTTTACAGTAAGTTAGATGGCCAGGAAAAGGTAGTCAAGAATCAGGAAGGCTTTATATTATACTATAGGGGCGCAGCGAGACCAGAATTCGGAACGGATTTTTAATTCGGAGGCAAAAGTATATTCGCCTGTTTATCATAAACATCTCTTCAAGAAAAAATTTTGTGAAGTATTAACTGTACAATAATTGAATTGAATGGCCGCGGTATTTTGTCTGTACAAGACCAGATACCAATTCTAAATCACCTTCAGCAAAATCAGAAAGGATTTCGATTAATTTCAGCTCCTCTTAGCTATCCCAGATGTTCATTTTGTCAGCGATTACATAACTCTAAAGGGCAAAGAGTCAATTTTATAATATTAAATGCATATGGTCTCACACAAGATAAAGATGCAGCTATGCATTTATCTCGTCATTCCAACTTTTCTAAAAAAACATTAAACTAAAAATATATAAAACTCTTATTCTCCTAGTTACATAATATGGACGGGAAACACGGACTCTTACTTTAAGGGAGGTGAAAATATTGCGAGTATTTGAGAATAAAGTTCTTAGTAAAATTTTTGGATCAAAGAGAGGTGAACACACAAGCGAATTGAGAAGATTACATAATCAAAAAATTACAAAAGATACAGTTTTTGTGGGAAACTAGACATAATAAGAACATTTACGTCTCCTAGACTGCGATGGGCAGGGCATGTTGCACAAAGGGCAATGACAGATGGGCATGGCAACTCCTTGTAGGAAAGCCTGAGGGAACATGCACAGTACATAGGCTAACAATGGGATGAGGAGAATAATATTAACCATGAAATGCATTTTTATTTCATTTTTTGTATTGACAAGTATACTTTGTCACTTTGGCAGACACTACTTCGGTAAATGTAATAAAATAAATAAAATATTACTATTATTATTAATAATAGGCCTAATATTATGTATTGGTATTTGATGGGTGTCCAGAGCTGTGGTCTCGAGGTAGCGTGCTGCCTTGTCACGCAGCGGGCCCGGGTTTGATCCCCGGTCGGGACAGTTTTTCTGGGTGAGGTTTTTATCGGGGCTTTTCCTCCCCTGTAAGACAAATGTCAGGAAAACTTTAAGGGCCAAACGGTTCCCGAAATCATATGGCCATCGCAATCATCATCATCATCATCATTCATATTCATCTTAGATTAAGCTTAGGATTAGGGACTCTCCTGGCGCACCATCATCATCATCATTGGGGCAACGTAACCCCGCCTTCCAAGCGCCCCAACCTCAAAGTGGGTTACAAATACTCCATGCCAGGAGAGAACACCAGGAATGTCGAAAGACAACCTGGGGCATTTACAAAAAATATATCATGTATTGGTATTTGATGGGTTATTTTGTCTTTGATTGTGCGCAGTTTTTAATTTTCTATGGTATAACGTTGTGAGAATTGAGTTTTCCATTATGTTTTGATATGAAATATGATTCAGTAGGACGCATATCTCATGTTAGCAGTTACAGACTCTATTATTAATATATTTATGTTGTAATTCATGTATACAGTATTCTACATAAAATACGGAAGACGAACTTCAAAGGAATATTTCTAATTACATAATATATGTGAACAATATAATCTCAAAATATCCATAGAAAAAACTAAGGTAATGGCATTCCAAGGGAAAATCAAATCAGATCCAAAATAGTAATAGGAAACAAAATCATAGAACAGGTGAACCATCTCAATTATCTAGGATGTGACATTTAATTTAATTATGATAATGATATAAATAATAAAATAGCAAAATTCCATGGAATATGTGGTACGATAAAACGATCACTAAATAACAAAACAACAAGAGAGACCCAATTGAAATTTTATAAAACGTTGGCAGTACCGGTACTGCTCTATGGTTCAGAAGCCTGGATACATAAAAAACAAGATCTAAGTTGGATAACGGCGGCAGAAATGAAATTTTTGAGATCTGTTAAAGGGTACACTAAGGAAGACAGAATCAAGAACACAGAAATAAGACAGGAACTTGAAATATTGCAATAACTGATAAAATAGATACATATAGACAAAAATGGAAGCAACACATAGAATGAATGAAGATAGATATCCAAAGAAATAACAAAATACAAACCTAAAGGCACCCGCGATGTGGGCAGACCTAGAAAGAGATGGGCTAAAGTCGGAACGGGTCAACAGACCTAATCCATGAATGCAGATGATGATGATGATGAGTATTCTACATAATAGTGTAAATTGCACATTACATGTCAACTGCTAAATCTCGAATTAACAGTATAAATTTGGAAGTTATGAAATATTAATTCAAATGGAAAACTTATTAGATTCCACATTTTTTAAATATACATTTCAATTAAATTAACGAGATAAAATTTATTGATATAATATGTCATACAATAAGTTATAAAATATCAATATAGTAATGGAGAATATTTTATTACGTTATTGACTTGGAGTTGTTTTTAAATTAGTGTATTTTACATTCTGCTCTCTAGATCATTAGACAAGTTTTATGTTTCGGTTTAAAAACGTATAGGACTGTTTCGTTGCAAACTTCACGTTCAACATTTTTATAAATTCTGTTTTCAAATTTTCATTTCCTTTGCAAGCTTTTTTCAACAGAAGTTTAATATGTCATCTTGTGGATTTTTCAATCCTACCATATTCTAGTCCAGGTTATTTGGACTTTTTCCTTTCACGCTTGTTATTGACTTGGAGTTGTTTTTAAATTAGCGTATTTTACATTCTGCTCTCTAGATCGTTAGACAAGTTTTATGTTTCGGTTTAAAAACGTATAGGACTGTTTCGTTGCAAAATTCACGTATGGGTAACTACATTCAACATTTTTATAAATTCTGTTTTCAAATTTTCATTTCCTTTGCAAGTTTTTTTTTAAAAGAAGTTTAATATGTCATCTAGTGGATTTTTCAATCCTATCATATTCTTGTCCAGGTTATTTGGACTTTTTCCTTTCACGCTTGTAGAAGATGAACATACTGGTACTAAAATGTACAAGCTCTCGAAAGTTTGGAGAATTTATTCTATCCTCTTTATTACTTCTCACATGTGCTTTCGAATAAAAATAAGTTTTAAGATATATTTGGATCCAAATGAATTTCTGATAGTTATATCATCTGTTGCCTTTTCTTTAATCTCAGAAATGTTTGTAGTTGCAACTGTAATTCAAAGTTATATAGCCAGTCGTAAAAATATTGTTTGTCATTAATACATTATCATCATCATTTACTTATAGTGTACAACTACATAACAAAAATGAAAGGCACGATATACTAGCGCCCAAATTGATTATCTATGTTAGCATGTTATATCTATGCATCCAAATATTACTAACAGTACTGTTCAAAGGCATCGTTAGCCATTTTGTTGTTGACGAAATTTTATACGTAATATTTACGGCTACAGAAAATTGTTTAATAGTGCTACCTATTTTCCAATTGCTTCATTTTCAAAATCTGCTGAAACAAAATTTTAAAATTTTGAACGATAATATTGAATCTATTTCAAAGAATTTTGTAAAAGAATGTGAAAATTCGGCTCCTATTTTGACTTCATTATTAACAAATTGTTCTAAGTCAATTAAAGTTATAAAATCGAAATATTCTAAAATTTCTTTTGAAGAATCTAACTTGAAAATTTTTGGGAAAATGTCATTACTTATTGTGTGAAGTGACAGAGTATTTAAATGCAGCATATTCTGCACAATTGGTGATCAACGTAGCAAGATCATTCTTACAAATTACAATCAGCACATTTGTTTATGCTCTGTTGATTGTTAAGAATTTAATTGTTACTCCTACTGAATATATTGGGATTTTCATATCAACTCTTTATTTCACAAGTTATATTTTAATGTTGACATGGATGTGCAGTTTGCTCTCTTCCGAGGTAAGTGACAATGGCAATGCCATATTTTGTTAACAATTAATAAGATCGATTCAAAGTGTAAATAAGCAATATTTCCTTTAAATTAATTATTAAAAATGAACATGAATAAACTATTATATTATTTATTAAATGAAACTAAAATGGATTGTTTTAGACGCTCAACTGGACATTCTAAATGGGAAAAAATCAGAAATGCAATTATCAGACAACAAATGAAAGTCCAAAATTCAATACGTATTAGATTTTGTGGGATATAGACAGCTACAATGGTAAATGGTACGGTCATATACGTAGAATGCCAGAGAAAAGATTACCCAGACAAGCTTTGGAACGGATTCCACCTGGGAAAGGAAAGAGAGGTCGACCAAGATTTAAATGGATGGATGATGTAAGAAGAGGTATGAGAGAACTAGGTCTAGAAGAATTGGAATGGGAATATAGAGATGAGTGGAGAAAAAATATACCAATTTGAAAAAAATTGGGCACAGGAAGATTTTTATTGCATTGTACACCAGTTTATAAATAAATTACATAAAAATATCGAACTGTATCGAAACAGCTGTCATGAATATTGATTAATATAACTTTTTATGAAAGTAAATAAAACGTTGATAGTTTTATTTAATAAATAAAAATATAGATTTTCATCAAGTAAACACCATATCAATTGATTACTTAAAACTATTATATGTTTGCAACAACTAACTACAAAACAAAAACATTTTATATTCAGACTAAATATAAATGAATTTTATCTTTCTAAAATATAATTAAAATATTTCTTCTTTGTTTATCTTAGTTTAACCTCTCCCTTGGGGTAGGTACTTCTAGCTTTCTGTCTCACGCCACCTGCAACTTACAGGGACATAAACTATCAGGAGATGATTTTAACTCTGGATGATGTATATTTGACCACAAAAAGACAGGAACATCTTCCCCAAAGGAATGATAAGATCAATACTAGGACCAATTTCGAGTGAACACGGATACTAAATACAAAATACACAATCTAATAATTTAATACTAGTTGACTGAGATATAGATGATTATGATAGCCAGATGGAGTACTGGAACTATTTGGGCCTTAAAGTTTTATGACATTTGCCTCACAGGTGAGAAAACCGTCGAAAAAATCTCACCCACGAAATTTGATCCGACCAGGAAACTAAACCCGGGCCCGGTGTGACTGAGGCTACGTCGAACCACTAAATAATAGTTTCGAAAATAATTAAAAATATGAATACTGATATTAATAATAAAATAGTGTTTTTATTGTTACTTCCAATGAAGAAAGAAACAATGTTTTAAAGTGTATTTAAATCATTCATTTAATTTTTTTATTTTTAGGCTAACAGAACAGGAATACTAGTACACAAAGCACTGAAAACAGTGGAGGACAGCAGCGTGAAAGAAGAGGTACAAGTTAAAAATTAAGTAATATATATATAGAATTTATGTGTGTGTGTGTGTGTGTGGTGTCACAGGGAATGTGTTGTTAGGAAAAAAATATCTATTTTTCGAGAAAAACATTATTAACCGAAAACAAGCAAACATTTTATGAGAAAAAAATATCTTAATAACTCGGATAGTATTAGAGGCCTGGGTTATCAACTTCTCACAGTCGAACACGCCTTATGCAGGGGCGGAAGAAAGAAATGAAATGAAATGGATGAGATGAGTATCAGAAATGGTGAAATGTAATTTGTGGAAAACGAGAGAAACCTCGAGAAAAAACATGCCCAAGCTCTGTTTCGTCCACCACGAAATCAACATGAAGTGGCCGAGACTCGATCACGAGACCCCATCGGTGAGAGGCGAGCGACTAACTGCTTATCTATTGTATATGAAGTATATATCACCGAAAGTAAAATGAATAATAATGTTACGTATTCATTCAAATTTACCATAAATAAAACTTAAGAAATATTAATTATTTAATGTTTTCAAACTTAGATTTCACAATTTTTTTTTTCAGTTTTCATTATTACCATCATCGTGTCATGTATTAGATCAGGTGATCTCAGGAACTTTTCAGTTTTAAAACATGAAATGTACTAAATAAATTAATTTATAACAATTTTTTGTAAAAAAACCAAGTACTCAATTTGTTGGAAAAATTTTAATATAGAACAACTTTATTTCAGTTTGAAGAATTCTCACTGCAACTTCTACAACGTAAAGTTCAGTTTACTGCCTGTGGATTATTCCCATTGGATTTCACGCTTCTGTGTTCTGTAAGTTGAATTTAATAGAGTGATTAATTCTATAACAGAAGATAGACAAAATGCCCTTTAATTACTTTATAATATGGATATATAAGGGAATTAGAAAATCGCCTGAGATTTATTTTAGTCAGAGCTCTTTTTCCAACATGTTTATACATGACGAAAGTAACGTAAGTTGCTCAGATTTTAAGTGTAAACTGTAGTAAATGTAACCGAAATATCGAATAGATATTTTCTCACCAATGTATAGTTTTTTTTTAAATCTACTCAAATTTATTCGTAAATCTTTATATAGGAAGCCAGATATAATAAGAACAGTTAAGTCTCGTAGACTGCGATGGTCAGGACATGTTGCGCGTATGAGGAATGAAAGACGTGCATGGAAGCTTCTTATAGGAAAGCCAGAGGGAAAACGCCCAGTTGGTAGACCAAGAATGAGGTGGGAGAACAACGTTAACTATGATTTGAGGGAAGTAGATTATACAGGGAATGATTGGAAAGTATTAGCTCAGGATAGGGATGTATGGAGAGCTTATGTCCGCGCGGCCATAAACCTATGGGTTTGATAGTGCCAGTGAGTGAGTATCTTTATATGTTATAAATGAGTGTGTCTGTCTGACCTTTATGGACTCAAAAACTTTTTGACCGATTTGAATGATGTTTTCGCCATAATTTAGAGAGTTGTTCTGGGAAAATGAACATATAATATATATATACGTATTGCAGGACCGGAGCTAAAATAAAACAGTACATAGGTTAACTAAAAAAGTAGCTTTTTGGACGCTTAAATGGCTTATGCTGCCTAAACTATAAAAAATACACCAAATTAATGTACACGCAATAGAATATCTAAAGCAATTCTACAAAAAAGAACTCCCCGACAGAATATATCTGTCTTTTACGGATAACTCGCAATAACCATTTTTGTCTATCAGCTCACTGATGCCAAAAAATTGGGATAAGTAGATTCCCTGACAACGCCGGATTATCTATCATAAGAGGTAGCGGGACATCGCTGGCAATGCAATAGTCCATTAACGTTTTAGCGGCCCCAATTTTTGTTTCATCTAAATCAAACTTGACATATATCAATTCATTAAAAACGTAGGGATAATTAGATTCCCGCGCAACGCCGGGCAATCAAATTGATCCCACTAAAGCCCTTAGAAGGTCCTTGTTGTAGTAGGAAGTTAAGGAACTAATATTTCTAGATAACACTGAGCAACAAAAAATAAACCTTTTTTTTGTCTCAGAAAAAAAATGTGATTCTGATAGTATTTTTTTCTCCTGAATTCAAATATATCGGTTTTTCTCCATCACGCAAGGTTTCCGAGAGACAGGATTTTTTTAAAATCCAAACACATTAATATTTTCTACATTCGTAACTACACAATATTCAAACATTCGGACTCACCTAGAAAGTAAGAAATTATTATTTTCTGCTGTATTTCGCCTGTGGAGCATCCCTCTTGATGGTCCAACAATAATCGGCCAGCATATTAAGATTCCATTTGCCTTGATATCTCGTTTCCATAGCTGAAAACTCCTGATGAAAGTGTTCCCGTGCTCATCGCTCACTGCGCCAAGATTTTCCGGGAATAAATCTAGATTTATTAAAATAATAATTAATTAAATGTATGAATTGAAATTGAAATAAAAAAAACTGTGTGGGTGATGGAGAAATTCCGAGTACATATTTGAAAACACAATGAAAAACTGCATTAAGTACAACTATTGGTATTCATCATACAAAAATCACGTTGAGCAGTGTAATCGGTACGAGATGTCAGCTCTGCATGACAGCAGCCTTTACCTTCCAGAACATACAGCTGGTACTCACTTCCATTAGAGACTGGGTCGATCCCAGAATCATGACGTCCGAAGGTTTAGACAGTGTAAAAGCTCATCTGACCTCGAGTGTCGACCTTAATTTGTATCGTGTTACCTTAACTAAATACGATACGAGGTACCATCTCTTTTCATACAGTGCTTAAAAATAACATAGCTTTACCACATATTAAATTTTAAAATGCGAAATTGGCTAAACACCTGTTGTTAATATCTGCTCTCAAAAAATTAGGTAATATTTTGTATCATCTTATATATGAAAATGAATGTTTGTTTGTTTGTTTGTTTGTTCGTACTTTATACGCGGCCATACCGTTGATCCGATTGTGATGGGGTTTTTTGCAAAATGTTCAAGAGATTCCCGGGATGAACATAGGCTATAAGAGATTTGTGATACTCAACTCCTACACCCTTAAAACGCCCTTTGTAGTGGAAAACGTGAAAAAAGTAGCTATTTGGATGCTTAAATAGCTTACGCTGCCTAAACCATAACAAATGCCAACATTAATGAACACAGAATTGAATATCTCAAAGAGCTCTAAAAAAAAGTCCGCGGCAGCATATGTTTATCACTTACGGAAAACTCACAATAACCATTTTTGCCTTTCATTGTTGCCAAGAAGATCGAGACAAATACGTAGATTCCTGTGAATGGCGGGTATTCTTTTACGGATAACTCAGAGTAACGAATTTTGTGTTCAGCTCATTTATACCAAGAAGGTCGAGATAGTAGATTTCCGGGCAATACCGGGTAATCAGTATGAATAATCTTAAAATAATTACGATATACATTTATAATTAATTTTCATTTTACTTATTCAACTAATCATAAGAAATACATTAAGTTTTGTCTTTGAGCTCATTTATGCCAAGAACATCGAGATGAGTAGATTCCCGGACAACGCCGGGTAAACAGCACGGGGTATCTAAAAATAATTACGATATAAATTATTCCTTTCACTTATTTAACTAAACACAAAACACATTAATTTTCGTATTTCAGCTCATTTATGTCAAGAAGATTGGGATAAGTAGATTCCTGGGTAACGCCGAGTAATCAGCACGGGATATCTAAAAAATATAAATGTATTATTATTTTTCCTCTTACTTATTCAACTAAACATAAAAGCATATTAATTTTAATTTATTTAGGCGTTGCAGCGCACGCCGGGTATTAGCTAGTAAAATAATATAATAGAGGAGATTTCAAAATGTAATCAATACAAAGATATGAATCAAATTAATTACAAAATTAAGTACTTGTAATACCTGAGGAAACAACTTTGTGCTCCCTCCTGCAACATCTGTAACGTACCTCTTTTGTAGAAATAAATTCAGATATATTCAGCAATATTATGATTTAACCTTAAAATGATATATATATAGAACATGAAACTTATCCAAAAATAATTAACCAATCTAATCTAACCCAACAAACGTAATCTAATCTACAAAACCTAATGTAATTCAACCGAATCAATTTGTTCTAATCTAACACAACTAAAGAGAAAACGTTGTACCTAAACTTGGATTTTAACACAAGATATTCAGCTTTACGCGCTGACCCACTTAACCATTGTGCTACTTGGACAATCCAGAAAGAGTCACAAATATTTCTATATTTGAAATTTCCCTGTACCCCTATTAGTGAACTTATATTCACATTACAACAGGGTTACTTCTACCTAGATGACAATATGATGGAATTTATTCAGTGCCATATAAACTAAGTATAAACATTGCACTGAAATTAAGCACGCTTGACTATATTATCTTTATTTTTAAGTTAAAATATTGTATTATATTCGCAAATTAAATACAATCAATCTATCAGCAGAATTCACTTGTTAAAATCTGTTATTGTTCACTTGTGTAATATCAAACCAGGATTGATTTATACTTATTACAATAAGTAATGTCACGGTGATTTCCAAATCATCTATAAATTCACGAGTCACGAAGTGACAAGTACATTTATATCGAGGATTTGGAAATCATCTATAAATTCACGAGTCACGAAGTGACAAGTAAATTTATATCGAGGATTTGGAAATCATCTATAAATTCACGAGTCACGAAGTGACAAGTAAATTTATATCGAGGATTTGGAAATCATCTATAAATTCACGAGTCACGAAGTGACAAGTAAATTTATATCGATTTGGAAATCAAGAGTGGCATTTGTTAGGACAATTGAACGAATAAAATTAAGCTGTTTACTCAAACATCATTATTTAAATATAGTTACAGATTTTTAAAATATTTATATATGTAATATAAACGGCGATGTTTGAAAACAAATCAGAAATGTGTGGTTATGTTTCATTTGTTTATCCACTGCAACTTGATCATATTATTTATTACCAAATAGGATCTCAATATTGAAAGATTGCACTCTAGTGGAGAAAAATGAAAGACATCAAACTGTATTTTATAACCAACATTAGGTTTATAAGTTATTAAATAATATTTTAGTAAACCAGTAAAATTATTATTTAAAAGTACAATTATTGAACACACAATTATCAAATGAGTAGTTCGAAGTAATCTGTTCATTATTTATATATTCAATGTATTTGTTGGATAGTCAGTCACAGCAAAATAATGCTCTGATCTATTCAGAATATTAAAAAGAAGGAACTTTCCTTATCACAAAAGTAGGAGATAGTTAAGAGAATTCGATAAAGAGCGAGGTGAAACACGACTGTCATTATGATGATCTTGTAGAAGATTTCCGGGCTGTTGGCCGTGGTCTTGAGGCTTGTAGTTCCCCGACGTTTTGCCAGAAACTGCGTCCGGCATCCTCAAGGGTTGTCTTGAGACTGGCAATTTTGTCGACTACCTGCCCTATTTATACATTTATCCGCGACGTCGGGCAGGTAGTCGACAAAATTGCCAGTCTGAAGAAAACCCTTGAGGATGTCGGACGCAGTCTCTGGCGAAACATCGGGGAACTACAAGCCTCAAGATCACGGCCAATAGCCCGGAAATATTCTGCAAGATCATCATAATAACTCCGGCCGTGAAAGCCTAAGTCAATATACGACTGTCATTAGTTGTAAAACGAAATTCATTGAAACGTGATTGACCATTAACTTGCATTTGTGGCATGAGTTAAACAGTCATGGCAAATTATTGTAATAATTTATAATTTCTCAGATTATAGGTGCTGTTACGACCTATTTGGTGATTCTTATCCAGTTTCAAGACATGTTTGATAACAACCCGACTAATGGAACTGACGTTACTACGAGTCCAAGCCCGTGAAAACACTCATTCTAACCAATAAATTAATTGTAACCCAGCCTTCATCAACAGGCGAGTCACTCGATTCGGATCATGTTCCTCAGTAGTTGCAGGGTCAGACAGCACGTGGATGAGCAATTGAGGAGAAATGTTGACGTCATGAATACCTTCCCTCCTTTGACAGCACATCCATGATGTTATTTAACATTTTCCAATACTGTTATTTTAACACAGTTCCAATAATGATCATATTATAATATTATAATGATGTTGTGAAAAGAAAAATTAATGTCTGAACCAGGAATCGAACCGTGGACCTCTAGTTCTCCAGATTAGTGTGCAGCATACACTGAACTGTGTTAAAATAATAGTATTGGAAAATGTTAAATCATATCGTTTACTAAATATAAAAGTGGTGATGTAAAATTCTCAAATATAGATAGGTCTTCTAAACGAAACCGGCCGTTGGCGATGATAGTGTCACCTACCTGGCAGCGGACAAAACGAGAATTATAGAGTTGTATGTATGGAAAGAATTGTTAATGTTTGTGCCAAGTCTCGAATGGTGTAGTGGGCTGCACACTAGTCTGGAGAACTAGAGGTCCACGGTTCAATTCCTGGTTCAGACATTAATTTTTCTTTTCACAATATCATTATAATACGAGTATTATACTGTGATGATTCATATGGAAATTGGTGTTCATAGTTTATGTCAGTATAGTCTGTGAGTTGTGATGAAGGTCAGTACGTCATCAACACCAATACTTTATGAGAGGAAACATTTTATTATAGAACATGATGATGCTGCAAAGTGTTAATTTTAACAAGATACGTTACTCTTAAATGTAATTAAAAAAGTTTAAATTTGTATATTTCCTTGTTACGTTTTTATTATTAAAATATTAAACCGAAATATATGAAATTTCATAAATATTTTCGTTAAAGTTACTTCTACCAGATGGAATCACATTAAGGCCGATATTCAAGAACCAAACTTTCCGCGAAGAGCAACTCTCAGCCTGTCTTCTCCGTGGTTAATTATGTGAGTCATGCAGAACCTACTCTAACTGGCTCACTCTATTCAACATCATGTGCTAACAAGATATTTATTTTTTAAAAAATCCTGTGAACAATTGAAATATGGGAGCCTGAGCTTACGGAAGACGGAGATGGCATGGCCTAGAGAGCTTGGTTCTTGAATATCGGTCTTTGAATCTGTTTTTAAAAGTGACCAAATGAAAGTAATTTTAAGAAAATAATCAATAGATCTAACAAAATATTTCCTTTCTCCTACGATAATTGTCCTCGTCCATTTGGTAATTAATTGGATATTTTTTTATATTTTATAAAACTATTATATCACAATTTTAGTTACATAGATGCGAAAAACGATCTATTACTTTAAGGATGTTGAAAATACGGTATTAGGAGATCCGATATTAGAGAATGAAGTTTTTTAGGGAAAAAGTTGGATCAAAGAGATATGAACACACAGGTGAATGTAGAAGGCTACATTGGAGAGAAATACATGACCTTTATAGGGAACCAGATGTAATGAGAAAATTAAATATACTTACATACTATGGACAGGACATATGGCACAAATATGGAATGAAAGATGGGCATATAAATTTCTTGTAAGAAAGCTAGAGAGAAAGTGCCAAATATGTAGCTTGAGAAAGAGATGGGAGGATAATATTAAACATGGTTTTGAAGGATCTGAATTATATAGGGAATGTTTGGAAAACATTAATTCAGATTAAGTGTGTATGGAGAGCTTATATTCCTCAGAACTTCATTTTCAAATATTTGTAAACTTTTCTCCTCCCTTATGGAGATCATGTTTAGCAACCATATAATATACCAGTAAGTGATACAAGAATCGTTAAATATATTTTCAGTTTAATATTGTCTGCGAGACGTTGGGATGACAAAAATCCACGTAATCCATAATAGCACGTGTTTCAAGAGTTTAGCATATGTTTAATTTCTTCTTCACTTCACGGGCTAGGCAAAATTCCTGTTCCGCCTCACAGTTGTTCTGTTCATATTTTCACTAGCCTTCCTACATTCCTTGAACCTCTTGGCTTGTAGTTGAATTCTGCTTTTGGTAATATTGTTACGTTCATTCTTTCTACATGTCTAAACTATTTTTATCTATATACTTTGATTTTATCATTTAATGGATATATATTTAACTCTGTTCTTATATCTTCTTTCTTTAACCGATCCATTCTTGTGCAGCCTTTTGTTCTTCTAAGGAAGTTCATTTCTACACTTTGTATTCTACTTTGTAATTTTTGGTCATTACCCAAGTTTCACCCCCATAAAGTAATGAAGGAACTGCCAATGTTCTATAAAACTTCAATCTAGTATCTCTTCTTGTTTTGTTCTTCATTGTTTTATGTACGGTTCCACACATAATTTGAAATATGTTTAATTTCTTTCTATATATAATTTATGTTTGTAATTATTGTTCCTAAATATATGAATTCAGCCATTTATTCAAAATTAGCATTTTTGTCATTATCTGTCCATTAATATATAATTCACTTTTATGAGTGACCGACCTTAGGTAGACCTATATTTTCATTGGTATTTACTTCCAACCGTAGTTTATTAGTACTGTTTAAAAGTCACTGTTGACTTTTAGTTTTCCTCGATATCGACTAATAATACTACATCATCATACACTATTCTATAGTAATTCTGCCCGAGAGCAGGTCTTTCTGCAATCATAGCATTTTCATGCTATGCTTTGCAGCTTTACTAGGAAATTAAAGTTGTGGTAGCTTCCCGTTGCTTTCCACACCGGTGAAAGATGATGATGATAATGATAAGGATGGTGATGATGGCCGGATGATTTTCGGAGACCGTTGTGCCCTAAGCATCCTGACATTTGTCCTATAGGTGAGGAAAACCCTGAAAAAACCTTACCCAGGAGCGTGTCCCGACCGGGAACTCGCACCCGCTGCGTGACAAGGCAGCACGCTACCTCGAGACCACAGCGGTGGACCATGATACACTAACAGCTTATAAATAAAGTTTCATTGAATAATACATCTTTTTATTGCATACTCAAGTCCAAAAATGAATAGTAAAGGAATTTGTGCATATCCTTGCCCCATTCTTATCTTCAACATCATCATCGTCTTCATCCTGCCCACTAGTAGGCCTAGTGGCCTCTTCCGTACTCCAACCATCTATTATGAGGTCTTCCAGAAGTTATTGTCCCCGGGGTATGTAGTGATGAATCTGCCTGGATATTCTAGTTTCTAGCACTTTCTTTTATTTTCAAATGCTGAAGCCAATCTTATCTATATTGCTATAGGTAATGAACAATGGACATCAATTTTAATTCTTTTGAAATGTCAGGTTTTCTCTTATGATCCAGACGACTATAGCCAGAAGATTTTTTATTTATTCATTATTTTATTTTACTTTTTTGTTGGAATCTCATTTCTGCAGCTGGTAATCTTCGTTTGTTTAGGGTCAGTTTCACCAACAGAGGTAACTGTATTACGCCAGTTTTCTCCATATATAATACATAGCTTAAACTGGCGTTATACAGTTACCTCTGTTGGTGAAACCTACCCTTAAAGTATAATGATTCAGGCTTCGTTGCCACGACTGGCGATTGAACGTGCCAACATTTTATATAATTTTATTCTTGTATGTATTTAGATTTTTGATCTGGAAGCTTTGGTTGATGATTCTCATTTACTTATTATAAATTTGGATTTTACTAGAAATATCACTTTCATCAAGATAAGGAATTCGCCTGTCCAATAAGAAATTATCGATGTAAATCTTAATTCCCACTGGTTCTTTTCCCTTAAAATACATTATTTTCGTTTTCTTGTAGATGTTTCCAATTGTGAGCTTCAAAATTATCTGAAAATATTTGCTTATGTGTGCCATTTGCACACATTCTAATAAATCCAACTTCTTTGGAATTCGAATAGAAATTGATAAATAAATGAAGATAAATAACTAATTGGCTATTGACAATAATGCGGATCCGTGGCGCATGTGGTTGGACACTTGACCTCTACCTCTGGGTCAAGAATGTCTTCATGTAGAGTTCGTAGTGAATTACTCGGTGCTATGTGCAGACTTTTCTTAAAGATTCTCCCGTATTCTCCAGGCAAAAGCTTTATTATACCACTTCTCCACACCCATGTCTTTCATTTAAATTCATTGAATCTGCCCCTGTGACGATTGTGTAAGAGGCCTGATCAGTGGGCTCATCATATATCAGAAATCTTCGATAAATGGGTCTTCATTTCATCTCACCCCTCAACCTGGCGTTATCCCGGCCACGAGTAGAGAAGTTACTTAATAATAATAATAATAATAATAATAATAATAATAATAATAATAATAATAATAATAATAATAATAATAGTAATAATTGTATTGTAAGCCTATGTTTTCCCTTTACAGAGATTTAGGCGCTCTCCCCCTACAGGGAAGAATTTGAACCATACTAATTTAGTTATACTTGTTTTCGTATAGATGTCATTTTGAGTGGTACGTGGTCAGCGTTCCGCCTCATACTTAATAATAATAATAATATAATAATAATAATAATAATAATAATAATAATAATATATAATAATTTCTTGTGTTTGACGGTACATTTATGAACGAACGCTTAAAAAATTGAAGACTACGCCAATTTTGGAATATATTAAAAACGGTACCAACTAAATTGGAAACACCATCTTGAAAGAATGAATTCAAATCGGATCTCCAAAGCTGTTTATAATTATATAGCAAGAGGACTAAGTCACTGGGCCGTCCTATGAAATGCTGGAGGGAGAATTTTCTATAAGATCGTAACAGGCCTTGGCCTAATACTTGGAAGGAAGAAGAAGAAGAAGATATATAATAATAAATTAATATTATTATTTTTATTATTATAAGTATTATTAATATAATACTATATGATACATTATTATTATTATTATTATTATTATTATTATTATTATTATTATTATTATTATTATTATTATTATTATTATTATAGATTTTTGTTACTACGCAAATATTTGTAATGAATGTTCCTATCATCATTACGTTTAATCTATCTTAATGAATCAAGCTATTATCAAATTATTTACATTAGAAATTGGAAATTTTCAATTAACTAAGAGCCATTATTTTTTTAAAGAAAGCACATACTTAAACTAGCATTTACTTTCAACGATCATTAATGGAAATTCTTATAAGAGTTAAAAATTCCACTAAGTGTATTTAAAAACAATAGAATATATATTTAAATGTATATTAACAGTTTTTGAAAATGGATTTGTGCGATGTTTTAAATCCCATAATAATTGTATCCAGATTATTTGGCCTTGCTCCATTTACAGTAGTTTCCAATCAAATTACCGGGGCAAGAGTAGGCCTGTACAAGCTATCTAAATTCTGGTTAATTTACACAATTATTTTTATTTCCTCTCAAATTATATTACAATTATCTGTAGCATACAAAACAACATTTGAACTAAATGAAGTGGTAGTGGTAAAATCAAGTGATTATTTGTCTCAGTTTTCATTTGCAGCAGTTAATTTTATTGAAATTGTAACTCTTTACAATAGCAATAAATTAACAAATGTCTTAAACAAATTGTCATTAATACGTTTACCGAACGTAACTGTTAAGCACGGGTCAATAATGAAAATTATTAGTTTTTCTAGTGCAAGTTTTGTTATAGTATTATTAATACTTATGTCTATATCATTTTTCAATAATGATTCGGGTTTTCAGTCAAACAGCAATTTCTTTTCAGTACTGTTTATTGCAACATTTCCTGGGATGATGTTGCCTGAAATTCTATTCATTAATTTCAATTCTGCATTAAAAGACAAGTTCCAACTTCTGAATTCAAATTTAATACCAATAACATATTCATACAAAGATATCGGTCAAAATATAAACAAACGAGAATATATAAAACTGCTAAGCAGAGCCCATTGTTTACTTTGTGAGTTAGCTGAAGAATTGAATTTTTTAAATCATACACAAATCACATTGTCAGTAGCAATAGATTTTGTACAGTGTACTATTTCTTTATTCACTGATTTACGTGTGATGTTAACTCACAACATGATTAAATCTAAAACCAACCAGTATTGCGCAATGATTGTTTGGTCCAGTTTATTTGGAGTTAAAATTACAGCTTTATTATGGTTCTGCAGTCTAGTTTATTTTGAGGTAAGTAGAAGTATATTTTGTATGCTGAATTTAAAGGGATTCTATATGTTAATTTAATAACTGTGTACTATTTTCTCTACTTACTTTGTATTATGATCCAACACTAGTGAACTGTGCAATTTTATGTACACTAAGCGACATTAAAAATTATTGAATCTGACACCACTGTAAACATGTGATCACATGGAAGAGGAAGGTTTGCGATTATGCAAGGAAAACTTGGTGCAACATAATTATGTACTCTACTTTACTTAGTTTAAAACAAACTATATAGGGGCTTATCTATATACAATAGCATAAAAGTCCAATGCTGAGTCCTTCCTCTCCTTTGACAGGAATTACTAGACCAAGTTAATTTATTTACGTTTATTTCCTACAGATGTCATGAATGGTATGCGGTCAATATCCCTACCCAATGATACATCTAGTAGGAAGCTAAGGAATTACTAGAATGCGAAGGTCGGTAAATTTTGCACAGAAGCCTTTTTATTTAGGCTTGCGGTTCTTTTACGAACCTAAAAATTTTCAGACTCGGGACCCATGGTTTTAAAGTCCCTCCCGGAGGACTTGCTCCTTGGATTTTTGTATCATAAAAAAAAATCTATCGAACTTGACAGAGTTTGAATCTGCTACCCTCGGAACCAGAGGCAAGGAACATAATCACTAGTCCATCGCGGCCTACAAATTATAAATGAGGTAATT
Organism: Diploptera punctata; assembly: GCA_030220185.1. Lineage (NCBI taxonomy): Eukaryota > Metazoa > Arthropoda > Insecta > Blattodea > Blaberidae > Diploptera > Diploptera punctata. The sequence continues at coordinate 422,398 of JASPKZ010007570.1, forward strand.
AAAATATAAAATTATGGAATATTCACCTGAAAGGTCTGTCTCCTCAACTTAATTAATTACTTAACTGTAGCGCTTTCGGGACTTGTCCCATCATCGGCAGGATTCAAAACTGGTGTTTCACTGAAGATCTGGTAGAGGGGGTTACATGTATTGGGTTTGTTTTCGTTTATCAGACTGTCGTTGTTGTGAGCTGCTTTCATGATTTCCATCTCTTCGAGTACGTTTATCTTCGCTGGATTATTTTCTCTGTGCATTACTGTTAGGGTGTTTTCAGTATTTAACATGCGATGTCCTTCACGGATAACGTGTTTTGTTTGCATAGCTTGATTTTCCTTCTGCGTGAATGAAGTCTCGAAAATGTTCTTTAAATCTGATGTTAAAGCTCCTGTTTGTTCTTCCTATATAAAATTTGTTGCAGTCCTTACATGTCAATTTATATACTCCTTTGATGTTGAAAATGTTATTTTCTTCAATGTTATTGTTAACAAATTAAACAACATAATAAACATATAATTATTTTTCTTTTTTATTTATTCAACTAAACATAAAAAAGACATTTAATTTATTTATGCGTAGCAAAAACGTCGGGTATTAGCTAGTTCGTGATAAAAGATACACAATCTTTCATTACGGTATATTTTCTCTCCGAATTTAATTAGACGATATCCATCTCAATTATATCGAATTTTTTTTCACACGAGTTTGTATATTATTATCTTAAAATTGTATGATTATTATTATATTATTATTATTATTATTATTATTATTATTATTATTGTAAGAATTAGATTACAGAAATTAGAAAATGGATGAATGCAGAAATAAGTATAATGGATAAAATTGAAAACAGAAGGCTAAAATGGTATGGACACTTAAGAAGAATGCAGGATGGAAGAGTACCAAAGGCTGTCTATGCATGGAAAATTGAAAGAAGGAGCAAAAAAGGAAGACCAAGAACAATCTGGAAGAATAACATTCAGAATTCAATGAGGAAGTTTGGTGTAACGGATGAAGATACAGAGGACAGAGAACGATGGATAACTTTATTTATTTTAATATTTGAGAATGTTTCTTACAAACTGATATAAGTCCGTAGTCATTTATGTATTTTTTAAAACTCATGTTGATTATTAAGATTGGTTGGAGAAAACCCTCAACGATGAGGAAAATTCTAAAAAAAACCATTATTGTTATTATTGTGGATCCCAACAAGGATTGAGCCTTGAAAGGCCCATTCTGAGAGTCAAAGGGGGAAAAAATTCTTCAGACCATCTTTCTAATGGTCTTCCCGCTATCCTCCATACATCTGATCTATAATTGAGTGCACTTCCAGGAAATCTTTCTAACAGCATTCGATATACGAGGGCGGATCGGAAAGTAACGCACAATAATTGTTTTCTGGCTTGGTATTGCAGCTAGAATGTTGAAATTTCACAGAGATATAGTTTGCAGTTTTCACTACAGATGGTACTTTTTTCTCAGGTGCACCTCTTGCGAGAGAAGCTTGAACTATGCAACAAAGATGGCGCGCATGCTACAGTCGTCCACCTGTGAGGAACAGAGAAGTGTTGTTCGATTTTTGTGGGCCAAAGGGCATAAACCCAGTGAAATTCACAGGGACATGCGTGGCGTGTATGGGGATGACTGTATGGACCGTAGCAATGTCTCCAGGTGGTGCACATTCTTCCAAGAGGGACGCGTGAACCTTAGTGATTCGCCACGCTCCGGCCGGCCGACAACAGCAGCAATCCCGCAGAATGTCAGAGGCATTGAGGCGGCAATTCTGAACGACCGGCGTGTGCAACTGCGAGCCTTATCGCAGAAGTTCAACATTTCCTATGGTGCGGTGTACGATATTGTTCATGAAAATTTGAAATTCCGTAAAGTTAGTGCTCGCTGGGTGCCTAAGAACCTGACAGACGACCACAAGGGCCAGCGAATGATGGCAAGCTTGGACCACTTAACGCGGTACACCGCACAAGGACATGACTTTCTGGAAGGAATCGTCACAGGTGATGAGTCGTGGGCGTACCACTACACGCCCGAAACAAAGCAGGTATCAATGGAGTGGAAACATGCTGGTTCCCCAGTAAAGAAAAAATTCAAAGTGACTCAATCTGCCAGGAAAGTGCTTGTGACAGTGTTCTGGGATATGCATGGTGTTTTATTGCTGGACTTTGCTGAACACGGGACCACTGTGAATGCTGCGGCCTACATTAAAACTTTGGTGAAGTTGCGTCGTGCCATTCGTGACAAACGTCATCATCATCATCATCATGGGTTGTAAGGGGTAGTGACGTGTGTATAACCTCTCCTACCCAATTCTCATCCTCACCTTCTCGTGGTACAACCTGTTTTCACAAACGAGGCTCTGAGGACCGAGTCACGGCGGTATAACCGTTCCATCAGGTACTGAGTAAATGCGGTATCCTAATGTCTGTCCAGAGACTAAAAGGTAGCAGCCCTACCACTGGACTACTTAGCGTCGGGCCAGTAACCTGTCCTAAGGAATGCTGTGAATGCTGCGGCCTACATTAAAACTTTGGTGAAGTTGCGTCGTGCCATTCGTGACAAACGTCACAACATTAACGTTAAACTTCTTCATGACAATGCTCGCCCCCATGTTGCTGCTGTCGTTCGTCAGAAAATCGCCGAATTTGGTTGGGAGGTGCTCCAGCATCCACCATACAGTCCGGATCTTGCACCATCGGATTTTCATCTGTTTGGTCCCATGAAGAAATTCCTGGCCGGCAAACGCTTTGAGACAGATGTGGAAGTGAAATCAGCAGTGCGCAGATGGCTACACTCCAACCAAACGGACTTCTACGAACAGGGCATATTGAAACTGGTAACACGATGGGAAAAATGTGTTGAGAAAGTTGGTGACTATGTCGAAAAGTAGGTAAAAGATGTAAGTTCATTTGTGATTTTTTTCCTTTTTTTTACTATTAAACTTTTTAAAAAAAATTATTGTGTGTTACTTTCCGATCCGCCCTCGTACGTGTGTCCTCTACTGTTCTCTGTTTTGAGAGATATATTGTTAACTTATATGCCCTTTCTTATTGTTTCATTATGGATGTGATCTCTTCTGGTAATCCCGACTAATGATCTGCGGAATCTAATGTGTTGTATTTCCAGTTACCTTTCCTCTTTCCTGAGGATTCACGTTTCTGACCCATACAACTATACAGGTTTAGCTGCTATTTTACGGAAACTCATCTCGATGTCTCTTTTCAAATTTTCCCAAAAGTATCTTGATTATACCATTAATTGTATTATATTTGAAAATTGTATTCCTCAGAACTATGCCGGCGGTAGCGTTTCTGGAGAAGGAGTTGCCCATGCCGTACAGGTCATAGGCTGCAAGACGAAAAAAGTACCTTGGCCGAAAGAGTGACGATAGTTCACCGTAAAAATACAACCGTCAAGAATCGCGGACATGAATTCCACTGGGGTAATTTTTTCTGGTGGTAAATAGTCTCCTATTCGGTTCTCCGAGAGGGGACTACTGCAGGGAATCCATGCTGAAGGCTCAAACACAGAGACACGTTCCTAGGAACATGGGGTGTTATAATATTATATAGTAGTGGGACACTAGAAATATTAACGCAGGGATGTAATAAATCTTCCGAGATATTGTCGCTTTACTGCAAGATAGTTGGCTAGCAGAAGGTAGTCAGGAATCAGGAAGCTCCACATTATTCTACAGGGGTGCAGTAAGACCTAAATTTATAAATTTATAATGTAGTTTATAAGTATGATAGAGGATCCTCACCGATAACGGATTGTTAAGTTTGTCAGTGATAGGATATGATACATTGACCAAAGAGAGATGAACAGACATGCGAAGGGAGAATACTATATAACAATGAGCTATATCATATGTATAGGAAAGAATATATAATAAGATCAACTAAGAATCGTAGAACAGACAGATGAATGGAGAAGACTGCATAACAGTAAATTACATGGTCTTTATTGGAAGCCAAATATAATGAGAACAATTAAGTCTCATAGACTGCGATGGGCAGGACATGTGGCACGAATGGGAAATGAAAGACGTGCATGGAAGCTTCTTGTAGGAAAGCCAGAGGGAAACGCCCAGTTGGTAGACCAAGAATGAGATGGGAGAATAACATTAACTATGATTTGAGGGAAGTAGATTATACAGGGAATTGATTGAAAATGATTAGCTCAGGATAACGATATATAGAGAGCTTATGTCCGCGCGGCCATGAACCTACGAGTTCGATAGTGCCAGTGAGTTAGTTAGTTAAGTTGGACTGCGATGGGTAGGACATGTAGTAAGAATAGGGAATGGAATAGTGGTATGGGACCTTCTTCTAGGAAAATCACATGGAAAACGCCCACTTGGTAGACCAAGAATGACATTGGAGAATAACATTAGACATGATTTGAGGGAAGTAGATTATATAGGGGATGATTGGAAAACATTACTTTAGGATAGGGTTGTGTGGATAGGTTATGTTCGAACGGCCATGTATCTACTGGTTCGATAGTGCCATTGAACTAGCTGTCTTTGGAAATTTTATTATCCAGATCCTCCATATTATTATGTCATATTATATTTCATCCACCGCTGTGGTCTCGAGGTAGCGTGCTGCCTTGTCACGCAGCGGGCCCGGGTTCAATTCCCGGTCGGGGCAGGCTCCTGGGTGAGTTTTTTTTCGGGGTTTTTCCTCACCTGTAAGACAAATGTCAGGAGCTTAGGGCCCAACGGTCCCCGAAAATCATCCGACCACCATCATCATCCTTATCATTAACATCATCCTTCACCATCATCATCGTCCTTATCATTATCATCATCATCATCCTTCGCCGGTGTGGAAAGCAACGGGAAGCTACATACTTATAATTCCCTAGTAAAGCTGCAAAACATAGAATGCTATGATTGCAGGGAAAGACCTGCCCTCGGGCAGAATTACTATGGATGAATTGTATTTCAGAATAATTGAATCTTTTCAATGATCTGATGAGTCATTATTTTAACCTGCCTTATGCTGTAGTTATTAATATTACTATTATTATGATTATTAATATTATTAAAATAGTAAATAATATTTTACATTTTCTTAAATGAAGGTATCCTATATATTTATTATTTATTTATTATTGGCGTACCCATTATTGAACCATAGACTCTCCGTTGTTAGATGTTACTAGACCATATTCATTTTTAGTTACCTTATTTGAACACAAGATGTCATGAATGGCATGCGGTCAACACACCGACTCAATGACACATCTAACAGGCAACTAAGGTATTACTAGGACGCTGAGGTAAGTAAAGTTTGCTTAGATGCCTTTTTATTCAGGCTTAAGGATCCATGGCGCGGCATGGCCATTCGCCTACCAACCGGCTGCTGACCTAGCATCTACATGTGTTAATTACAGAGGTAGACGATCCTCCTGTCAATGTAGGGTGACATGTGGTCGGCATGTCGAGTCCCCCATCCGTTATAGCTCGTATTCTCAACCTGGAGTCGCTCTTTAATGTAGCTACCCAAATTCCTCACGATGCTGGGTGAGCGCCGGTCCCATACTGGCCGAAATTCCATGATAAACTCGAACCAGCGCAAGTCACGTAGCACTGCGCCAAGGCCTCTTGCCTTAACCATTCAGCTACGGATGGTATATAAATAGTCCACCGCTGTGGTCTCGAGATAGCGTGCTGCCTTCTCACGCAGCAGGCCCGGGTTCGATCCCGGTCGGGACAGGCTCCTGCGTGAGGTTTTTCCGGGGTTTACCTCACCCGTAAGACAAATGTTAGGAAACTTAGGGCCCAACGGTCCCCGAAAATAATCCGGCCATCATCATCATCATCACCATCATCCTTATCATTATCAACATCATCATCCTTCACCGGTGTGGAAAGCAACGGGAAGCTACCACACCTATAATTCCCTAGTAAAGCTCCAAAGCATAGCATGAAAATGCTATGATTGCAGTGAAAGATCTACTCTCGGGCAGAATTACCATGTATGTATGTATGTATATATATATATATATATATATATATATATATATATAGTTGCATGTTTGATCTGTAGGGGTTTTAATCTTAATCGGGGACTATAGCCGCAGCCTTTATAGGTTACGTTTTATTGAATGCAAGAGAAGGACTTCTGGCCTTAACTCTGCCATAATATATGAAATATTATTAATATTATTATTAAAAATGAATATTTGATTAATTAATTAATCAATATATCTTATTTGGAGGGCTTGCAATGAATATTTTTTCTTAATTATTATGATTTATTTTTTTTAATATTAATCAACATTTGACTAATTAATTGAGCGAGATATCCTATCTGAAGAAGTTAACACTATTCTTTTTCATTAGTGTAATGTTCCTACGAGTTCTTGCAACATACCAGGCTAATATAGTAAACATAACCCTTTATGTATGTTAGTTTACCAATTATATCAGATATTGGTGATGAAAAGGTTATCAGTCTATTATTTTAAATGTAATATGTCTTCAACTCATTCTAATAAGTAATATACAACCGACATACGTTTCTCTGGCGTTAGTTGAAAGCTTTCTTCCCATAGTTAATTTTACAACAAAAATAATACAGGCCTATAATTGTGCATTAGATTAAACAAAATGGTTAAATATGAATGTTTTAATTCAATCATGTCTATATCAAAATTATTTGGTCTAGCACCTTTTTCTATTGTAAGTGACAAAACTGCTAACACAAAACTTTTCGAGTTGTCAAAATTCTGGATAACCTATATCATAATTTTTGTTTTGTCCAGCACCATATTTCAAATTATAATATTTTATAATGTAGATGATTGGTCGAATGAAGTTGTGATGAGAAATATTTACAGATTTGTATACAATATTACTGTATTTTTTGTCACCCTTATTCAACTTATAAACTTAATTAATGCAAAAAAAATAATTTCAATAACAAATGTACTTTTATCCATGAATTTAAAAATTAATAACAACGAGAAAGAAAGGAAAATTAAGAAATTATTTCAATTTTGTTCTATACTATCAATAATAATAATAAATATTCCCTTATTAGTACTATTCAATTATTTACCTAACTTTAAATCACAAGGAATTTTATTTACTACAGCAACTGCTATCAAAATTTCAATATTTACATTGCCTTTTCTACAATTGATTCAATTTCTTACCATAACTAGAGAAAAAATGGTGTCTGTAAATTCTAATATGGAAAAGTTGGGTAGATGTAATAATATTTCCAGGGTTTGCAAGAATCGTGTAAAATTAAATTTCAATTCACACTTGATAAATCAAAATATAAATGATTCAAGATATGAATCTGTACTATTACTGGCAATGAGAAAAGTTCATAATTTGCTGTGTGAATTAGCTGAAGAATTAAGTCTCTCATATTGTGTGCAAACAACAATATATGTAGCTTCGACGTTGATACTGGTTACAGTTGGTGCATTCACCAGTGTGAGATTAATATTATTTTCTCATTCAAGTTACATTTATAACGTTATCGTGTTTTTACTGATGTTCCATGTTGTTGGTCATGCAACAGAAATTGCTTACATGTTATGGTTATGGAGCAAAATTTCTTTTGAGGTAAGATATATGAAATATATTTTTGTTAAGGGTATATGAAAAATGTATATATACAGTTGGGTGTGCCCAAAAATTCGAACTATTTTATTATTAACGCATACCCTATTACGTTATTTGTATGATGTTAAAACAATAACTTGTAAGTACAGTTTGGTGTATGTAGGCCCACGGCAACCTGTGCCAACTTGCTCTGAAACATGTCAATATTTGCTAAGCAAGACGAACGAAATTTGTACAATAATTTTTATTATTGTAAAACAGTAAGTAGTTATTCGTTTTGGGCACATTAATGTTTTATTTACTAAATAGACTTATAGTTATAGAATCGTTCTATACTAACCCGGTACATATTTTCACGTCTAATGTTTGGCATGGAGTCGGCACGGGTTGTCAGGATCCAATCGCAATAATATTAGTTATTTGAGTGATTGAGATCAAACAGAAAAAAATACAGGGTGTGTGAATTTGATTTTACAAAAAACAACTCCTTTATATGTTGAGACACCCTAATATACATCTTCTAAGGTAATTAAAATACTAATATTTCATATGAAATAAAAAAAATTATTTCATACGAAATTTAAAAAAATCCATTTGTGGTAAGAGGTAGAAATGTTAAGATACGAGTAAATAGGGCCTAGGTAACTCTTATTGTCAAGGACATATACTGAAATACACTGTCATTCACTAAATGAAGCCGGTTAAAGGGCTCACTAGGGGCCAGTTTCACCAATAGAGGTAACTGTATTACGCCAGTTTTCTCCATATATAATACATAGCTTAAACTGGCGTATTACAGTTACCTCTGTTGGTGAAACCGACTTTAGGTGACACAATCCTACCTCGGGTAGGCTGACAAGGTAAGACACTGCTATACATTGGGAGTGCTTCTGCATGCGGGTAGGAGCGGGGGTCCGCCTTCCACACCTAATGAACACTTATTAACCGCCATGTGACTAAACTAACTCATTGGCACTTGCGAAACCTGAGGTTCATGACAGCGCGATCATAAAGTTGTCCATACATCATTATCCTGAACTAATATCTTCCAATCATTCCCTGTATATTTCGAATCCTCTAAAACTGTTCATGTCTTTCTCCCACCTTATATTTGACATTTCTACTGGCATTTTTCCTTCTAGTTTTGGTATAAGATGTTTCTATGCTCCTCATTAATTTCCCTTCACCTATCTGGTCTGTACTTCAGTGCACTATTAGGAAAGCTTTCAAATATCATTATAGGCCTACATAGGTATCGCCTCTACTGCTCTCTGTTTGTGAGATATATTGTTGACTTATAGACCTTTTCTTATTGTTGCATTAGGAAATTGATCTCTTCTGGCGATCCCGATTAATAATCTGTGGAAACTCATCTGTTTTATTTCTAATTATCTTTAATCTTTCTTTCTGAGAATCCATGTTTCTGATCCAAACACCAATGCATGTATAGCTGTTATTTTATAGAGACTTATCTGCATGTCTCTTTTCATATTTTCTCAAAATGTCTCCTGATAATACCACTAATTTTATTACATTTGGAAACTTTATTCCGAGAGGTATACCGGCAGTAGCATTTCTACCGAAAGAGTTACCCATGACGGAAAGGTCGAAAGCGAAAACCGGGACGAAAAAAGTATCTTGGTTAAAACAGTGTCGATCTTTCACCATAAAAATACAACCGTCAAGAAACGCGGACGTGAGCTCCAACGGGGTTCAATTTTCCGGAGGTAAAATAGTCTCCTATTTGGTTTTCCAGGCGGGGACTATTTCAGGGAATCCATGTCAAAAGCTCAAACACAGGGACGTGTTCTTAGGAACTGTGCCGGTTCGCTCAGGGTAGAATATGATCACTCAGGAATGTTTATATTATACACATTTTATTTCAATTTATTGTACAATTTGTGTGTACAATGGTATTTACAATGTTTGATATTTTACTATCTTGGAGTGGAGTTCATGAATTACTTCCGCCCACGTGTTTTTAATATCACCTTCGCGAACGGCAACTGAAGAACTTGACTACTGCAGAACGTAGGAGCGTGAGCGTGTTTTCACACGCGTCCTCGCCTTAAAGGGCGATGGCTCCTCCCATAAGTCGCCATCCCCTCTCCGAGTGTATATGTTATTCATTATCATATAGCTTAGAAGGGTAGGTACCATTCGTTTAGGTTTCTATGTTGGTAATAGACTCGTGTGCACGTTTGTGCGCCTTCCAGTTATTACTATTAATGGTACATTTTAATACCCACGAGTCTATTACTTCTTGCCACAGAACATGGAATGTTAGGACATTACAAAACAGTGGAACATAACAGTATTAATGTGGGAATTAGATAAATCAATCTTCGATATAGTCGCTTCTCAGGAAGTTAGATGGCAAGAAGAAAGTAGTCATGAATCAGGAAGCTTTGGATTATACTATGGGGATGCAGCGAGACCTGAATTTGCAACGGGTTCTTTAGTCCGAAGGAGGATCCTATCCTTTATCCGAAATATTATGTTTATTATACATAGACCGAAGAGAGATGAACAGACATGCGGATGAAGAAGACTACATAATAATGAGCTACATGATCTATATACAAAACCAGATATATTAAGAACAATTAAGTCTTATAGACTACTAAGAACAGGACATGTGGTAAGAATGGGGAATGAACTAGGGGCATGGAATCTTCTTGTAGGAAAACCAAAGAGAAAACGCCAATTAGTAGACCAAGAATGAGGTGGGAGGATAGCATTAACCATGATTTGAAGGAATTTGATTATACAGAGGATTAATGGAAAACATTAGCTCAGGACAGAGATGTGAGGAGAGGTTATGTCCGAACGACCATGAACCTACGGTGCAAATAAACTATTTAGTTTTTGGAAATTTTATTATTAAAATCCTCTATATCATTATGTGATATCATATTTCAGAATAATTGAAGTTTTAATTTGTGCAATGGTTTGATCACACTGGTCAACATGATGTTTGTCTCATGAGTACCAATAGTTGCAGTTTTTTTATCGTGTTTTCAAATATGTATTCGGAATTTCACCATTACCCAGAGTTTTTTATTTCAATTTCAATTAGTGGATTTAAATAATTATTTTCTGCTTAACAAACTTTAAAGGGATTACGTCAAAATCAAAACATACAGTGGTGTACCCTGACTTGCAATCTGCAATGAGACCAGTTCCACACTGCGAAGAATTGCCCATACCAAAGCCTCCAGAACATGTGACATTAGATGAAGAGAGCTCAGATTCTGATGGAAGTAAGGAAGAAGAAGAAACAGATTTTGGTGATACAACTATTGAACAAAGCTGTTCATATGAGCTTCATTTATTGACTCAACAAGATCTTAACGATCTCATACGAGATTTAAAGTTATGCAAAAACCAGTCTGAAATGCTTGGTTTCCGGCTAAAAGGATGGAATCTCTCGGAAACTTTGTGTGATGGTGAAAAGCCGATATCATATTAGAATTCAGGAGAAAAAATACTATCAGAATCACACATTTTTCTTTCTGAGACAAAAAAAAAGTTTCCTTTTTGTTGCTCATTGTCATCAATCACTATTTTAACCTGCCTTATACTACTACTACTGTTATATAATAATAATAATAATAATAATAATATAATAATAATAATAATAATAATAATTATTATTATTATTATTATATTATTAAAATACTAAATCATATCTTACAAATTTTTAATCAAGATAACCTATCTAAAAAATATATATACCTAAGTTTCTTATTCATTAGTATAATGTTTTTTATTATTATTATTATTATATTATTATTATTATTATTATTATTATTGTTTTTAAGAAGATCAGCTGGAAAATTTAGAATGGATAGAATACGAAATAAAGAAATAAGGGAAATTATGGGTGTACAAGAGGAGCCGGACATCATAGACATCATAGAAAAGAAACGATTGCAGTGGTATGGTCATGTCAAACGAATGCCAGAGCAAAGATTGCCAAAAATTGTTATGGAATGGATCCCAATAGAAAGGAGGAAGAGAGGAAGATCGAAGAAAACTTGGATAGAAGGGGTACAAGCAGCTATGAATATCAGAGGAATGGAGGAAGATCAGAGGAATGGAGGAAGATCAATGGATGGATAGAGAGGAATGGCGTTTGGTTTCCGGAAGACGGCGGCAGCTGCCATGATACCGGATGATGATGATGATGATGATATTATTATTATTGTTATTATTATTATTATTACTATTATTATTATGATTATATTCAGCATATAAAATGCTGTATGTAATAAAAATCTACATTGCCTTTTTTATTGTATTAAATTAGTACATATTTCATATATAATTTATTCTAAGTATGTAGTTGCATGTTTATGCTGTTTGAGTGGAAGAGAAGAACTTATGGCCTCAAATCCCCCAGAATGTTTAAAACATTACACTTATTGTTATTATTATTATTATTATCTATTATTATTATTATTATTATATTATTATTTATCATCATCATCATCATCATTATTGATTAATGTGCTTTTGGAAGAGTGGCGCTATTATTGTTCATTAGTATAATTTATTATTTAATCATTTATTCATATTCTTAAAATATTAATCAATATTCGACTAATCTATTAAGCAAGGTAACCAATTTGAAGAAGTTACAATATTCGATTTCATTAGTGTAATGCTTATACATGCAATACACTAGTCTAATCGTGTAAAGGTAATTCTTTGCGTGCAGTAGTTTACCAATTATATCTGATATTAGTGATTAACAGATTATCAGTTTATTACTTTAAATGTAATACATCTTGAACTTAATCCAATAAGAAATATTCAACCGGAATTAGTTTCTCTGTCGCACTTGAAACTTTCTTCCCATAGTTTCTTTACAATACGAGAATATACATAATTACATATTAGATAAAACAAAATGGATAATTACGATTTTTAAATTCAATCATGTCTGTATCAAAATTGTTTGGTCTAGCATATTTTTTCTATTGTAAGTGACAAAAGTACTAACACAAAAATTTACGAGTTATCAATATTCTGGATAACCTATACAATAATTTTGTATTGTCCAGTACTACATTTCAAATTATAATTTTGCTAATGCAGATGATTGGTCGGATGAAGTTGTGATGAGTGGATATTTACAGATTTATATACAATATTACGTATTTTTTGTCACCCTTATTCACTTATAAACTTAATTAATGCAAAACAATTAATTTCAATAACAAATGTACTTTTATCCATGAATTTAAATATTAATAAAGACGAAAAATAAATAAAAATGAAGAAAATATTTCAATTTAGTTCTATACTATTCAATAATAATCAATACATATTCCCTTATTAGTACTATTCAATTATTTACCCTAACATTAAATCACAAGGATTTATTTACTTTACTACAGCAACTGCTATCAAAAATTCCATATTTACATTGCCTTTTCTACAATTGATTCAATTTCTTACCATAACTAGAGAAAAAATAGGTATTTGTACATTCTAATATAAAAAACTTGGGAAGATATAATAATATTTCCAGGGTTTCGAAAGAATCGTGTAAAATTAAACTTTAAATTCACACTTGATAAATCAAAATATAATGATTCAAGATATGAATCTGTAACTGATTACTGACAATGAGAAAAGTTCATATTTGCTGTGTGAATTAGCTGAAGAACTAAGTTCTCAATTGTGTGCAAACAACAATATATGTAGCATTGACGTTGATACTGGTTACAGTTGGTGCATTCACCAGTGTGAGATTAATATTATTTTCTCATTCAAGTTACATTTATAACGTTATCGTGTTTTACTGATGTTCCATGTTGTTGGTCATGCAACAGAAATTGCTTACATGTTATGGTTATGGAGCAAAATTTCTTTTGAGGTAAGATATAATGAAATATATTTTTGTTAAGGGTATATGAAAAATGTATATATATCAGTGGGGTTGCCCAAAAATTCGAATATTTTATTATTAACGCATACCCATTACGTATTTGTATGGATGTTAAAACAATAACTTGTAAGTACAGTTTGGTGTATGTAGGCCCACGGCAAACCTGTGCCAACTTGCTCTGAAAATGTCAATATTTGCTAAGCAAGACGAACGAAATTTGTACAATAATTTTTATTATTGTAAAACAGTAAGTAGTTATTGTTTTGGGCACATTAATGTTTTATTTACTAAATAGACTTATAGTTATAGAATCGTTCTATACTAACCGGTACATATTTCACACGTCTAATGTTTGGCATGGAGTCGGCACGGGTTGTCAGGATCCAATCGCAATAATATTAGTTATTTGAGTGATTGAGATCAAACAGAAAAAAAATACAGGGTGTGTGAATTTGATTTTACAAAAAACAACTCCTTTATATGTTGAGACACCCTAATATACATCTTCTAAGTAATTAAAATACTAATATTCATATGAAATAAAAAAAAAATATTTCATACGAAATTTAAAAAAATCCATTTGTGGTAAGAGGTAGAAATGTTAAGATACGAGTAAATAGGGCCTAGGTAACTCTTATTGTCAAGGACATATACTGAAATACACTGTCATTCACTAAATGAAGCCGGTTAAAGGGCTCACTAGGGGCCAGTTTCACCAATAGAGGTAACTGTATTACGCCAGTTTTCTCCATATATAATACATAGCTTAAACTGGCGTATTACAGTTACCTCTGTTGGTGAAACCGACTTTAGGTGACACAATCCTACCTCGGGTAGGCTGACAAGGTAAGACACTGCTATACATTGGGAGTGCTTCTGCATGCGGGTAGGAGCGGGGGTCCGCCTTCCACACCTAATGAACACTTATTAACCGCCATGTGACTAAACTAACTCATTGGCACTTGCGAAACCTGAGGTTCATGACAGCGCGATCATAAAGTTGTCCATACATCATTATCCTGAACTAATATCTTCCAATCATTCCCTGTATATTTCGAATCCTCTAAAACTGTTCATGTCTTTCTCCCACCTTATATTTGACATTTCTACTGGCATTTTTCCTTCTAGTTTTGGTATAAGATGTTTCTATGCTCCTCATTAATTTCCCTTCACCTATCTGGTCTGTACTTCAGTGCACTATTAGGAAAGCTTTCAAATATCATTATAGGCCTACATAGGTATCGCCTCTACTGCTCTCTGTTTGTGAGATATATTGTTGACTTATAGACCTTTTCTTTGGTTGCATTAGGAAATTGATCTCTTCTGGCGATCCCGATTAATAACTGTGGAAACTCATCTGGTTTATTTCTAATTATCTTTAATCTTTCTTTCTGAGAATCCATGTTCTTGATCCAAAACACCAATGCATGTATAGCTGTTATTTTATAGAGACTTATCTGCATGTCTCTTTTCATATTTTCTCAAAATGTCTCCTGATAATACCACTAATTTTATTACATTTGGAAACTTTATTCCGAGAGGTATACCGGCAAGTAGCATTTCTACCGAAAGAGTTACCCATGACGGAAAGGTCGAAAGCGAAAACCGGGACGAAAAAAGTATCTTGGTTAAAACAGTGTCGATCTTTCACCATAAAAATACAACCTTCAAGAAAACGCGGACGTGAGCTCCAACGGGGTTCAATTTTCCGGAGGTAAAATAGTCTCCTATTTGGTTTTCCAGGCGGGGAACTATTCAGGGAATCCATGTCAAAAGCTCAAACACAGGGACGTGTTCTTAGGAACTGTGCCGGTTCGCTCAGGGTAGAATATGATCACTCAGGAATGTTTATATTATACACATTTTATTTCAATTTATTGTACAATTTGGTGTGTACAATGGTATTTACAATGTTTGATATTTTACTATCTTGGAGTGGAGTTCATGAATTACTTCCGCCCACGTGTTTTTAATATCACCTTCGCGAACGGCAACTGAAGAACTTGACTACTGCAGAACGTAGGAGCGTGAGCGTGTTTTCACACGCGTCCTCGCCTTAAAGGGCGATGGCTCCTCCCATAAGTCGCCATCCCCTCTCCGAGTGTATATGTTATTCATTATCATATAGCTTAGAAGGGTAGGTACCATTCGTTTAGGTTTCTATGTTGGTAATAGACTCGTGTGCACGTTTGTGCGCCTTCCAGTTATTACTATTAATGGTACATTTTAATACCCACGAGTCTATTACTTCTTGCCACAGAACATGGAATGTTAGGACATTACAAAACAGTGGAACATAACAGTATTAATGTGGGAATTAGATAAATCAATCTTCGATATAGTCGCTTCTCAGGAAGTTAGATGGCAAGAAGAAAGTAGTCATGAATCAGGAAGCTTTGGATTATACTATGGGGATGCAGCGAGACCTGAATTTGCAACGGGTTCTTTGTCCGAAGGAGGATCCTATCCTTTATCCGAAATATTATGTTTATCATACATAGACCGAAGAGAGATGAACAGACATGCGGATGAAGAAGACTACATAATAATGAGCTACATGATCTATATACAAAACCAGATATATTAAGAACAATTAAGTCTTATAGACTACTAAGAACAGGACATGTGGTAAGAATGGGGAATGAACTAGGGGCATGGAATCTTCTTGTAGGAAAAACCAAGAGAGAAAACGCCAATTAGTAGGACCAAGAATGAGGTGGGAGGATAGCATTAACCATGATTTGAAGGAATTTGATTATACAGAGGATTAATGGAAAACATTAGCTCAGGACAGAGATGTGAGGAGAGGTTATGTCCGAACGACCATGAACCTACGGTGCAAATAAACTATTTAGTTTTTGGAAATTTTATTATTAAAATCCTCTATATCATTATGTGATATCATATTTCAGAATAATTGAAGTTTTAATTTGTGCAATGGTTTGATCACACTGGTCAACATGATGTTTGTCTCATGAGTACCAATAGTTGCAGTTTTTTTATCGTGTTTTCAAATATGTATTCGGAATTTCACCATTACCCAGAGTTTTTTATTTCAATTTCAATAGTGGATTTAAATAATTATTTTCTGCTTAACAAACTTTAAAGGGATTACGTCAAAATCAAACACATACAGTGGTGTACCCTGACTTGCAATCTGCAATGAGACCAGTTCCACACTGCGAAGAATTGCCCATACCAAAGCCTCCAGAACATGTGACATTAGATGAAGAGAGCTCAGATTCTGATGGAAGTAAGGAAGAAGAAGAAACAGATTTTGGTGATACAACTATTGAACAAAGCTGTTCATATGAGCTTCATTTATTGACTCAACAAGATCTTAACGATCTCATACGAGATTTAAAGTTATGCAAAAAACCAGTCTGAAATGCTTGGTTTCCGGCTAAAAGGATGGAATCTCTCGGAAACTTTGTGTGATGGTGAAAAGCCGATATCATATTAGAATTCAGGAGAAAAAATACTATCAGAATCACACATTTTTCTTTCTGAGACAAAAAAAAAGTTTCCTTTTTGTTGCTCATTGTCATCAATCACTATTTTAACCTGCCTTATACTACTACTACTGTTATAATAATAATAATAATAATAATAATAATAATAATAATAATAATAATAATTATTATTATTATTATTATTATTAAAATACTAAATCATATCTTACAAATTTCTTAATCAAGATAACCTATCTAGAAAATATATATACCTAAGTTTCTTATTCATTAGTATAATGTTTTATTATTATTATTATTATTATTATTATTATTATTATTATTATTATTGTTTTAAGAAGATCAGCTGGAAAATTTAGAATGGATAGAATACGAAATAAAGAAATAAGGGAAATTATGGGTGTACAAGAGGAGCCGGACATCATAGACATCATAGAAAAGAAACGATTGCAGTGGTATGGTCATGTCAAACGAATGCCAGAGCAAAGATTGCCAAAAATTGTTATGGAATGGATCCCAATAGAAAGGAGGAAGAGAGGAAGATCGAAGAAAACTTGGATAGAAGGGGTACAAGCAGCTATGAATATCAGAGGAATGGAGGAAGATCAGAGGAATGGAGGAAGATCAATGGATGGATAGAGAGGAATGGCGTTTGGTTTCCGGAAGACGGCGGCAGCTGCCATGATACCGGATGATGATGATGATGATGATTATTATTATTATTGTTATTATTATTATTATTACTATTATTATTATGATTATATTCAGCATATAAAATGCTGTATGTATATAAAATCTACATTGCCTTTTTTATTGTATTAAAATTAGTACATATTTCATATATAATTTATTCTAAGTATGTAGTTGCATGTTTATGCTGTTTGAGTGGAAGAGAAGAACTTATGGCCTCAAATCCCCCAGAATGTTTAAAACATTACAATTATTGTTATTATTATTATTATTATTATTATTATTATTATTATTATTATTATTATTATTATCATCATCATCATCATCATTATTGATTAATGTGCTTTTGGAAGAGTGGCGCTATTATTGTTCATTAGTATAATTTTTATTATTTATCATTTATTCATATTCTTAAAATATTAATCAATATTCGACTAATCTATTAAGCAAGGTAACCAATTTGAAGAAGTTACAATATTCGATTTCATTAGTGTAATGCTTATACATCAATAGCTATCTAATCGTGTAAAGGTAATTCTTTGCGTGCAGTAGTTTACCAATTATATCTGATATTAGTGATTAACAGATTATCAGTTTATTACTTTAAATGTAATACATCTTGAACTTAATCCAATAAGAAATATTCAACCGGAATTAGTTTCTCTGTCGCACTTGAAACTTTCTTCCCATAGTTTCTTTACAATACGAGAATAATACATAATTACATATTAGATAAAACAAAATGGATAATTACGATTTTTTAAATTCAATCATGTCTGTATCAAAATTGTTTGGTCTAGCATATTTTTCTATTGTAAGTGACAAAAGTACTAACACAAAAATTTACGAGTTATCAATATTCTGGATAACCTATACAATAATTTTTGTATTGTCCAGTACTACATTTCAAATTATAATTTTTGCTAATGCAGATGATTGGTCGGATGAAGTTGTGATGAGTGGAATTTACAGATTTATATACAATATTACTGTATTTTTTGTCACCCTTATTCAACTTATAAACTTAATTAATGCAAAACAATTAATTTCAATAATAAATGTACTTTTATCCATGAATTTAAATATTAATAAAGACGAAAAATAAATAAAAATGAAGAAAATATTTGAATTTAGTTCTGTACTATTAATAATAATCATACATATTCCTTTATTAGTACTTTTCAATTATTTCCCTAAAATTAAATCACAAGGAATTCTATTTACTACAGCAACTGCTATCAAAAGTACCATATTTACATTGCCTTTTCTACAATTGATTCAATTTCTTACCATAACTAGAGAAAAATATGTATTTGTACATTCTAATATAAAAAACTTGGGAAGATATAATAATATTTCCAGGGTTTCAAAAAATCGTGTAAAATTAAACTTTAATTCACACTTGATAAATCATAGTATAAATGATTCAAGATACGATTCTGTAATGTTATTGACAATGGGATAAGTTCGTCATTTGCTGTGTGAATTAGCTGAAGAACTAAGTATCTCATATTGTGTGCAAACAACAATGTATATAGCATTGACTTTCATGCAGATTACAGTTGGTGCATTCACCAGTGTGAGGTTACGTTTATTTTCTTATTCAATTTATATTTATAATGTTATCGTGTATTTAATGATGTTCTACATTGTTGGTCATGCAACAGGAATCACTTACATATTATTGTTATGGATCAGAATTTATTTTGAGGTAAGAGTTACGAAATGTTTAGATATATAGGGTCTAGGTAACTTTTATTGTTAAGGACATAACTGAAATATACAGTCATTCACTGAACCACGCCTGTTAATAAGTCCTCAGTAAAGGCTATCCGCTCTTGAAGTAATCCTCATTAAATCAAAACCATGTACCTGCTCGTTTTTCATTGTATATGGGCACCGACGTACCATGTAAAATCAATAAGTACGCGAAAAAGTAGTTCCCTTCATTAAATTAAAAACATGTCCACTGAATATACTTGTAATTCTTCATGAATTAAAATAATAATCCTCAAAACCTAGACAATATTTTAAAATATACCTAATAAATAATTGGGGCACGCCGTAGCGTAGTGGTTAAGGCACTGAGCTACAAGCCGGAGGGTCGAGGGTTCAAGTCCCGTTGGGGTCAGGATTTTTAAACTGACCCAAACCCTCTGGCGGCACTATGGCCCTGGGGTCGACTCAGCCTCTAACGGAAATGAGTACCAGACGCTTGTTCTGGGGGTAAAGACGGCCGTCACGCAGGGCTGACAACCCGGCTGACATAAAGTGCCGATTGTCTAGAAAAAGTGGGAGCCCTAACCTCCTACTACCCCAAGGGCCTCCGGGTCTGTTGTGGGATCACTTTTTAATAAATAATTACAACTCTAGAGGAGAAATTACCTCAGGAATGTGCAAAATTTGAATTTTCATTTTTTTGCTCATATTCATACCTTGAAGTGTGTTCTATATGAATATAAATTGGTTTTGCATCACAAACTTATTTAAACGTCCTAAGTGTGGGTTTAAAGGACTTGCTGCAGGGTAGGACTGCGAGTAGTGTAAAACTCTAAACTCAATTTCCCGCTACTTTTGTTTTTGCGAGCCTTATGTTCCTTTTTCTGAAACTATTCATCCCAAAGAAATAACATTTTTACAGCTATTTGTCTGGTACTTAGACATAAACTGGCAATTTTTCAATATTTTAAAGTTATTGTTAAGGGCACAATAATTATTTTCAAAATGAACCAAAAAATAGCATTGTTTTTAAAAATATTCTTACTGTTTCATTTTTAATGCTGTGTTCTGGTAAAAATGTGATTTTATTGCCAAATAGTGAATGTATATGTGAGGAGAAAATTAATGTTCTACTGTTAACAGTTTTTCTGGTAAGGAACATTAAAAAATTAGAACACTTTACATGGCGGAGATAAAAGGTAACTTCTCCCCTTAAAATAGTTTATTACATATGGACGATTAATTTGAGTCATGCTTCAATCGATTCTGATTCGAGTCTTCCCTTGCTGTGCCGCCACCTAAATTTTTAAAACATAAGTCTCGCAAACCTTTGACTGGTAGTAAAAAAAAAGTTATTTTAAATGTATTTCACTTACTCAGTGAAAAATCTCACCAGCTTTCTTGTAATCTACACCATTCAATGATAACATGCCTTATATACTTCACACGTGCTCCCTGTCAATGTGACAGTAATTGTGGTGCAAATGGCGGAAGGATACAATTAGCGTTCGTGTATGTTAGGATCCCTCTAAGAACGGATAAGGCATAGGTGTGAAAAGATCTCTCCTATTCATCCCTACGTCTGATAGGCTGACAAGGTAAGACACTGCTATTCATTGATGGTGCATCTGCATGCGGTAGTAGCCTTTTCACACCTTGTGAGCACTTATTAACAGTCCTGCGACAAAACTTGACAATTGCGAATCCGGAGGTTCATAACAGCGTATCTAAAATTTTCCAATCATTCCTTGTACCTCTATATTTAAAACCTTCAAATCTGTTCATGTTTTTTCCCACCTCTTTCTTGGCCTTCCTACTGTCATTTTTCCTTCTGGTTTTGGTATAAGACTTTTCTATGCTCCTCTTTTAATCCCATGCGTGCCACATGTCCTACCCGTCGCAGTCTACGAGGCATAACTATTGTTATTATTATATCTGGTTTCCTATAAATATTATGTAGCTCACTGTTACATAGTGTTCTCCATTCGCCTGTCGGTTCGTCTCTTCTCAGTCCAAAACATTTTCTAAGCACTATATTCTCAAATATTAGTAACTTTTCTCCTCCGTTATAGTAAGAGATCATGTTTCACATTAATATATTATTATTTTAAGAATAACCATTTGATATACTTTTAGTTTACCATATTTTGTGAGACGTTAGGATGACGGATACTCTATAAAACATAATAACGTACACAGGCATTGTCTAACATAATAAAAATACTAATATTCCATACGAAATATCAAAATTACTTTTGAGGTAATAGATATGAAAGGTTAAGATAGATTGATAGATAAATGTAAGTAGGTACGTATGTAGATAAATAGCTAAGTAGAAAACTATTATTTAACAAAGTGCACATTTTAAAACGCACAAACATTAAGATGATAAAATTGTGATGTTTCACTTTGAATAAAACGGGTATGCTAGCCTGTTTTAAGTTAGGCTTATAAGGATATAACTGTATTTAATCTTCTCTGGGACCACGTATATTTACGATTAAAAATAATTTCATTCACTATTTAGAATTTACATTTTGGCTTACAAACTTAATATCTCGGAGAGCGGAGAAGATCCTCCTTCTAGTAGAACGGCTACATCCAAGGGCGATTTATATAATCCTCGCGTTAATATTTCAGGTGCCTTACTAATATATATCGTATCAAATTCCAAGTTCCTAAGAACATGCCCCTTTGTTTAGCATTTGGGCATGAATTCCTTGAAGTATTCCTTGCCCGGAGAACTGAATTGGGACTATTTTAATTCTGGAAAATTTATCCCAGTTGAACCTATGTAAGCTTTTCTTGACGGTTGAATTCTCACATTGAACGATCGTCATTCTTTCGACCAAGGTACTTTTTTCGTCCGACTTATTGCCTTCGAACCGTCCGGCATGCGTAACCCTTTCGGCAGCAATGCTACCACCGGCATAGCTCTCGGGGTTATTTAAGCACGCAAACCACTCCACCATGATAAGGTAAATATATACTATGGAGGGAATCCACAGATCTATTCACATTTATATTAATTGCTGCTTTATTCATTTCACATGTCCTGCCTATTGCAGAAAATTTATTAATATGATACAAGTAGTAAAAACACAAAAAATATATGAGATTATAATATTAGGTAAATATTTATACTACTTAAAATACGATAAATCAAATCAATATTATTAGAGACTGTAAAATCAGAAACCATAAATTAATCCACTGAAATACCAATTACAAAAAGAGAGATTTAATTTTTTTTAATAAGCTATTGTCCGGTATTCCTAATATTTTTGTGATAAGGAGTTCCAGTAGAGTTTAGAAGTAGATACGGTATAGAAATAAGAATATGGGAGGTTTTGTATTTTGGGATGTGAATATACAAGCTAGACAAAACAGAAAACAGTAGGTCTATCATTAGAGGTAAATTTAAAATTATAAATACGGTTGAAAATATAACAGGCAGAAAACAAATGTAAGTCCCGCGCCGTAGCCGAGCGGTTAAGGTAGGAAGCCTTGGCGCAGATCTACGGGACTTGCGCTGGTTCGAGTCTCCATGGGGGAAGAAATTTTCTCATGGTATTTCGGCCAGTATGGGACCGGTGCCCACCCAGCATCGTGAGGCAATTGGGTAGCTACAATAAGTAGCGGCTCCAGGTTGAGGAACCAGCTATAACGGCTGGGGGACTCGACATGCTAACCACATGTCACCCCCTACACTGGCTGTTGATCATTTACCTCTGTGATTAACACATGTGGATGTGAAGGGCCAGCAGCCGGCTGGTAAAAGGGCAACCGCTGAAAAGTGGAAAGACCCTCAATCGGAAGAAAACAAATGTAGAGAGCTTATACGGTGCGTCCCACACAAAACTGGGCTTGGCAGACAACCGTGCGCTGTTGTATTTATGACTCACTCACTGCATAATTTTTACAGAAATAACCCTCACACCACAGATTAAACTAAAAAAACAATATCACAACAGAAATTAGATCAATTACGCAACAAGAATTTATGGATGTGAATAGCTGTTTCATTAGAAGGTCCCAGGAATCTTTGAATTCTGAAGTACACCACTTTCAACACCGGCTGTAAAACAAAGGTTAGTACTCATTATAAAGGCTATTGGGTGCACACACAAGCAATGAATATTGGTAACATAATATAATGTAACGTACTGGTAACAATAATATAATATCCGATTATATATACGCGGGAGCGTTCATGTAGTCTGCTTGGCCCAGTCTTATATGGACGCACTGTATATATACTGTATAAGGATCAAAACTAATGGCCGAGGATTGGTTTTGAGTATAAAACGAGATGAATAAAATCAAGAGGTAGGCAAAAGAGAAGATCTTGAGACAGATACATGTCGATTGTTGTCTAATCCATGTAGACGGTTAATATTGTTGAATATTAGGACCAAGAATGATGTGGGAATATTACATTAACCTTGATATGAGGGAGGTAAATTATACAGGGGATGATTGGAAAATTTTAGCTCATGATAGGGATGTACGGAGGGGTTATATCCGCGCGGCCTGTAGCACCGGGTTCAATAGTGCCAGTGACTGAGTTAATAAGTAATTATTTCGCAGTCTTTAATTTTTGGACGAACATAGAATTTACTGTTCGCAGCCGAGATTTTAATGCGAAATCAAATGATATTATTCAAACATCTTGAAGAAAATCTGATGTAAGCAATTTTATAACCAGGCCAAAAATTATACTATGGGATAATAAAAACTAGAGATTTGGAATACTCAGACATGCAATGAACAAAATGATGTTGATGTTCGAGGATGTTTATTGAACTCACCATAAGAATTGTTGCCGATAGCGCCAAAAGAAAAAAAATACTATTATTGCACATTTCAAAGAGCAAAATGCGTTGGACTTAAAGCATAAAGAGTGTATATAAAGCAGGAATTCAAAGAACCAGTTGCGGAAAAGCATTGAATGTTGGTAGAACATATTTCCGGCATCGACTCTGAGAAAATCTAATATATAAAAATGAATGTTTGTTTGTTTGTTGGTTTGTTTGTTTATTTGTTCGTACTTTATGCGCGGCCATAACGTTGATCCGATAGCGATGGGACTTGTTTGCAAAATGTTCAGGGGATTCCCGGTATGAACATAGGCTATAAGAGAGTTGTGATACTCAACTCCTACACCCTTAAAAATCGCCCTTTGTAGTGGAAAACGTGAAAAAAGTAGTTCTTTGGACGTTTAAATGGCTTACGCTACCTAAACCATAACAAATACACAAAATTAATGTACACATAATTTAATATTTCAAAAAGCTCTACAAAAAAGTCCGCGACAGCATATGTTTATCTCTTACGGATAACTCACAATAACCATTTTTGTCTTTCATTGATGCCGAAAAGATCGAGACAAATGTGTAGATTCCTGTGCATGGCGGGTATTCTTTTACGGATAACTCACAATAACGAATTTTGTCTTTTAGCTCATTTATGTCAACAAGATCGAGATAAGTAGATTCCTGAGCAACACCGGATAATCAGCACGGGTAATCTTAAAATAATTACGATATACATGTATAATTATTTTTCATTTTACTTATTCAACTAATCATAAGAAGTACATTAATTTTGGTCTTTCATCTCATTTATGCCAAGAAGATCGAAATGAGTAGATTCCTGGACAACGCCGGGTAAACAGTACGGGGTATCTAAGAATATAAATTTATAATTATTTTTCCTTTTAGGCCTACTTATTCAACTAAACATAAAAGGACATTAATTTTCATTTATTTAGGCGTGACAGCACACGCCGGGTATTAGCTAGTTATACATAAAAAAAATGTTTTAATTCACCTAGGCGAATGCGTTATATTTGATAAAAAATATTATTCAGAAAACAAATAGTATATTTTTCCATTTTTAAACAGAAATTATAACTCAATAAATATGTGAAGATTTATACTTTGTTTGCTGTACAACTCGTAATAAAATTTGATAATACTAAAAATAAAAAAAAATATTAGTGATTAATTAGGTTGAATATTCAATTGATTAGTGGAATATTCATTATATTAAAGTTTGTGCTATCATACAGATCATTATCATTAAATTTAATCAACTTTAATAGCCCAATATATAGTTCTTTACTTAAGTAAAATATCTCAAAATTAATATAGCCTTTAAATTAATTGAAGGCTAGTTCGATATTAGGGCAATAGTGTATTGCAAGGAAAATTCCAGTAATAAGTTGAATTACTAGACATAGTCCTAGTAAAGGTCCAAAATTTCATCATCTTTTGATATTGGAGGGAGAAGGAAGATCAATTAAAGCGTTATTAGCAATTAGTGTTCAATAAGGCACATAACATACACTGATATTTGCTTTTAACATTTGTAAATGAAAATTCATATAAATGGAATTAAGACAGTAACTAAGTTCATTTCAGAACATTCATGAGAACAGTTGTAATTATCTATTAATAATAATTTGTGGAAATGGATCTGTGCGATTTCTTAAATCCTATATTAATTATATCTAGGCTATTTGGTCTTGCTACATTTACAGTAGTTCCCAATAAAATTGCTGGCACTAAAGTATACAAGTTATCGAAATTTTGGCTAATTTACACTATAATTTTCATATTGTTTCAAATTATATTACAAATATCTCCAGTATACAAAACCAATTACGAATCGAATGAAGTAGTATTGACAGCATTGGACGATTATATAACTCAAATCTGCCTAACATTGGTTGTTGTTATTGAAATTATAACCCTTTACAACAGCAATAAATTAATAACTGTCTTAAACAAATTATCGTTAATACATTTGCAAAATGTAACTAATAAAAACAGAGAATCAGTAACGAAATTTGTTAGTTTTGCCAGTGCAATTTTTATAATGTTAACGATACTGTTTTCTGCAATATTTTTATATTATGGATCGCAATTTCAGCCCACAAACAATATTTCATTTTCGGTATTGTTTATCACAAAATTTACTTCATTAGTATTACCTGAGATTCAATGTATTAACTTCTTTACTGCATTAAAAGTCAAGTTCCAACTTCTAAATTCAAATTTAATATCAACAAAACATTTGAACAAGAATTTTGATCGTAATGTAAACAAGCGAACATTTACAAAACTGCTGAGTAGTATTCATTGTTTACTTTGTGATTTAGCTGAAGAATTGAACTGTATACATCATGCTCAAATAACATTATCAATAACACTGGATTTTATCCAGTTTACGATGACATTATTCACAGATTTTCGTATGGTGCTATTTCACAGCATGAATGAATCTACAATCTATCAATATGGCTCAATAACGTGGGCCAGTTTCATTGCACTTAAACTTACAGCTTTATTACGGGTGTACAGTCTTGTATCGTTTGAGGTAAGTAGGAACTCTGTCAGAATTTAAAATTATTAAACATATGAAGGGTACAGGGAAATAACCGGGTAAATCATTTTTTTTTAAAATGGAATTGTGGTGTCATTTGTAAACTTATTATGTACTGAAATGTAAGTTTACAACATAAATATATCAATATTCATAATGTTCAATGTTCTCACAATTGAAGTTATGTTATAAAATGTTATAAATAAATAATAATATAGTACCTTTTATTCTATCTGTCTTCCTCAATTAGAATTGTTTTTTTAATCATAAACCTTATTAGATATTAATCATGAAGACCTTTCAAAAACATGCTTCATCCTCGGCATGGTGCCAATTGGCATGCCGAGGATGAAACATGATTTTGAAAGGCCTTCATGATTAATAATTTAACAAGGTTCTTTATTAAAAATCAATTCTAATTGAAGAAGACGGAAGGAATAAAAAGTACTATATTATTATTTACAACATTTTATAACATAGTGTAATGAGAAGTTAAACTTATGACTCCTTTTTTTTTCGATTTCACATATAAACAGTTGAATAGTATTATGGGAAGTAAGATTTCGGACTGTTCTTTTGTTTTGGTTTCACACAAACAGTTGAATAATGTATAGTATCTATAATGTAATCTTAACTTCTATTACATAAGACTTCTAGTCTTAAGATTCTCCTTAAAAAGTACTATTATTTGGATGTGTGAAACAGTGTTAAGTCATGGGTTTATATACATCCAAATTTTGGCTTAGAAGTAAGGAAGTAATGGATGTTGTACAACAAGAAGCGCCTTTTCTAAGTTTCAAGGAAAAAGTGACTTAAGTGGGATTTTTCTTCTATCCTTTATTTGCTTTTATTCGTTAACGTGCTCCATTATACGTTTCAACTCCAGATTATTGATCTAATTCTTAAAATTACTTAAATTAATGCAGAAAATGAATTAAAATTAAGGTGTAAAATTTTTGTATTCTAATTCGACACTATTTATTTTTCTAATACTTGTGATTTAGCGTATCCGTGTTCAATCCCCAATCGGGACAAATTCCCTGGATGAGTTTTTTGGGGGGGTTTGTTCATCTGTAAAACAAATCTCGGTAAACATCAAGACCTAAATACTCCCGAAAATTATATTGCCTACATAATCATCCATATCATATTCGCCTTGTTTAGTAGTAGTAGGAATGTATTAGAATAAATGAATGAATTAGTGAATTGTGTCCCTGATATTGAGTTGATCACTCATCCAGAGAGGTCCTCTAAGTCCATGTTGCTCTAATTTTTACTTGGATAATCCAGAGTTACAAATTGTCTTCCGACATGTCAAGTGCCTGTAATGCCCGGGTGACGTGGGACACTTTAACAAACCTATAAGTGGGAGGTTTGTTAAGAGCACAACATTTCAGCATAAGGATATTCATAAATACACCTGGACGTCCCCAGATGAAGAAACTCGGAACCAGATAGATCATGTATTAGTGGATAAACGCTGGCACAGTAGCATCATTGATGTTAGATCAGTTAGAGGGACAGACTGCAATTCAGATCATCATCTGGTCAGAGTGAAAATCAGACAACGGCTATCGCTTATGAGAGGAACAAACACTAAAGATGATTCTGTAAAATATGAATTAAAAAACTTGAAAAATGATGAAATGCGGCAAGAATACCAAATCAAAATTGCTAATAGATTTGAAGTACTGGAATCCTCAGATGACAATGTGGCAAACGAAGAAGAAACTGATATAAATAAAGAATGGGAGGCTATAAGAGATACTATTAATTGTCAGCATCAGAAAGCATTGGTTGTTTAAAAAAGAGGCAAAACAAGAAATGGTTTGATGAGGAATGTGCCGACATTGTAAAGAAAAGAAAGCTAGCAAAAATGAAATGGTTACACGAGCCAAATGAGGGTAAATTTAGAGCAATTGGGTAGTGTTAGACGGGAAACCACCAAGTTACTAAAGAGTAAGAAGAGGGAATATTTGAGAGAGAAAGATTAATGATCTTGAAATGAATGCAAAAAAATAGGAACATTAGAGAATTATATCAGGGAATTAGTATAGAGAAGAAGGGGTTTCAGGCTAGAACAAACATAATTCGGAATGAAAATGGGGATATGATTGCAGATTCTAGGAGTATATTAAATAGATGGAAAAGTTACTTTAATCAGCTATTAAATGTACATACAGAAACAAGGACATTGAGGAGGGATAGTTTATAGAACACAAGTAAATGCTAGTGCGGCAGATCATAGTGCCTTTATTCAGGTTGAAATGGGGCGATTGATAAAATTGAAGAATTGTTGTATAAATCATAAGGTTCAGATGAGATCCCAGCAGAACTGAGAACATCAGGGGGAGGGGAAAAATTGATGGACAAGAAAACGCTGCTTGCTTAGTGTGATTTGGAAAAAGAAGCTCTTCCAGATGAATGGAAGGAATCAATTATCGTACCAATTTATAAGAAAGGAGATAAAAATGATTGCAACAACTACAGGGGCATCTCATTACTTTCAACTTCGTACAAAATTCTAACAAATATATTAGTAAGCAGACTTACTCTCTATATTGATGACATTCTAGGAGATCATCAATGTGCATTTAGAAGAAACAGGTCTACAACAGATCAGATTTTCAGTATAAGACAGATTTTAGAAAAGAAATGGGAATATAATGGTACGGTACATCAACTATATGTAGACTTCAAAAAAGCATATGATTCAATTAAGAGGGAGAAGTTATATAGTATCCTGCTGGAGTTCGGAATTCCTGAAAAGTTAGTTAGACTTACACGAATGTGTCTAAATGGCTCAAAGAGTAGGGTGCGTGTAGGCAAACAGTTTTCAGACACTTTTGAAATCCAGAATGGGTTGAAGCAAGGAGATGCAATATCTCCTCTACTATTTAATTTTGTACTAGAGCATGCCATTAAATCTTTAGAGAATGAGGAAGGCTTACAACTGAATGGTATTAATAAGCTGTTAGTTTATGCTGATGATGTAGTACTACTGGGCGATAGCGAGGAGATACTAAAGGACAACACGCACACACTATTGAGTAACACTAGGAAATTGGGACTGGAAGTAAATATCAGTAAAACTAAATATATGGTCACACGTAGAAATTCCGTATATAATGGAAATGGACAGCTAATGACAAATGAGGGAAATTTTGAGGAAGTGGCTGAGTTCAAGTACCTAGGAAAAATAATCACAAATAGGAATGAGATGCACAAAGAAATTAAACATAGGCTCAATTCTGGAAATGCATGCTATTATGCATTGCAGAGACTTTTGATGTCCCAACTCCTTTAAAAAAACGTTAAGCTGAAAATATATACAACTATTATTCTACCAGTTATATTATATGGGTGCGAAACATGGACTCTTACTTTAAGGGAGGAAAGGAGATTACGAGTATTTGAGAATAAAGTTCTTAGGAAAATTTTTGGACCAAAGAGAGATGAACAGACAGGTGAATGGAGAAGACTACATAACAATGAACTACTTGGTCTTTATAGGAATCCAGATATAATAAGAACAGTAAAGTCTCGTAGACTGCGATGGGCAGGACATGTTGCACGTATGGGGAATGAAAGACGTGCATGGAAGCTTCTTGTAGGAAAGCCAGAGGGAAAACGCCCAGTTGGTAGACCGAGAATGAGGTGGGAGAACAACATTAGCTATGATTTGAGGGAAGTAGATTATACAGGGAATGATTGGAAAGCATTAGCTGTGGATAGGGATGTATGGAGTGCTTATGTCCGCGCGGCCATGAACCTACGGGTTCGATAGTGCCAGTGAGTAAGTAAGTATAAGTGGGAGGTTCTATTATCATATATTTACTACCATTTTTAGTCAAAAGGAAGTAGGCTATCTAATTTTTTTTACAATAAAAGTTTTTTTTGCCATAGTAATGTACATATATTTAGTGAAATGATGGTGCAAGGAAACTTTTCAAGTCAAAGAAATTTGTCATTGTGCACAATTAATTGTGAAATTTACATGCGTATAGGAGAAGAAATGGAAAATATAAATTTCAACAATGGAGAGGAACTAAAACCTAGTATTGAATACACTTATTTAGGAACAAAATTAGACCATTCAGGCGATAACACAATGGAAATTAAAAATAGAATTTCACAAACAAAACAAGCAATAAATGCTTTAAACTCTGTTTGGTGCAGCAAAAATATCACAAAAAATAGAAAATTACAAATATATCAAACCATAATTCCGAGCATTTTAACATATGATGCTGAAGTCTGGAAAATTCCTACGAGGGAAATGAAAAGAATTGTAAGTACAGAAATGGGTGTTTTAAGAAGATCAGCTGGAAAATCTAGAATGGATAGAATACGAAATAAAGAAATAAGGGAAATTGTGGGTGTACAAGAGGAGCCAGACATCATAGACATTATAGAAAAGAAAAGATTACAGTGGTATGGCCATGTCAAAAGAATGCCAGAGCAAAGATTGCAAAAACATTGTTATGGAATGGATCCCAATGGAAAGGAGGAAGAGGGGAAGACCGAAGAAAACTTGGATAGAAGGGGTACAAGCAGCTATGAATATCAGAGGAATGGAGGAAGATCAATGAATGGACAGAGAGGAATGGCGTTTGGTTTCCGGAAGACGGCGGCAGCTGCCATGATACCGGATGATGATGATGATTAACATTCGTGCAAAGCAAAATAATTCAGCGTGAATTAGTAGCGTAAATAGTCTGAATTAAACGAAATAAGGAAATAAGAAAAAAATAATAAGAGAGATCATAAAAGTTGATTACATTGGAATCAAACTCCCGATTCTTTCCATCGGATGCAAATTTTCTTTTCGTTTGACCACAGTCATTCAATGTAAAAATGTCGTATGAAGTGATAAAATTCACCAGATTCCTGTATTATATAATTATTTAGATATTACACTAACCATGCGTTTGTGGAAGTAAACCATCTTGCTTTCCCGTGTGTTCCATAATGGAAGTAAATATATGTTAGATTTTTTAATTCTTGGCCTATTTTTGACTTAATTTATATTTAACATTTAATGTTGATTTATTTATTTATCTATTTCACTTGTTTGCTCTTCAATATTTAGTCACCCACAGACGACAAAAAAAATCTCATTTTATAAAGAAAAAATGAAGAGTGATAGCTAGTACCAGGTATGGAAATTAGAAACTGTGAAACTAATCTGATTCCTTAGATAGTCGTATTTAAGGCTTGATTTTGTTGCCTTATGAAATGTCTTTCATCTGTTAATTATATCGTATGAATTCAGTTTTGTTGCGAGAAAACAAACATAGCGGCCTGTAGAGAGATTTTAGACTTATACATTTCTTGTAACCACCACTTATAAATGTAGGATATAGCTGATTCATGGAGAATAACTTTAGGTTTGATTTCATTAGTATATACCGAGTTTCGTTGGGAATTATAAAACATCGCATCCACTACAGCGATTTTTAAACTTTAGCTTCTGGTTAATCCCTACTCATACTTGTTCCATTTTGCTGGTACAATAACATTCTTTGACGTGCCAAAAGTGACCAATCTAACCCCATTGTTATTGTCTTAATGAAGACTGAATTTGCCTATTGTTGGACTGAATATATATTTTCAACTTACTTCTGAATTAAAATCTCCTGATATTATTTTCACATGATATCGTGGGAACTAACAAAAAACGAATCAACTAACCCACTGGCACAATCGAACCCGTTGGTTCATGGCCGCACGGACAAAAGCTCTCTCCATACATCCCTATCTTGAGGTAATTTTTTCCAATCATTCCCTGTATAATCTACTTCCCTCAAATCATAGTTAATGTTATTCTCCCACATCATTCTTGGTCTACTAACTGGACGTTTTCCCTCTGGTTTTCCTACAAGAAGGTCCCATACGCATCCTAATTCTCCATAGAACTCATCCTTGATCTTATCATCATTATCTTCTTGAGACCATGTACAGGTAGAATTACGTATGGCATTCTATCGCTGAAAAACTCTGGGATAGCTGAGAAGATCCTCCTTCCTCTAAAGCGACTCCAAGAGCGGTTTATCTAATTCCTGCGTTAATATTTCTAGTGCCTCTTTACTGTATCTTGTGACATTCCGTGTTCCTAGGAACACGTCTTTGTTTTGAGCGTTTATCAAGGATTTCCTGAATATTTCTCGCCCGGAGAACTGAATGGGGGATTATTGTATTTCCGGAAAATTTTATGACAATGGAACCATCTTCGCGTTTCTTGACGGTAGTATTTTTACACTGAAATATCATCATATTTTTTCGATTAAGGTATTTTTATCGTATGACTTACTGCCGTCGACCTGTTTGGCATGGGTAACTTTTTCGGCAGCATTGCTACTGCCGGAGTCATTTAAGCACGCAAGCCACTTCACCATGATTAATTAAAGACATCATGGAGAATACCCACAGAACTATTCACATTTATATTTATTGTGTTTTATTGATTTCACATGTACGGCCCATCGCAGAAAAATATTAATATAAAATTAATAATAAATGCACATCAAATTACATAAGGCTATAATGTGAATTATGTACATATTTTAGGCAAATATTTATAAAACTTGAACTAAAATAAAATAAATAAAATCAATGAAATTAGAGACGGTAAATATCAGATACCAATAATTAATCAATTGAAATACAAATTACAATAGAAAGATATATAAATTTATTTAAAAACAACTAATGCCCGACATTCCTAATCTCTTGTGATAAGGAGTTCCAGTAGAGTAGCAGTAGATACGGTATAGAAACTAGAATAATGGGAGTTCTGTGTTGTGGGATGTAAATATACAAATTGGATAAAACAGAAAACAATATAATTACCTGTGAATATACAAATTGGATAAGACAGACAGCAATATAATTAGAAGTAAATTTAAAATTAGAAATACAATTGTAGAAGTAACAGACTCTAAAGATATGATAGGCTATAAAGAAATTGTAGAGACTTGTGAAATAAAAACTGGATCAAGACTGATGGCCGAGAATTGGTTTTGAGAATAAGGTGAGAGGGAATAAAATCAAAAGGTAGGCAAAAGAGAAGTTGTAACAAATATCTTAAGACCGACACTAGCGGATTGTCGTGTAATCCATGAAGACAAGAAGATGATTGTTATTGTTTGTTATTAAAAGACCAAGAATGAGGTGGTAAATAACTTTAAACAGGATTTGAGGGAAGTAAATTATACAAGGGATGATTTAAAACTTTAGCTCGATAGTGCGAATGAGTGAGGTAATTAGTAATTATTTCACTGTCTCTAATTTTTGGACGAACATACAGTTTACCATTCAGCATCGATATTTTAATATGAAAACAAATACTTTTATTCAAACACAACGGACACTTTGAAGAGAATCCGGTGTTAGCAATTTTCTGACCAGGCCAACAAATATATCTATGAGATGAAAGCTGAGATGTTAACTACCCATACGTTCAGTGAGGAAGAGCAAGTATTTGTTCAAGAATGTTTATTGAATTCATCAAATATCGCTATGGCAATAGCGCCAGAAAACAAGCTACTAATATTGCATGTATCAGAGAGCTAAATACATAGAACTTACAAGCATAAAGAGTGTATGTAATGCAAGTATTCAAAGAACCAGATGCGGAAAAGCATTGAATGTTGATGGAAGACTCTCAGAAATTACCCGTAGAAGAATTGATTCTGTTCTAATAACATAAGGCGAATGCGTTAATTTTATCATCATCATCATCATCATCATCCCGTATCATGGCAGCTGTCGCCGTCTTCCGGAAACCAAACGCCATTCCTCTCTGTCATCGTCCTAGAATGTTTTTCTGATGCATGATGTTTGGTTTTTTAGCATTCTTTTCTTTTTATGACAAACGAAGAGCTGGCCCGATGCATCAACCCCCAACCTGGGGGGACGGGTAATTTTTGTTCAAGGTTTTCTTCCTCTAGCCTTTGATAGTTCAGTATCTTACTGCAAGGCAGCAGCACTAGTTTTGGTCCGCCATGGGTATTTTATTTCCCCAGTGCCCGCCATATCTGGTGAGCGTTCCCATATCCGCCACCCGGGGAGGCGCCCGATGGGAGACTGGCAACGCCACACGGACGTTAATTTTATAAAAATATTATTCACAAAACAAATAGTTTACTTTTAATATTTTTAAACAGGAACTATAACTCAATAAATATGTGAATATTTATACTTAATTTCCTGTGTAATGCATAATAAAATTTGATATATACTAAAAATTAAAACAAATAGTGATTAACTAGGGTAAATTTTTAATTGATTAGTGGAATTTTCATTATATTAAAATTTTGTGTTATCATAGAGATCACTATCATTAAATTTAATCAATTTTAATAACCCAATATTTTGTTCTTTACTTAAGTAAAATTACTCAAAATTATTATAGCCATTAAAATTAGTTTGTGTTCAATAAACACAGAACATAAACTCACATTTACATTAAACATTTAAAATGTAAATTCTTATAAAAGGGGTTGAAAATATAACTAAGTTCATTTTCTGAATATTCAAAAAAAAAACGGTTGTAGGTATTTACTAAAATTTCTGGAAATGGATCTGTGCGATTTCTTAAATCCTATAATAATTATATCTAGGCTATTCGGCCTTGCTACATTTACACTAGTTCCCAATAAAATTACTGGCACAAAAGTATACAAGTTATCGAAATTCTGGATAATTTACACGATAATTTTCATTTTGTTTCAAATTATATTACAAATATCTGTAGTATACAAAACCAATTACGAATCGAAAGAAGTTTTATTGACAAAACTGGATGATTATATATCTCAAATCTGCCTAACATCGGTTGTTGTTATTGAAATTATAACCCTTTACAACAGCAATAAATTAATAACTGTCTTAAACAAATTGTCGTTAATAAATTTACGAAATGTAACTAATAAAAACAGAGAATCAGTAATGAAATGTGTTAGTTTTTCCAGTGCAATTTTTATAATTCTAACGATACTTTTTTCTACATTGTTTTTATATAATGGTTCGCAATTTCATCTCTCAAGTAATATTTTATTTTTTGTATTGGTCATCACAAAATATACTTCATTGGTATTACCTGAGATTCAATTTATTAACTTCTTTACTGCATTAAAAGTCAAGTTCCAACTTCTAAATTCAAATTTAATATCAACAAAACATTTGAACAAGAATTTTGATCGTAATGTAAACAAGCGAACATTTACAAAACTGCTGAGTAGTATTCATTGTTTACTTTGTGATTTAGCTGAAGAATTGAACTGTATACATCATGCTCAAATAACATTATCAATAACACTGGATTTTGTCCAGTTTACGATGACATTATTCACAGATTTTCGTATGGTGCTATTTCACAGCATGAATGAATCTACAATCTATCAATATGGCTCAGTAACATGGGCCAGTTTCATTGCACTTAAACTTACAGCTTTATTATGGGTGTACAGTCTTGTATCGTTTGAGGAAGTAGGAACTCTGTCAGAATTTAAAATTATTATACATATGAAGGGTACAGGGAAAGAACCGGTTAAATCACTTTTTTTCGAAATGGAATTGTGGTGTCATTTGTAAACATTTTATGTACTGAAATATAAGTTTACAAAATAATATATCAATATTCTTAATGTTCTTCGATATCACAATTGAAGTTATGTTATAAAATGTTATAAATAATATTCTATCCATCTGCCACAATTAGAATTGATTTTTAATCAACAAAACCTCGTTAACCATGATTTTGAAAGGCCTTCATGAATAATAATTTAACAAAGTTTTTTCATTGAAAATCAATTCTAATTGAGGAAGACGGATAAAATAAAAGGTACTATATTATTATTTATAACATGTTATAACATAATATAATGAGAAGTTAGACTTACTACTGTGTTTTGTTTTGATTTCACATACAAACAGTTGAATAGTATTATGAGAAGTAAGACTTCTGACTGTTCTTTTGTTTTTGTTTTACACAAACAGTTTAATAATGTATATTATCGTAATGCAAATTATTAAATACAAATCCTGACTCTAGGCATAAGATTCTCCTTAAAAAGCACTATTATTTGGTAGTGTGAAACAGTAAATATAGTATATAGGCTCAGGCTTTCACGGCCGGAGTTATTATGATGATCTTGTAGAAGATTTCCGGGCTGTTGGCCGTGGTCTTGTGACTTGTAGTTCCCCGACGTTTCGCCAGAGAAATCCTTGAGGATGCCGGACCCAATCTCTGGCGAAATGTCGGGGAACTACAAGCCTTAAGACCACGTCCAACGGCCCGGAAATCTTCTACAAGATCATCATAGTAAATATAGTGTTTAGGCATGGGTTTATTTTCATCCAAAGTTAGGCTTAGAGGTAAGGAAGTACGGATGCTGTACAACAAGAAACACCTTTTATAAAGTAAAGTGATCCCACAACAGACCCAGAGGCCCTTAGGGTAGTAGGAGGTTACGGCTCCCACTTTTTCTAGACAATCGGCACTTTATGTCAGCCGAGTTGTCAGCCCTGCGTGACGGCCGCCTTTACCCCCAGAACAAGCGCCTGGTACTCATTTTCGTTAGAGGCTGAGTCGACCCCAGGGCCATAGTGCCGCCAGATGGTTTGGGTCAGTTTAAAAATCCTGACCCCAACGGGACATGAACCCTCGACCCTCCGACTTGTAGCTCAGTGCCTTAACCACTACGCTACGACGAAGTTTCAAGAAAAAAGCGTCTTAAGTGGATTTTTTCTTGTATCCTTCATATAGCTTTTGCTTTTTCGTTAACTTAATCTTTTTATGTTTCAAACCAGATTAATGATCTAATTATTAAAATTATTTAAATTAATGCAAAATTTAATGTACAATTTTGGTAATCTAACTCGATACTAATTATTTTTCTAACACTTGTGCATTAGCGTATCCGTGTTCAATCCCCAAACACGACAAGTTTCTTGGATGTGGTTTTTGGGGGTTTTCCTCATCTGTAAAACAAATATTGGTAAACAGTGAGACCTAAATATCCCCGAACATTAGATTGCCTACATAATCATCATCATCATCATCACTCCAGGGATTAGGCAATTGCCCTTTCCGACTTCATTAATGCATCAGCCCAACGTCTTCTAGGTCTTCCAACATCACGTCTTCCTCTTGCTTGATAATTTCTTGCTAACAATGGATATCTCTCCTTACTCATTCCATCCATGTGATCAATCCTACATAATCATCCATATCATATTCGCCTTGTTTAGTAGTAGTAGGAATGTATTAGAATAAATGAATGAATGAGTGAATTGTGTCCCTGATATTGAGCTTATCACTCATCCAGAGACGTGCTCCAAGTACTTGTTGCTCTAATTTTTACTTGGATTATCCAGAGTTACAAATTCTCTTCCGACATGTCAAGTGCCTGTAATGCCCGGGTGACGTGGGACACTTTACAAACCTATAAGTGGGAGGTTCTATTATCATATATTTACTTCCGTTTTTAGTCAAAAGGACGTATCTAGACTTTTTTTTTAATTTAAAGTTTTTTTGCCGCAGTAATGAACAGAGATTTAGAGAAATGGAGGTGCAAGAAAACTTTTCAAGTCAAATAAATTTGGCATTGTGCATGATCAGAAGTCAGAAGTGCACAATTAATTGTGATATTAACATTCGTAGAAAGCAAAATAATTCTGCTTGAATAGTAGTGTAAACACTCTGAATTAAATAAAATAAGGAAATAATAAGAAATAATAAGAGAAATATAAAATAAAATAAGTTAAAATATGCCTTCATAGGTAAAATCCGTCGTTCTCAACTTATAAAACGTATAATCTTTATGTCTGTAGGCCTTTCAGGACATCCGTCCCATCTTCAGCAGTTCATTCTTCTCTACATCATCCAGTATGGTGTTTGATGCTGCTGGTCCTAATATGGCTATGTCGTGACTAAAGCTTTAGGACCAGCAGCATCAAACACCATACTGGATGCTGTAGAGAAGAATGAACTGCTGAAGATGGGACGGATGTCCTAAAAGGCCTACAGGCATAAAGATTATACGTTTTATAAGTTGAGGACGACGGATTTTACCTATGAAGGTATATTTTAACTTATTTTATTTTATGACTCTCCACCTCAACGGTTTTAACAATGAATTTTATTAGTATTAATAAGAGAAAGCAATACAAGTTGATGACATTGGGATCAAACACCCGATTCTTTCCATCGTATCGGATGCAAATGTTCTTTTCGCTTGGCCACAATCATTCAATGTAAAAATATCGTATGATGTGATAAAATTCACCAGAATCGGTCTTATATAATTATTTAGATATTATATTCATTTTGTTTCAACTAATCAGATACGTTTTACATTATTTGTGGAAATAAACTCTCTTGCTATCCCGTGTGACCTATAATTGAAGTAAAGAGATGTTAGATTTTTTCTATCTGTGGCCTATTTTTGAGTTAATTTATGTTTAATATTTAATGTTGATTTATTTATCTATTCCCTTGTTTTGCTCTTCAATATCTAGTCACCCACAGATGACAAATATGTTCCTATTATAAAGAAAAAATGAAGACTGATACCTAGTGGCAGCTATGGAAATTATTAACTATGAAACTAATCTAATTCCTTACATAGTCGAATTTAAGGTTTGATTATGCTGCCTTATTTAATATCTTTCTTTCTTTAATTATATCGTATGAGTTCAGTTTTGTTGCGAGAAAACAAACAGCGGCTTGTAGAGAGATTTTTGAGTTAAGATTTTCATGTAACCCCCACTTACAAAATGTAGGATATACCTAGCTGATTCATGGAGAATAACTTTATGTTTGATTTCAATAGTATATACTGAGTTTCGTTGGGAATTATAAAAAAATTGCTACCGCTAGGCGATTTTTAAACTTTTGCTATTGATTAACCCTCACTCATACTAGTTGGATTTTGCTGGTACAATAACATCCTTTGAGGTGAAAAAGTGACTAATCTAACCTCATTGTCGTTATTGTCTTCATGAAGACGGAATTTGCCTATTATTGGCCTGAATATATATTTCACGCCCCACTTTTGTATTAAAATCTCCTAATAAAATTTTCACATGATACCGTTCTAATTTCTCATAGAACTCATCCTTGATCTTATCATCATTATCATCTGTGAGACTAAGAACATTTAGAATTATGTATGACATCCTATTGTTCAAAAACTTAATATCTCGGATAGCGGAGAAGATCCTCCCTCATGTAAAGCGACTCTAATGGTGATTTATCTAATTCCCGCGTCAATATTTCTAGTGCCCCTATACTAAATCTCGTAACATGATCCTAGGAACACGTCCCTGTGTTTGAGTGTTTGCCATGAATTCCCTGAAGTATACCTCGCCCGAAGAACTGAATGGGGGATTATTTAATTTCCGGAAAATGTTACCCTAATGGAACCATCTACCCGTTTCTTTTACAGTGAAGTATCGTCAATATTTGCGACCAAGGTACTTTTTTCGTCTGACTTATTGCCATCGACATGTCTGGCATGGATAACTTTTTCGGCAGCATTGCTACTGCCGGCATAGCTCTCGGTGTCATTTAAACACGCAAGCCACTTCACCATGATTAGAAAAATACATCATGGAGATTATTCACAGAACTACTCACTTTTATATTTATTGCTCTTTTATTGATTTCACATATACGGCCTATCGCAGAAAAATCTAATATATAAAAAACCAATGTTTGTTTGTTCGTATTGTATGCGCGGCCATACCGTTGATCCTATTTTCATGGGGTTTTATGCCAAATGTTCAGGAGAGTCCCTGGATGAACATAGGCTATAAGAAAGTTGTGATATTCAACCTCTTCACCCCTAACAATCACCTTTTGTAGTGAAATAAAATCTCTATTTTAACGCTTAAATAGCTTACGCTGCCGAAACCATAACAAATGCATCAAATTAATGTACACTGAATTGAATATCTCACAAAACTCTACAAAAACGTCCGCGACAGCATATATTTATCTTTTACGGATAACTCACAATAACCATTTTTGTCTTTCATTGATACCAAGAAGATCGGGATAAGTAAATTCCCGGGCAAGTGTGTTCTGCCATACCGTTCATCCGATTGAGGTGAGGCTTTTTGAAAAATGTTCAGGAGATTCCGGGGATGAACATAGGCTATAAGAGAGTTGTAATACTCAGCTCCTTCACCCCTAAAAATCACCGTTTGTAGTGAAAAACGTGAAATAAAGTCCCTATTTAGACGCTTAAATGGCTTATGCTGTCTAAACCATAACAAATGCACCAAATTAATATACACAGAATTGAACATCTCAAATACCTCTACAAAAAAGTTCGCGACAGCATATGTTTCTCTTCTACGGATAACTCACAATAACCATTTCTGTTTTCATTGATGACAAGAAGATCGGGATAAGCAGATTCCCGGTCAAGTATAACAGCGCACGGCTGGTGATAAACACACATTAACATTTATTTAGTAGTAGCGCATGCCGGGTATTAGCTAGTTATTATTATAATATTAATAATAAATACACATCAAATTACATATGATTATAATATGAATTACATATTTTAGGTATTTACTTATACAACTTAAACTAAAATAAAATAAATCAAATCAATATAATTAGAGACGGTAAAAATCAGAAACCATAAATGAATCCACTGAAATAGCAATTAAAAATAAAGAGGCGTAAAACTTCTTTTAAAGAAGCTAATGAACGGAATTCCTAATCTCTTGTGATAAGGAGTTCCAGCAGTTTAGTAGTAGCTAGGTATAGAAACTAGAATAATGGGAGAGACTGTGTTGTGGGATGTGAATATTGGATTAAACAAAAAAAAAAACAATATAATTAGATGTAGCCTAAATTAAAAATTAGACATACAATTGTAGATATAACAGGCTTTAAAGATATAAGGCTGAAAGAAATTGTAGATACTTGTGAAATAAAAATGGATGAAGACTGATGACCGAGAATTGGTTTTGAGAATAAGGTGGGAGGGAATAAAATCAAGACGTAGTCAAAAGAGAACATGATACAAATATCTCAATTGTCTAATCCATGAAGACAAGAAGGACGATTTATTGTTGTTGGTCAAGACCAAGAATAAGGTGGGGAATAACATTAAACAGGATTTGAGGGAGGTATATTATACAGGGGATGATTTAAAACTTTAGGTCAGAATAGGGATATACCCGAAGGCATGTGCCTGCACGGTTTGAAACACCGGGTTCGATACTACCAGTGAGTGGGTTAATTAGTAATCATATCGCAGTGTCTAATTTTTGGACATTTTAATGTGAAAATAAATGCTTTTATTCAAATACAATGGACACTTTGAAGAGAATCCGGTGTTAGTAATTTTCAAACCAGCCCAACAATTATATTTATGGGATGAAAGTTGAGATGTTAAATAATCATACATACAGTGAGGATGAGTAAGGATATTTCTTGAATTCATCAAATATCGCTGTGCCAATAGCGCCAGAAGACAAGCTACTAATATTGCATGTATCATAGAGCTAAATACATAGAACGTACAAGCATAAAAGTGTATATAATGCAGGAATTCAAAGAACCAGATGCGGAAAAGCATTGAATGCTGATGGAAGACTTTTCCAGCATCGACTCTCAGAAATTACCCATAGAAAAATTTAATCTCTTTTAATACTCCAAGGCGTATGCTTTAATTTTATATAAATATTATTCCGAAAAAAACTGTATTATTGGGCATTTTAAACAGAAATTATAACTAAGTAATTATGCGAACATTTATACATTAATAAAGAAAAGTAGAATGATCCCACTACAGGTCATAGGAGACCCTTGGGGTAGTATGAGGTTAAGGCTCCCACTTTTTCTAGACAATGGGCACTTGATATCGTGTACAATACATAATACAATTTGTTACATATTTAAAATTAAAACATTCAGTGTTTAATTAGATTAAATTTTAATTGATTAGTAGAGTAGTCATTGAATTAAAGTTTGTGTTATCATAGAGATCATTATAAATACATTTAATCAATTTTAATAGCTCAATATATTGTTCCTTACTTAAGTAACATTTCTCAGAATTATTATAGCCATTACAATTAGTTTGAGTTCAATAAAGTACATAACATAAACAGACACTTACTTTCAACATTTGTAAATGAAAATTCTTATGAATTGAGTTATACATGTAACTAAGTTCATTTCAGATCATTCATGAATACAGTTGTAGATATCTATTAATAATTTGTGGAAATGAATCTGTGCGATTTCTTACATCCTATAATTATTATATCTAGGCTATTCGGCCTTGCTGCATTTACAGTAGCTCCCAATAAAATTACTGGTACAAAAGTATACAATTTATCGAAATTCTGGATAATTTACACTATAATTTTCATATTGTTTCAAATTTTGTTACAAATTTCTGTAGTATACAAAACCAATTTGCAATCAAATGAAGTAGTACTGGCAAAAGTGGACGATCATACATCTCATGTATGGCTTTCATCAGTTGTTGTTATTAAAATTATAACTCTTTACAACAGCAAAAAATTAATAACTGTTTTAAACAAGATATCATTAATAAATTTACGAAATATAACTAATATAAACAACGAATCGGTATTGAAATTTGTTAGTTTTTCCAGTGCTACTTTTATAATGCTAACGATACTTTTTTCTGCATTCTTTTTATATAATGGTTCGCAATTTCATCTCTCAAACAATATTTCATTTTCGGTACTGTTTATCACAAAATTTACTTCATTGGTATTACCTGAGATTCAATTTATTAACTTCTCTACTGCATTAAGAGCCAAGTTCCAAATTCTAAATTCAAGTTTAATATCAACAAAGCATTTGCACGAAAATTGTCAACATAATATAAACAAACGAAAATTTATAAAATTCGTTAGTAGTATTCATTGTTTACTTTGTGAGTTAGCGGAAGAATTAAACTGTATACATCATGCTCAAATAACATTATCAATAGCACTGGATTTTATGCAGTTTACGATGATATTATTCACCGATTTGCGTATGGTGCTATTTCGCAGTATGAATGAATCGACAATCTACCAATGTGGCTCAATAATTTGGACTAGTTTGATTTCATTTAAACTTATAGTTTTATTATGGGTCTACAGTCTAGTATCGTTTGAGGTAAGTAGGAAGTCTATCAGTATTTAAAGGGATTCGAAATGTGAAGGGTACAGGGAAAGAACCAGTAATTCACTTTTTTGTCGAAATGGATTTTGAGTGTCGAGCCTAGAGTGAAAATATTTATGTACTAAAAAGTAAGAGTACAATGATAAGTTAGACTTATGACTGCCTTTTGTTTCGATTTCACGTACAAACAGTTGAATAGCATTGTGAGAAGTACGACTTGTGTCTTTTATCTTGATTTCACAACAAACAGTTGAATAATATATGCTATATCTACTGCAATCTTATCTTCTATTACATAAAAAATCATGAATCTAGTCATTAGATTAACCTTGAAAAGCACTGTTATTTAGAAGTGTTAAGAAGTAAAATATACAGTTCTGTCATGGATTTATTTACGTCCGAAATGTGACATACAGGTAAGGAAGTATGGATGTTGCACAACTAAAAGTACCTTTTCTATATTTCAAGGAAAAAGTGGCATAACTGGCTTTTTTCTGTTGATTTCATATAACGTTTTGCTTATGAACTTTAACTTACTGTTTTTGTGTTTCAACGCAATTAACTCACCAAGTTTCATGTAAATAATTTTAACTTTTCCTTGAACTCAGATGATTATT
The DNA here is from genome assembly GCA_030220185.1 of Diploptera punctata. Taxonomy (NCBI): domain Eukaryota; kingdom Metazoa; phylum Arthropoda; class Insecta; order Blattodea; family Blaberidae; genus Diploptera; species Diploptera punctata. The sequence continues at coordinate 466,961 of JASPKZ010007570.1, forward strand.
TATCCGTATTCTTAAAATTATCTATATTTACACAGGTAATTAATATAACTGAGGTGTGAAATATTGGAAATCTGACTCAACATTTATTTTTCTAACACTTGAGAGTTACCGGGTTCAATCCCCGGTCAGGATAAGTTCCCCGGATAAAGTGTTTTTTTGGGGTTTTCCCCTTGTGTAAAACGAATGTCGGTAAACAATAAGGCCAAAATAGCCCCCGAATATCAAATGGTCATCATAACCATCCATATCACATTCGTCTTGTTTAATAATAATAATAATAATAATAATAATAATAATAATAATAATAATAATAATAATAATAATAATAATAATAATAATAATAATTTATTTCTTCTGGCAGAGTTAAGGCCATAATACCTTCTCTTCCACTCAACTAGCACAAATTACAAATACATATTTGACAATATAGATTATATAAACTATACTAATTATAAAAAAAATAAAAATATATTAAATGTTGCAATGGAAATTTCATGTACAAACAACATTTTATATGATGATAATCGTAACAATAATAATACTTATAACAATAACAGTAATAATAATAATAATAATAATGATAATAATAATTATAGTATAATATGATAAATTATACTACAAACGCCAATTAATATATGTACCTTACACTGCGTAATGATGAAGTCCAGATTAGAGCAAATATACATTTAGATTTCTTTTAAAAGATGCCAATGTCCGGCAGCTCCTTATTTATTGAGGTAGGGAATTCCAGTTGCGAAAAGTGGAGATAGTATATGACATGGAGTGATGTGATGTCCTATGTTGTGGTATATTAAGCAAGAGACTGTTGTGAGCGTATGTTTAAGTTATGGATGGAGGATTGATACTGGAAACGAGAGGATAAATAATAGGGAGTCGAGGTATGTACGATCTTAAATAAGAGAACTAGTTAGTGTAATTTCTTCTCTCTTTAAGATGTAGCCATGACATTTCATGGAAAAATGGAGAAATGTGATTGTATTTTTTGACACATATTATGGACACGCTGCAGTTTGTCCGACAATCCGTCACTTATGTCTGTTAGCAGAACGTCACAATAGTCAAAATGCGGCATCACTGAGGTTGGAATTAAAACTCTTTTAAGAGCTGCAGGAAGAAACTTTTTGAGACGCTTAAGAATTTATTATGGAGAAGATATTTTTAGATGTTTGTTTTATTTGGGTATTCCAATTTACATTAGAATCTAAGTAAAGTCCCAAGTTTTTAACGACGATGGCATAAGGAATTTGTTCATTAGGGGCCTATCTAATATGATAGCCGGCATATTGCTATTGTTTATGGAGTTTAATAGTCTTGGATGTCCAATAAGTATTGCTTGCGTTTTGTTTACATTTAGTTTTAGTCCAAATTGTCTGTACCATAAAGATATATGTCCGAGGTCAGTGTTTACTTTGTCAATGTATTCGTTAATTTCGTCAGGCCTAGTGTGTGTAAATCTGTAAGTTGTCGGTGTAAAGATGATGCTTCCAGTTTTGTAGTTTCTTGGTTACGGCATTAATATAAATCGAGAAGACAAGAGGGGCAAGCACGCCGCCTTGATATACCGGTACTCCTTTCCTCACCAAGCCCCAGGAAGAAATGCGATTAACAGAAACTGATTGCTGACGATTAGTGAGGTAAGAACTAAACCAATCAAGGCACATTTCTGACAGATGTAGTGTCTTTAGTCTAGCTAGCATTAAGTCTATAGGCTATATTCTGTTTCATTGGCTTGCTGTTGTCGAGTAGGACTATAGCAGTGAGTTCGATTTTGTCCATTGAGTCTGTTATGTCCTCTATAATGTCGAGTAGTGCAGTGCTTGTATGATGTCCTGTTCTAAAACCAGACTCATATTCATCAAGTAAGTCGTGTGTGGTGAGGTAGTTTGATAACTGTGAGTGTATTATATGTTCCAGTACTTCAGACAAACAGGGAATAATACAAATTGGTCTGTAATCATATGAAATAATGAGTGAATGGTGGTCCTGAAATTCAGCTGATCACTTATCCAGAGATGTCCTCCAATTCCTTGTTGCTCAAAAAAGTACGTAGGTGATTCAAAGTTACACATTCTCTACCGACATGCCAAGTCCAAATAAGACCTGGATGACGCGGGGCAATTTAAAATACCTACAAGTGGGAGATTTTATATTCTAATATTTACTACCCTCCTTAGTCAAAAGGACGTATCTCAACTCTTTTTTTAATTTTTATATTTTCTTACCATGGTAAAGTTTAGTGTCCTCTCTATCTGTTTACTAATTATTTTTCATATATTTTACAGAAATTCAAGAAAGAGGCTAATGAATTACAGCATATATATCTCAACGTTTTATTGAAATACTTCACAAAATATAAATTGGGGCAGTAATTTGGAGGGTGGCTGTTAAATGTCACTTGGGTTTCACTTTGATTAATTGTGGATTCTTACTTGCCCTTCCTCGGTAGCTAGTCGGTTCCTGTTTCAGGGTGATAGCTGAGACTCCTATCTATATAGGGTTCGGAAGGAGAATTGCGTGGGAACAGACAATCACTAACTGTTTGAATTATTTAATTTAATTAATCTCTGCCAATTTAAATGAACGTTACACAGTAAAAATAAAACTTTTCTGCCCCTGGCCTTCGATATTTCTCTAATGAGGACTAGCAAATGACATATGAGATCGGGAGATTTTTCCTAAGTCCATAATCGTTGTTAATTTTTTTTTTATTATACATTCAAGATCTTCTTTCTTCTAAGTGTCGAGTATAAGTGTGAGTGTATTACATTTTGTCCTCATGAGTTCCGTATCGAAGTCAGGACCAATTATTCCCATATATGGTCTATACCCAAACTCTCATTTTGATTGGTTACAATATTTAATCACATGTCATCCAAGGGCGTAACTATTTTATTTAAACCACCCCCTACCTTTTGATTTTATTCTCACGGCTAGGGACCGTGTTTGCCAGCTTGGGCTTTTCGCGATTGTAAATTTGGAGTTTGACATTTCTCCCAAACGTGAGTTTTGAAGCTAGACCCAGCTTAAACATTTCAGGTCTAATTTGAGGAGTTACATGTTTATGACCAGGAGATAAAACTGATTGCAACAACTACAGGGGCATCTCATTACTTTCAACTTCGTACAAAATTCTAACAAATATATTAGTCAGCAGACTTACTCCCTATATTGATGACATTCTAGGAGATCATCAATGTGCATTTAGAAGAAACAGGTCTACAACAGATCAGATTTTTAGTATAAGACAGATTTTAGAAAAGAAATGGGAATATAATGGTACTGTACATCAACTATACGTAGACTTCCAAAAAGCATATGATTCAATTAAGAGGGAGAAGTTATATAGTATCCTGCTGGAGTTCGGAATTCCTAAAAAGTTAGTTAGACTTATACGAATGTGTCTAAATGGCTCAACGAGTAGGGTGCGTGTAGGCAAACAGTTTTCAGACACTTTTGAAATCCAGAATGGATTGAAGCAAGGAGATGCACTATCTCCTCTACTATTTAATTTTGTACTAGAGCATGCCATTAAATCTTTAGAGAATGAGGAAGGCTTACAACTGAATGGTATTAATAAGCTATTAGTTTATGCTGATGATGTAGTACTACTGGCCGATAGCGAGGAGATACTAAAGGCCAACACGCACACACTATTGAGTAACACTAAGAAATTAGGACTGGAAGTAAATATCAGTAAAACTAAATATATGGTCTCACGTAGAAATACATTATATAATGGAAATGGACAGCTAATGACAAATGAGGGAAATTTTGAGGAATTGGCTGAATTCAAATACCTAGGAACAATAATCACAAATAGGAATGAGATGCACAAAGAAATTAAACATAGGCTCAATTCTGGAAATGCATGCTATTATGCATTGCAGAGACTTTTGATGTCCCAACTCCTTTCAAAAAACGTTAAGCTGAAAATATATAAAACTATTATTCTACCAGTTATATTATATGGGTGCGAAACATGGACTGTTACTTTAAGGGAGGAAAGGAGATTACGAGTATTTGAGAATAAAGTTCTTAGGAACATTTTTGGACCAAAGAGAGATGAACAGACAGGTGAATGGAGAAGACTACATAACAATGAACTACATGGTCTTTATAGGAAGCCAGATATAATAAGAACAGTTAAGTCCCGTAGACTGCGATGGGCAGGACATGTTGCGCGTATGGGGAATGAAAGACGTGCATGGAAACTTCTTGTAGGAAAGCCAGAAGGAAAACGCCCAGTTGGTAGACCAAGAATGAGGTGGGAGAACAACATTAGCTATGATTTGAGGGAAGTAGATTATACAGGGAATGATTGGAAAGCATTAGCTCAGGATAGGGATGTATGGAGAGCTTATGTCCGTGCGGCCATGAACCTACGGGTTCGATAGTGCCAGTGAGTAAGTAAGTAAGTAAGTACATGTTTATGACCTCTTTTACTTAGGGTTTCAACCGCTTCTTGTGAGAACTATTTACCAACATGAAACTTAATTTATTTTTAACTATATTCTGTTCCTTCATTATTTATTCATTTCTTATATTCATTAGTCACTATTAGGGCCGTATCATATTCGTCTCAAAATGTAACATTGTTTCTTAAGTTATTTTAGGTAAATCGCAAGGTTATAATTAACCTTAGGCGGAAGATATATTCAGACCAATAATAGATAATTTCAGGCTTCATGAAGATAGTAACGACAATGGGTTAGATTTAGTCACCTTTGCCACATCAAAGAATCTGAAGCGGGTCCTACACGATCAATATTTGCGTCAATATAATGCACAATAATCGACATTGTACAATAATATTAAGCGTCTGTAGATCACATTGAAAGATTGCACAAAATATTGAGTCAAGCGAAAGCAGTTTTTATTGTGCAATCTAGTAAATATTACGTCGTCTGTTGGCAATATTGCGCAATACTAGTTCAGTTCTGTGTTCTATCTTCTTATTATTCCACATGTTGACTGCACAAGTATCCCCCCACGAACTAATTTATTGAGCAATAATATTACAATATTTACGTCAATATATTCCACAATGGTTTGTATAATAGTATTACTTGGTCAACCCACTTTTGCAATATTATTGCTCAATAAATTAATTCGCGGGCGATACTTGTGCAGTCAACATGTTTATTCCAAAACTGTTAATACAGAACTGAACTAGTATTGCGCAATATTGCCAACAGACAACGCAATATTTACTAGATTGCACAATAAAAATCAAACCTTTTTTTATTGACTCAATATATTGCGCAATCTTTCAATGCGATCTACAGACGTTCAATATTATTGTACATTCTCAATTATTGTGCAATATATTGACGTAAATATTGATCGTGTAGGGGCCGCTTTACTGTTAAGAGCGCAACATTCCAATATAAGGATATTCATAAATACACCTGTACGTCTGTAAATTGACTGAACTCGGAACCACATAGATCGTGTATTAGTGAACAAACACTGGCACAGTAGCATCAATAATGTTAGTGTTATATCAGTTAGAGGGACAGACTGCAATTCGGATCATCATCTGATCAGCGTGAAAATCAGACAACGATTATTGCTTATAAGAGGAACAAACGCTAAAGATGATTCTGAAAAAATGAATTAAAAATTGAGAAATTCTGAACTACAGCAAGAAAAATAAATACAAATCGCTAATAAATCTTCAGATGAGAATATGACAAACTTCTTGAATTTTTTAGGCGAATGCGTTAATATTTATAAAATCATTATTTTAAAAAATAGTATACATTTTCTATTTTAAAAGGAGAAATTATAACCCAAGGTTTATAATGAATTTTCTGTATAATTCTTCTTCTTCTTCTTCGGCTTTTCCCCACTTATAGGTTTGCCGTCTTCAGTTTCCATTTATCTATATCATTCCAATCTCCCTCTTCCAAATTCCTATCATCCATTATTGTTCTGACGTAGGTTTTCCATTTCCATCTTGGTCTGCCACGTTTATTTCTTCCAGGGGGTGACCATTGGTATATATTTTTGGCCATCTTTCCTTTTCCATCCTTTATACATGGCCATACCATTTAAGCGTTTGATTTTCAATCCTCTTAACAACAGATGTGGTGTCATTCATTTCTCTCCAAAGGAATTCATTTCTTATTTTATCCTGTCTTGTTTTTTTGGAGGCTTCTTCCAAAATAATCAAATTCAACTGTTCTAATTTTATTCTTTTGTAATTCCGTCAAAGACCAAGTTTCACTTCCATATGACAAAACATTCTGTATTATGCTCTTATAAATTTTCATTTTAGTTTCCTTTGTAATATTTTTATTCCATGTAATGTCTTAGTTGCATTTTTTGCCATTGCAATTTTAGTCTGTACATCTCTCTCACAGGTACCTAAACTTGTAATTATTGACCCAAGATATTAAAAAAATTCACATTTTTTTTATTTTCCTTGTTTCAAGTATGAGGTCATCCACATCCTTTCCCAAACACATATATTCTGTTTTCTGTAAATTTATATTCAGTCCCCATTTTTATATTCTTCCATTAGTTTATTTATCATATATTTCATATAATCTTCATCCCCTACGAAAATTATTTGATCATCTGCAAACAACAATGAATGCAGTACTTTTCCTCCTATAGGAATACCCATTTCAGAACATTTTTATGCCATAAGTTAAGAGTCTGGTCTAAATAAATGTTAAAAAGAATTGGTGACAAATTGCATCCCTGCTTAAGGCCTTTATTCACTGTGAATAAAATGAAATAATTAATAATAAAAATGTATACATAGTGAAAATTAAAAATAATTATTAATTAGTTTGCATTTTCAATTCTTTAGTGGAATAGTCATTAGCTTAAAGTATGTGTTATCATAGAGATCATAATCATTACACTTAATCTATTTTAATGACCCAATTTATTAACCAAGCATTTAAAACATAACATAAACTGATATTTACATTTAATATTTGTAATTGAAAATTCTTATATGAATAACGTAGTTGAAAATGTAACTAGGTTTATTTGAGGAAGTCCATGAGGACAGTTATAAATATTTATTAATAATAATTTGTGGAAATGGATCTGTGCGATTTCTTAAATCCTATAATAATTATATCTAGGCTATTTGGTCTTGCAACATTTACAGTAGTTTCCAATAATATTACTGGCACAAAAGTATACAAGTTATCGAAGTTCTGGTTAATGTACACGAAATTTTCATTTTGATTCAAATTATATTACAAATATATGTAGTATTTAAAACCAATTTCGGATCAAACGAAGTGGTATTGACAAAAGTGGGCGATTACGCATCCCAAATCAGTCTAACGTTAGTTGTCGTTATTGAAATTATCACATTTTACAATAGCAAGAAATTAGTAACTGTCTTAAACAAAATGTCATTAATAAACCTACGAAATGTAACTAATGAAAACAAAGAATCTGTAATGAAATGTGTTAGTTTTGCCAGTGCGAGTTTTATAATGCTAACGATACTTTTTTCAACATTAGTTTTATGTGATGATTCGCAATTTCAGTTCTCAAACAATTTATTTTCGGTACTGTTTATTACAAAATATATTGCAATGGTATTACCTGAAATTCAATTTTTATCAACTTCTTTACTGCATTAAATATTAAGTTCCGATTTCTAAACTCAAATTTAATGTCAGCAAAACAATTGTACAAGAATTTTGATCGTAATGTAAACAAGCGAACATTTACAAAACTACTCAGTAGTATTCATTGTTTACTTTGTGAGTTAGCTGAAGAATTAAACTGTATACATCATGCTCAAATAACATTATCAATAACACTGGATTTTATGCAGTTTACGATGACATTATTCACAGATTTTCGTATGGTGCTATTTCACAGCAAGAATGAATCTACAATCTATCAATATGGCTCAATAATTTGGATCAGTTTGATTGCACTTAAACTTACAGCTTTATTATGGGTCTGTGGTCTAGTTTCGTTTGAGGTAAGTAGAAAGTCTGTCAGAATTTAAATAGATTCTAAAGGTTACAGAGAAAGAACCAGATAAGCCACTTTTGTTCGAAATGTAATTTGAGATGTCCTTTGATTCTCCATGAAACAGTATTATTAAGAAGTGTAAAACAGTGAAATATACAGTTTCGTAATGGTCTCATTTGCGTCCAAATTTTGACATACAGGTAAGGAAGAATGGATGTTAACAAGTACAAGAACATTTTCTAGGTTGCAAACAAAAAGTTATTTAACTGTTTCCCCGCGCATGTACCTTTAGTATTGCTATTATTCTTGCTGTTTTTATGTTTCAACGCCCGTTAATTGTACAAGTTTCATATAATTAATTTTAACTCTTCCTGAAACTAAATAAATTACGTTTTTCAATAAGGTTTTCTTCTCGAGAAATCTTATTAGTGAAGGTAGAGCATTTCTTCATAATTAATTAATTCAAAAATGTAATCAGAATTTTTCCATCAGGCACAGTTTTTTTGGCAGCTACTTTTTAAAATATGATTTTAGCATTCACTTTGACTTGTCATATGAACTTGTATGTAGCGATTGTATTCAAACTATATTTAAGGAAAATGTATATAATATCATGCTGAAGCACCAAAAGACTCTGCAGGTTCATTGATATCCTGACGTGCTCAGACCTGTTAATATTGCATTGAAATGTGTCAGTCTGTCTCACTACGTTACAAAACATGGCCTAAATGTGAATCTCTTTTCCCTGGCCAAGGAAATGTGTCATATGTCTCTTTAGTGAATCCTGAAAAGATATATTTACCTTCATTGCATGTTAAATTAGGAGTAATGAAGAATTTCGTTAAAGCTATGGATACACATTCTGATGGATTTTTGAACATTAAATCGAAATTACCCAAAGTCAGTGAAGCTAAACTGAAAGAAGGATTTTTTTGTCTGACCACAAATACGGTCGTTAATGGATGATGAACATTTTGAAGGACTGAAACAGCAGCCTGATAGTCTTTAAAAATTTTATATTGAAGTTTTCTTGGAAACCACAAAGCAGAAAATTATCCTTACCTAGTGTTTATTAAGCTACGGGATGCAACATGTCTTTTAAAATTCACTTCTTGGACTCTCACTTATACTTCTTCCCGGAAAATCTTGGGGCTGTCAGCGATGAGAACGACAAGCGTTTTTATCAACAAATTTCTACAATGGAAAACAGCTACCAAGGCATGTGGAGTTCTAATATGCTGGCTGACTATTGTTGGATCAAATAGAGAGATGTTCCAGATGCAAAATATGCCTGAAAATCAGTATCTACCACTTTCTAGATAAATCAGAATGAGTAGTAAAGTAAAGCGATCCCACAACAGGCCTCAGGAGGCGCTTGGGGTAGTAGGAGGTTAAGGCTCCCACTTTTTCTAGACAATCGGCACTTTATGTCAGCCGGGTTGTCAGCCCTGCCTGACGGCCGCCTTTACTCCAGAACAAGCGTCTGGTACTCATTTACGTTAGGGGCTGAGTCGACCCCAGGGCCATAGTGCCGCCAGAGGGTTTGGGTCAGTTTAAAAATCCTGACCCCAACGGGAATTGAACCCTCGACCCTCCGGCTTGTAGCTCAGTGCCTTAACCACTACGCTACGGCGTGCCCCCAGAATGAGTAGTATCTTAACAAATTCAAATGAATATCGCACAACACTCCTGCCTGATGGAGAAAAACTGAAATTATATTTGAATTCAGCATGAAAATTATTTCTAGAATCTATTATTTTTATTCTTGTGAAAAAAGTTCATTTTTGTAGACCTGTGTTATTAATTTCATCATCATCATCATCAACGAGGATTAAGCCCAGGGGCCTGTTCCGATCTCATTGTAGGTCGAATTGGTCCTTCCATCTCTTCAATGGTCTTCCCAACAAACTTCTCCATTTTTGTTTATAATTTTACATCATTCATTCGTAATACGTGCTGAAGATAAGCATTTTGATATTTTATTCTTTCACAGAGATTAAATATGTTAAGTTCTGTTCTTATATCTTCGTTTTCCTTTTTATCGGTCCTTTGGTATCCTGCTATTGCTCTCAACATCCTCATTTCTGCAGCCTCTATTTGTTTACTATCTGCCTTTGTTAATGTCCAGGTTTCACATCCATAGAAAAGAGATGAAACTGCCAATACTTTGTAAAACTTCAAAAGAGTTTCTTTTCTCGTGTTATTCAATAAAGTGCGTTTAATTGTGCCACATAGATAATTGAATCGTTGTATTTTAATATGTTTATCTACATTTCTGTCATTGCCTAAATGACATCCCAAATGATTAAAATTCTGAACCTAGTCTATAATTACATTGTTTATCACTATTTTTATTCTTATTGCATATTTTCCTTTCAGAGCTAATATTTTTGTTTTAGATGTGGATATTCTTAAATTGAATTTTAGAGAGATATTATTTAAAGTAAAAGGAATTGTTGTAAAGCATTTTCTGATGCTGTCATTATTACTTGATCGTCTGCAAAAACGCAGAGTTGTCAATACACTATTTATATTAATTTGTTCTTGCCATTCATTTATGACATGGTACAAGAATAAATTAAATAATACTGGTGACAACGGACACCCTTGTCTTACTCCCTGGTTTATTTATATTTTTTGTTTACTAACTTTATTCTTAAAATCATTTAAATTAACACAGACAATGAATATAATTAATGTGTGAAAAGTTAGAAATCTAACTCGTCACTATTTATTTTTCTAACACTTGGGCGTTACCGGATGCGGGTCAGATTAGGTTCTCTGGGTAAGATTTTTGGAGTTTTTACTCATCTGTGAAACAAATCTCAGTAAAACATTAAGATCTAAATATCCCGCGAACACATATCATAATCATCTATATCATATTCACCTTGTTTAATATGAATAAATGAGTGAATGGTGTTCGTGATATTGAGCAAATCACTCATTCAGAGAGGCCCTCCATACCCTTGTTGCTCAAAAAAGTACGTGGGTGGCGAGGGGTACTTTAAAATACCTATAAGTGAGAGGTCCTATAATTGTATATTTCTACCTCCTTAGTCAAAAGGACGAACCTCAACTTTTTTTTTTATAATTCAGCTTTTATTGCCATAGTAATGTTTAGTGTTCACTCTACCTATTTACTATTTTTTTTCCATATCTTTTACAGAAATTCAAGAAACAGGTTAATGAATTGAAGCGTATGTATATAAAAATTTTATTGAAATTCTTAGCAAATAGAAGAGTAATTGTTTCTTAATCTGATTATTATTCTGACATAAATCTTCTTCTTCGGCTTTCCCCCACTTATAGGTTTGCCGTCTTCAGTTTCCATTTATTTCTATCATTCAAATCTCTTTCTTCCAAATTCCTATCATCCATTATAGTTCTGAGTCCCGCGCCGTAGCCGAGTGGTTAAGGCAGGAAGCCTTGGCGCAGAGCTACGGAACTTCCGCTGTTCGAGTCTCCATGGGGGGAGATATTTTCTCATGGAATTTCGGCCAATATGGGACCGGTGCCCACCCAGCATCGTGAGATATTTGGGTAGCTACAATAAGTAGCGGCTCCAGGTTGAGAAACCCAGATATAACGGCTGGGGGACTCGACATGCTGCCCACATGTCACCCCTGCACTGGCTGATGATCACCTACCTCTGTAATCGACACATGTGGATGTGAGGCCAGCAGCCGGCGGGTAGTTTGAGGGCCAGGACTAGTATTATAGTTCTGACGTAGGTTTTCCATTTTCATCTTGATCTGCCTCGTTTATACTTTCCAGGGGGTGACCATATATTTTTTGGCCATCTTCGATTTTTCAATTCTTTGCACATGGCAATGCCATTTAAGTGTTTGATTTTCAATCCTCTTAACAACAGATGTGGTGGCATTCGTTTCTCTTCAAAGGAATTCATTTTTTATTTTATCCTGTCTTGTTGTTTTGAGGCTTCTAAAATAATCAAATTCAACTGTTCTAATTTTATTTTTTTGTAATTCCGTCAAAGGCCAAGTTTCGCTTTCATATGGCAATATATTCTGTATTTTGCTCCTATAAATTTTAATTTTAATTTCCTTTCTAATATTTTCGTTCCAAATTATTCCATGTAATCTCTTAGTTGCATTTTTTGCCATTCCGATTTTAATCTCAACATCTCTTTCACAGATACCTAAACTTGTAATTATCGAATCAAAATATTTAAAAAATCACATTTCCCCCCCCCCTATTTCGAGTATGAGGTCATCGACATCTTTTTCCAAACACATATATTCTGTTTTCTGTAAATTTATATTCAGTCCCCATTTTTTATACTCTTCCATTAGTTTATTTATCATATACTAGCTAATACCCGGCGTGCGCTGCTCGTCTAAATAAATGAAAATTAATGTGATTTTATGTTTAGTTAGTAAGTGAAATTAAAAATTATTATAAATTTATATTTTTTATGATACCCCGTGCTGTTTACCCGGCGTTGTCCGGAAATCTACTCATACCGATCTTCTTGGCATAAATGAGCTGAAAGACGAAACTTAATGTACTTCTTATGATTAGTTGAATAAGTGAGATGAAAAATAATTATAAATGTATATCGTAATTATTTTAAGATTCCCCGTACTGATTACCCAGTGTTGCCCGGGAATCTACTTATCTCGGTCTTTTTGGCATAAATGAGCTAAAAAAAATTGTTATTGTGAGTTATCCATAAAAGAATACTCGCCATGTGCTGCTATGCTTGCACAGGAATCTACGTACTTGTCTCGATCTTCTTGGCATCAATGAAATACAAAAATAGTTATTGTGAGTTATCCGTAAGAGATAAACATATGCTGTCGCGGACTGTTTTGTAGAGCTTTTTGAGAAATTCAATTCTGTGTACATTACCTTTGTGTATTTGTTATGGTTTAGGTAGCGTAAGCCATTTAAGCGTGAAAGAGCTACTTTTTTTTAAGGTTTTTACTACAAAGGGCGATTTTTAGGGGTGTAAGAGTTGAGTATCACAACTCTGTTATAGCCTATGTTCATCCCGGGAATATCCTGAACATTTTGCAAAAAGCCCCATCACAATCGGATCAACAGTATGGCCGCGCATAAAGTACGAACAAACAAACAAACATTCATTTTTATGTATTAGATTTCAAATCATCTTCATTCCCTGCAAAAATTATTTGATCATAAATCTAATTACTATTAATTAAAACGGTTTTGTCCAATTTTTCCATTCTATTAACGTTGTTTAACCACTGACCTAATATGTACTTTTACGTGTCACACGCCACTCGGGCCTTACAGTGACACTACCTGTCAGGTGAGAGATTTTATCTGTGGATCACATACATACTGTTTTGACAACACAAAACATGGAGGATCACCCCGAATGTAGTCGTAGGTTCTGCTCGATGTCAGAATTTCCTCCGAGACAACAATATTAACACGAAACACATCATTCTTACACACATTCACACTAAACATGGCGAATATGATAATGGTGACCAGATGATGTTCCTGGACCATTTTGGTCCATTTTTATCTTACAATTGAGGAAAGATGTACAATTTCTAATACTACAAAATTAACTTAATGCATCTGTTAGGGGTTAATGACTTTATACTAACTGAGATTCTTAAATAATATCCACTAATTTCACTTAAAGTTTTAAATAGGTTTAGATTGAAATTTACCAGCCTCATGGGCTAGTGATCAGCGTTCATTAGTCCCGGGTTCGATTCCCGGTCAAATCATAGGAATTTTTCCTTAGAGGGAATTATTTCTGTGCTTGTGCATGGTCTGGAATTTAGGTTAAGTTTAGGTCAGAACTCTCCTAGCGCTTCATTATCATTTATCGCCCATCATACCATCGAGGTAATGTAACTCCGCCTTCCAGGTGCTCCAAACCTAAGAAATGGATTACAATTCTGTCAATGCCAGGGGACAAAGTCGGAAATGTCATAAAAGACAACCTGGGGACATTAGACAAAAAAATTGAAATTATCAATTTGGGCATGTCTGTTACAGGACAGAACATATCTCAAACTTTCAAAATTAATTGCAGCCACTCTTATGACTACTCACTTAAATCACTCTATTCAAATACTAATATAACAATAACTTAACCTGAAATTTCTTTAAAGGACTTGGAAGCTGTGGTAAAACGTTTTAAATTTTTTAACGTCAATTAACCAGTGAATCTTGAACATAATTTATCTTAATTTCACTTAATAACTATTTGTCCACCGCTGTGGTATAGGGGTAGCGTGCTGCCTTGTCACGCAGTGGGCCCGGGTTCGATCCCCGGTCGGGGCAGTTTTTCTAGGTGAAGTTTTTATCGGGGTTTTTCCTCACCTGTAAGACAAATGTCAGGAAAACTTTAAGGCCCAAACGGTCCCCGAAATCATATGGCCATCTCAATCATCATCATTCATATTCATCTAAGGTTAAGCTTAGGATTACGGACTCTCCTGGCGCACCATTATCATCATCATCCCGCATCATATCATCGGGGCAACGTAACCCCGCCTTCCAGGCGCCCCAAACTCAGAAGTGGGTTACAAGTACGCCATGACAGGAGAGAAGCCAGGAATGTCGAAAGACAAATTTGGGGCATTTAAGAAAAACTTATAAACTATTTTTTATTTTATATTGGAATATTTTATTATTATGTTAATTGATTTGCAGTAGACAACCTATGGCACGACATGTCTGTAAACCTAGAACATGCACTTATATTACGAGATACCAATAAACAGACATGTTTATAACAAGGATAAAACAAATTGAGTCCTAGGTTACCAAGTCCATTACGTTGCACAGAGAACTTGGGAGATAATAACAGTTTACTTTAATGATTTTGGCCATTTACCGACTTATCAACTTACTCAGATATCCAGAATATAGGAAAAGCAAATTTTAATATACAGAGTGTTTCTAAATTGGACCAGCTAGATAACCTTTGTTGAAGGATATTTTGTTAAGGAACCCATGACCTTCGACGCTTCGTTTCGGTGCTAGGAAAGGATACAAGAGGGGTCGTCATGGCTACTATCGCTTGGTTTGTTTACTTCCGAAGCTCAGTAGCATTCCATATCAATTACAGCAAGTTTGTTTACATCCATTGGTACGATCTGTTGGCCATCTGACAGCTACATTTGACAGCACGTCTTGAATCCAATGTTATTTTGGTCTCCACTTTCTTCTGTTTTCCTTCTCTTCAAAATTGAATATCATCTCAGGTATCTGTCTGACATACTCTATACGTGGCCAAATATTTGAGTGTTATTTCTTCAATAACTTGTAAAACATATTTTTGAATATTCATTATTTCTATGATTTTAGTACTTTTAATATTTCTCTTATTGAATTTCTAGAAGCCCTCCTCCAGAAGTTCATCTCTGTCACCAATAGTTTATGGGCTTGCGCTCTGCTTAAAGCAAGTAGCTTTATAGCGAAATCAATTAAATTTTATATATGAGGCGATAAACAATTCTACGCTTGTAAATTATGGGCTGATCAAATATTAAATAGCTTTCCTCGAATTTATTGAGTACATCAGCGATATCTATTGAGACACTTAGGCGCAAGTGTGCTATTGAGATCTTGGCAAGCATATAGCTCCGTTTAGCCGTAACTTCCGCATTAATGTTCAGCCTCCCTTACGATCTTAATTGCATGAGGACAAATAAATTTCTCGTGTCGACTGACTAGGAATGTGGGAGTTTACCATTGCCAGAACCTCTTTAGGCATGTAATGGGATTTAATGGCATGCTCTAGTACAAAATTAAATAATAGGGGAGATAGTGCATCTCCTTGCTTCAACCCATTCTGGATTTCAAAAGTGTCCGAAAACTGTTTGCCTACACGCACCCTACTCTTTGTGCCATTTAGACACATTCGTATAAGTCTAACTAACTTTTTAGAAATTCCGAACACCAACAGGATACTGTATAACATCTCCCTCTTAATTGAATCATATGCTTTTTTGAAGTCTACGTATAGTTGATGTACAGTACCATTATATTCCCAATTATTTTCTAAAATCTGTCTTATACTAAAAATTTGATCTGTCGTAGACCTGTTTCTTCTAAATCCACATTGATGATCTCCTAGAATGTCATCAATATAGGGAGTAAGTCTGCTGACTAATATATTTGTTAGATTTTTGTACGAAGTTGAAAGTAATGAGATGTCCCTGTAGTTGTTGCAAGCAGTTTTATCTCCTTTGTTATAAATTGGTACGATAATTGATTCTCTCCATTCATCTGGAAGAGCTTCTTTTTCCCGTACTAAGCAACCGGCGTATCTTGTCCATCAATTTTTCTGATCTACTGCGTTCTCATCTGAACCTGATGCTTTATACATCTTCAATTTTTCAATCGCCATTTCAACATCTAATGCACTTGGTTCTGCGACTAGCATTTCTGCTATCTGTAAATTGTCCTCCTCAATGTCCTGTTCTGTATGTACATTTAATAACTGATTAAAGTAACTTTTCCATCTATTTAATATACTCCTGGAATCTGCAATCATATCCCCATTTTCATTCCGAATTATGTTTGTTCTAGCCTGAAACCATTTCTTCTATATACTAAATCCCTGATATAATTATCTAATTTTCCTATTTTTTTTGCGTTCATTTCAAGATCATTAATCTTCTCTCTCAAATATTCCCTCTTTTTACTCTTTAGTAACTTTGTGGTTTCCCGTCTAATACTACCAAATTGCTCTAGATTTACCTCATTTGGCACGTGTAACCATTTAATTTTTGCTAGCTTCCTTTTCTTTACAATGTCGGCACATTCCTCATTAAACCATTTCTTGTTTTGCCTCTTTTTTAAACAACCAACGCTTTCGGATGCTGACGATTTAATAGTATCTCTTATAGCCTCCCATTCTTTATTTATATCAGTTTCTTCTTCGTTTGCCACATTGTCATCTGAAGATTCCAGTACTTCAAATCTATTATCAATTTTGATTTGGTATTCTTGCCGCATTTCATCATTTTTCAAGTTTTTTAATTCAAATTTTACAGAATCATCTTTAGCGTTTGTTCCTCTCATTAACGATTGCCGTTGTCTGATTTTCACTCTGACCAGATGATGATCCGAATTGCAGTCTGTCCTTCTGATTTAACATCGATGATGCTATTGTGCCAGCGTTTGTCCACTAATACATGATCTATTTGGTTCCGATTTTCGCCATCTGGAGACGTCCAGGCGTATTTATGAATATCCTTATGCTGAAATGTTGTGCTCTTAACAATGAGATTCTTTGATGTGGCGAAGGTGACTAATCTAACCCCATTGTCGTTAATATCTTCATGAAGGCTGAATTTGCCTATTGGTGGTTTAAATATATCTTCCCGCCCCCCTTTTACATTAAAATCTCCTAAGACAAGTTTCATATGATATCGTGAAAGGCTATCAAATATGCATTATAATTCTTCATAGAAATCATCCTTCATCTTGTCATCTTTATCTTCTGTGGGGGCATGTACATTTACAATTATAAAATCATGTTGTTTACTCTTTAGAATTATGTATGAGATCCTATCACTAACAAAATTAATATATCGGATAGCGGATAGGATCCTCCTTCTGACTAAAAAACCAAATGCAGGTCTTTCTGCACCCCCATAGTATAATGCAAAGCTTCCTGATTCCTGACTACCTACTCCTGGCCACCTAACTTCCTGTAAAGCGACTATATCCAAGGGCGATTTATCTAATTTCCGCGTAAATATCTCTAGTGCCCCGCTATTGTATAAAGTCCTAACATTCCATGTTCCTAGGAACATGTCCCTGTGTTTGAGCCTTTGGCATGGGTTCCCTGAAGTAGTCCCCGCCCGGAGAACCGAATGGGGGACTATTTGACTTCCTGAAAATTTTACCCTAGTTGAACCCATGTCCGCATTTCTTGACGGTTGAATTTTTACGGTGAAAGATCGTCACTCTTTTGACCAAGGTACTTTTTTCGTCTGGCTTATCACCTTCGACCAGTCCGGCATGGGTAACCCTATCGGCAGCAATACTACCGCCAGCATAGCTCTCAGGAACATTTAAGCACGCAAGCCACTCCACCACGAAAAGGTAAAGATACCATGGAGGGGATTAATTAGGTTAAAGTTTTTAATTGATTAGTAGAATAGTAATTGAATTAAAGTTTGTGTTATCATAGAAATCATTATAAATACATTTAATCAATTTTAATAGCTCAATATATTGTTCCTTACTTAAGTAAAATTTCTCAGCATTATTATAGCCATTTAAATTAGTTTGAGTTCAATAAAGTACATAACATAAACAGACAATTACTTTCAACATTTGTAAATGAAAATTCTTATGAATTGAGTTATACATGTAACTAAGTTCATTTCAGATCATTCATGAATACAGTTGTAGATATCTATTAATAATTTGTGGAAATGAATCTGTGCGATTTCTTACATCCTATAATTATTATATCTAGGCTATTCGGCCTTGCTGCATTTACAGTAGTTCCTAATAAAATTACTGGTACAAAAGTATACAATTTATCGAAATTCTGGATAATTTACACTATAATTTTCATATTGTCTCAAATTGTGTTACAAATATCTGTAGTATACAAAACTAATTTGCAATCAAATGAAGTAGTACTGGCAAAAGTGGACGATCATACGTCTCATATATGGCTTTCATCAGTTGTTGTTATTAAAATTATAACTCTTTACAACAGCAAAAAATTAATAACTGTTTTAAACAAGATATCATTAATAAATTTACGAAATATAACTAATATAAACAACGAATCGGTATTGAAATTTGTTAGTTTTGCGAGTACGAGCTTTATAATGCTGACGATACTTTTTTCTACATTCTTTTTATATAATGAATCGCAATATCATCTCTCAAACAATATTTTATTTTCGGTACTGTTTATCACAAAATTTACTTCATTGGTATTACCTGAGATTCAATTTATTAACTTCTCTATTGCATTAAGAGCCAAGTTCCAACTTCTAAACTCAAATTTAATATCAAAAAAACATTTGCACGAAAATTTTCAACATAATATAAACAAACGAAAATTTATAAAATTCGTAAGTAATATTCATTGTTTACTTTGTGAGTTAGCTGAAGAATTAAACTGTATACATCATGTTCAAATAACATTATCAATAGCACTGGATTTTATGCAGTTTACAACGATATTATTCACAGATTTGCGTATGGTGCTATTTCGCAGTATGAATGAATCGACAATCTACAAATGTGGCTCAATAATTTGGACCAGTTTGATTGCATTTAAACTTACAGTTTTATTATGGGTCTACAGTCTTGTATCGTTTGAGGTAAGTAGGAAGTCTATCAGTATTTAAAAGGATTTTAAATGTGAAGGGTTCAGTGAAAGAACCAGACAATTCACTTTTTTGCCGAAATGAGTTTGAAATGTCGTGATTAAAATCAAAATATTTATGTGTTGAAATAGTATATTATTAGTCGTTCAAAATATCTCTGCAGGCGGAAGAATTGCGAAGCTTTCTTTGTTGCTACACGTGACGTCATCTAAGGCAGTGTTCACTGTCAGCGTCCCACGTCCCGTCCCCCTCTGCACTCAAGGATAGCAGCGTCACGTGGTCTATTCCTGCATAAACACGACTGCAGTGCCCTCCGTCAACAACTGCGCTTACTCCTTGAACGGGTAATACAATGAGAGGTTGGGAAGTGGTTTTACAGAAGCGAGGGAATTATTAAAAACCGAGCTATAGCGTGATTCTGTACGTGCGTTGTACATTATTTTTCCGCGATGGCGTTTTCAAAATAATAAATAATAGTAAAATAATATCTTTGTTAGAAATATTTGCGTTCATTATAAACAACTGACTAACGTTAACCGTTTAGGCAATGTTTATTAGTTGAGACTACACTAGTCCGTGACTCCAATCAGTCATAAAATGGCGGCAAGTACATATTTATTGTTTTTTTATTGTTTCAAATAAATTTCAATTCATTTAAGATTCAGTGATTTGTTTCATATAATGTATATTAACACGATCTTTTGGATATATTTTTGTACGTATATACAACGTACGTAGTATACATAGTGGTTTTCCTTCCCACACGTGGTTTGTAATATGTAATATTACCGTATAGTTATTTAGGTTGGCAACCCCGAAATGTAGGAAGTTGAACTTTCAATCATTGTCGCCATTGCTGTAAATACGACATTATGTACTATCCCTTAAAATGTAAGATTACAACACAGTATAACATAATATAATGTCAAGGATAATTTACAGTCAGCAGAAATGTTAGTCTCAGAACCAAGTACATTAGCAGTTAAAATGGTGATAGAAGATTTGAAGATGTATATAGGTTCAGATGAGATACCAGCAGAACTGATAAAATAAGGGATGAAAATTTGATTGACCAGATACGTCGGTTGTTTAGTATGATTTGGATAAATGAAGCTCTTCCAGATGAATAGAAAGAAACCATTATCAACCCATGTACAAGAAACGATATAAACTTGATTACAACTATAGGGCATTTCACTTTCAACTTCGTATAAATTATATATGTGTGTGTGTGTGTGTGTGTGTGTGCACCGCTGTGGTCTCGGGGTAGCGTGCTGCCTTGTCACGTAGCGGGCCTGGGTTCGATTCCCGGTCGGGACAGGCTCCTGGGTGAGGTTCTTTTTTCGGGATTTTTCCTCACCTGTAAGACAAATGTCAGCAAGATTTAGGGCCGAACCGTCCCCGAAAATCACCCGGCTATCATCATCCTTATCATCATCATCCTTCACCTGTGTGGAAAGCAACGGGAAGCTACCACACCTAGGCCTATAATTCACTAATAAAGCTACAAAACAAAGCATGAAAATGCTATGATTGCAGTGAAATATCTGTCCTCGGGTATATATATATATATATATATATATATATATATATAATCCATAGTAATTCTGCCCGAGGAATATATATATATATATATATATATATATATATAGACTGTTCAAAAAAATTAGAGGATATTGTAGAATAACCTATTAAGACTATGTTTTTTTGGAATAGTATTAGATGCAATCACTTTCTATTACTCCAAGATAATGTAAACAAGAGTTTGAAGTTGTTACGTAACCTCGGTACCACACCAGAGGGCAGTGTCTGTACTGTTGATGTGAAAGGGTGGTGTGGGGGTGAATGTATTGTTGCTGTTTTTAAATCCAGTCCAGTTTTCAGTTAGTGAATGACTTACCTTAGGGACAGTAATGCCTCGACAACGTGATTTACCTGAACCAATGGCTTGGAGGGCCATAGGAAGGATGGAAGCTGGACAGACACAACAAGAGGTGGCACAAGCCATAGGGGTGTCTCAAAGCGTGATTTCCAGATTTTGGAATCGTTTTCAAAGAACAGATACTGTTCACAGAAGAGCCGGACAAGGTCGACCACGGACAACAACAGCAAGGGATGACCATTACCTCTTGTTAACAGCCCGTCGGAATAGACAGCAGAATGCAACTCATCTGCGAAATACACTTCAAACAGCAACAGGGCGCGGGTGTCAACTCAAACTGTCCGTAATCGACTGCATAGAAGTGGTCTCTATGCCCGTAGGACCATGGTGTGTACCAGGTTAACTCCACAACACCGTAGATATCGCAGAAACTGGGCGGAGGAACATCGTGGGTGGAGGCATGCCGAATGGAGATCAGTTCTTTTTTCTGATGAGTCGCGATTCAACTTGGAATGTGATAGTCGGCGTGTATTCATCTGGAGGGAAAAAGGGATACGAAACAATCCAGCTTTGTACGTGATAGATCCCCATATCGTGGCGGTGGATTGATGGTTTGAGCAGGAGTCAGTAGTGGTGGACGTACGGACCTCTACGTCATCCAAGGTGGTACTTTGACTGCGGTAATGTATAGAGATGAGATTCTCCGACCTTTTGTCGTGCCTTATGCTGGTGCCATATGGACGATAATGCACGATCCCACAGAGCTGGCTTGGTGGACGACATGCTGGAAGTGGATGGTATCGAGCGTATGCAATGGCCAGCTTCCTCCCCGGACTTAAATCCGATTGAGTGTGTGTGGGATGCATTAGGCAGGAGCATTGCAGGCAGACCAGCACCTCCCACAACTGTTCCAAAGCTGCACATTGCTCTTATGGAAGAGTGGCCACGTATCCCCCAAGAACTCATTGCTAACCTCATTGTATCAATGCCACACAGGTGTGAGGCAGTGCTGACCGTTCGAGGAGACCATACACCACACTAAAGAAACATTTTCACCCATGTTAATGTTGCTTTGTTTGTTTGCCATATTTCTAATCAGGATCTCATTGACATCTGGTGTGGTACAGAGATTACGTAATGACTTCAAACTCTTGTTTACATTCTTTTGGAGTAATAGAAAGTGATTGCATCTAATACTGTTCCTAAAAACATAGTCTTAATAGGTTATTCTACAATATCCCCTAATTTTTTGAGCAGTGTATATATATATATATATATATATATATATATATATGTATTAGTAACCAGACTTAATCGTATTCCCTACATTGATGGCATTCTACAACATCATCGATATGGATATAGAAGAAACAGGTCTACAACAGATGAGATGTTTAGTACAAGACATATTTTAGAAAAGTAATTCAAATAAAATGGCATTGAATATCAACTATATATAGATTTCAAAAAGGCATGCGATTCAATTAAGAGGGAAAAGTCATATATTATTCTGTTGGAGTTCGGAATACGAATGTGTCTAAATGGCACAAAGAGTAGGGCGCGTGTATGTAAACAGTTTTCGCATACTTGGAAATTTACATTGGGCTAAATCAAGATGTACTATCTGGTCTACTATTCAATTTTTTTTACCAGAGCATACATGAAATCTTTAAGATGATGAAGAAGGCCTACATAAGCAGTTAGTTTATGCTGATTATGTAGTCTTATTGGGTGATAGCGAGGAGATACAAATGGCGAACACGCACGCTGTATTGAGTAAAACTAAGAAATTGGGACTGGAAGTAAACATCAATAGCACAAAACATATGTTCACACATAGAAATACATTGTGTAATGGAAATGGACATCTAATGACAAATGAGGGAAATTTTGAAGAAGTGGCCGAATTTAAATACCTAGGAACGATAATCACAAATAGTAATGGGATGCACAAATAAATTAAGCATAGGCTCAATTCTGGAAATGCGCCAAAAGACAAGCTACTAATATAGTACATATCACAGAGCTAAATGCGTTGTGCTTACGGGCATAAAGAGTGTATGTAATGTAGGTATTCAAAGAACCGGAATCGGCAAAGTATTCAATGTTGTGGATAACATTTCCAGCCTTGACTCTGAGAAATTACCCATACAAAAAGAGAATCGCCTTTAATTTTCTTTTTAGGCGAATGCGTCAGCATTTATATGAAAACATTATTTAAGAAATAGTATGCCTTTAATTCCTAAAGTGAATATATAGTCCATAAGTGAAAAATATATGTGAAAGTTTATAATGAATTTCCTATCAAATTGACAATAAAATTGTATACGTACTAAATATTAAAAATATAATTATTAATATGTTTGAATTTTCAATTGATTAGGGGAATAATCATTAGCTTAAAAATTTGTGTTATCATAGAGATCATTATCATTACATTTAATTTGTTTAATAACCTAATTCATTAACCAAGCTAGTAAAACATATCATAAACTGATATTTACCTCTAATATTTGTAATTGAAAATTCTTATATGAATAGTTGAAAATGCAACTAAGTTCATTTGAGGAAATCCACGAGAACAGTTTTAAATATCTATTAATAATTTGTGGAAATGGATCAGTGCGATTTCTTAAATCCTATAATAGTTATATCTAGGCTATTTGGTCTTGCTACATTTACACTAGTTCCCAATAAAATTACTGGCACAAAAGTATGCAAGTTATCGAAATTCTGGTTAATTTACACGATAATTTTCATTTTGATTCAAATTATATTACAAATATCTGTAGCATTCAAAACCAATTTCGAATCAAACGAAGTGGTATTGACAAAAGTGGGCGATTATGCATCTGAAATAAATCTAACATCAGTTGTTGTTATCGAAATTATAACCTTTTACAATAGCAAGAAATTAATAACTGTCTTAAACAAAATGACATTAATAAACCTACGAAATGTAACTAATGAAAACAAAGAATCTGTAATGAAATGTGTTAGTTTTGCAAGTACTACTTTTATAATGTTAACGATACTGTTTTCTGCAATATTTTTATATTATGGATCGAAATATCAGCCCTCAATCAATATTTCATTTTCGGTATTGTTTATCACAAAATTTACTTCATTAGTATTACCTGAGATTCAATGTATTACCTTTTTTACGGTATTAAAATACAAGTTCCAACTTCTAAATTCAAACTTGATATCAACAAAACATTTGTACAAGAATTTTGATCATAATGTAAACAAGCGAAAATTTACAAAACTGCTGAGTAGTATTCATTGTTTACTTTGTGATTTAGCTGAAGAATTGAACTGTATACATCATGCTCAAATAACAATATCAATATCAGTGGATTTTATCGAATTTACGATGACTTTATTCACAGATTTTCGTATGGTGCTATTTCACAGCATGAATGAATCTACAATCTATCAATATGGCTCAGTAGTTTGGGTCAGTTTGATTGCACTTAAACTTGTAGTTTTATTATGGGTCTGTGGTCTAGTTTCTTTTGAGGTAAGTAGAAAGCATATCAACATTTAAAAGGATTCTAAACATGAAGAGTACAGAAAAGAGAACCAGATAATCCACTTTTTGTCGAAATGTAGTTTGAGGTGTTTTCAGATTCTCCGTGAAGAGCACCATTGTCAAGAAATGTTAAACATAAAACATACAGTTTACTCATGGCTCATTTGCTTCCAAAGTTTGAGATAGCCTACATGTAAGGAAGTATGGATGTTGGTACAACTGAAAGTACCTTTGGTTGCGGCGCAAAAAGTGGACATCCGAATTTCGATGTAAGTTTGGTTTTAAAATGAAGCTTAGGACCACTAAAGATGAAAACGAAATGCGGACCATCCAGAAACAAAGCAGTAAAATGACATTTTATAAGCACTACAAAATACACATTTCACTAGTTTAGTGTTCGAGACATCCCCATTTCGATATACTTTTGATATTAAAATGAAGCTTACGGTCACCAAAGATGAAAACACGAAGGAAATCTACGGACCAACACTAAAGAAAGTAGGCTGGCGTAATTGAATTCTGTTTGGTTAGCTTTTACTTTCTTATATATATATATATATATATATATATATATATAGTATAATTTTGTTTACATGCCTGTAATTTAATATTGTCTAAATGCTATTATATTTATTGCTTTTACAAGTTAGAGTAATTGAAATAAGTTAGGTTATATTTTATGTTATTATACATGCTTCCTAATAAATTATATTATACAAATAAGTGGCATCCATTTATTAGATATTTTGTACAGACTAAATTACCGTTGTTCATTTTTTAGTAATGCGTACGATGACGTATCGATTATTATTGACAATCGACTCAGTTAAACCATTTTTTCTTAAGAAAAAGAACCAGATAATGCACTTTTTGTCGAAATGTATTTAGATTCACATTTATTACAATAAAATATTTATTCTATTTTCGCTTGTCTATTGAAGAAAACATGTTTTCGCCCAGGACTAACATCTGAATATCGAATCTGATGTCACGATTACATTGGCAGCCACTTCCTTCAGGTAAGATAAGAAATAGTGCTTTATAAATTGTTATTTTCCTGCTTTATTTCTGGATGGTCCGCAAATGTTTTTCATATTTTCATCTTCGACGTTCCTAAGCTTCATTTTAAAACCAAAAACATTTCGAAATTCGGATGTCCAGTTTTTGCGTCGTATCCGTATCTATTCTAGGTTTGATGGAAAAAGTGACTTAACTGGTTTATCCACGTATCTTTCATATTGCTTTTATACTTTAACTTACTGTTTTCGTATTTCAACGCCACTTAACTCTGCAAGTTTCATGTAATTAATTTTAACTTTTCCTTAAGCTCATACGATTATTCATCTGTACTCTTAGACTTATTTAAATTAACACAGATAATGCATATAATTAATGTGAGAAATTTTGGAAATCTAACTAGACACTATTTATTTTTTCTAACACTTGTGAATTAGCGGATCCGGGTTCAATCTGCGGTCAAGATAAGTTCTTTGGGTAAGGTTTCTGGGGTCTTTACTCATCTGTAAAACAAATCTCGATAAACATTATGACCTAAATAGCTCCCGAATACCAACTGGTCATTATAATCATCCATTTCACATTCGCCACGTTTAGAATGAATGAATGAGTGATTGATGGTATCTGAAATTGGGCTGATTACTCAACCAGAGATGTCCTTCTAGTCCTTACTGTTAAAAACAAGTACGTGGGTGATCCAGAGTTACAAATTCTCTCCTGACATGTCATGTCCCTATGAAGCCCGGGTGATGTAGGGCACTTTAAAATACCTACAAGTGGGAGGTCTTATTATTGTATATTTCTACCGTCCTTAGTCAAAGGGATACACCTCAACCTTTTCGACTTTCATTGCCATGTTTAATGTTCTCTCTACCTACTTACTAAGTTATTTTTCATATCTTTTATAGAAATTCGTGAAAGAGGCTAATGAATTAAGGCGTATATATCTAAAAATTTTATTGAAATTCTTAGCAAAATAGAAATACAATTGATTCCTAATCTGTTTAATATTTGACATAAATCTTGTTAATATTAATTAAAACGGTATTATTTATTACATTTTTCCATTCTATTAACGAAGTTTAACCTCTGACCTTTTAAATATTTTTACACGCCACATGTGCCTTACAGTGGCACGACCTGTCGGGAGAGGGATTTTAACTATGGATCACACGTACATTTTTGACCACACAAGGACATGGAGGACCTCCCCGAATGAGTAATCAGCTCAATGTCAGTGCCTCCACCGAGACAACACAACATTAAGACGAAACACACCACTCACACACACACACACACACACATTCATACTAAATATGGCGAATAATATAATGGTGGTTGTGATGGCCATATGATTTTCGGGGACCGTTTGGGCCTTAAAGTTTCCTGACATTTGTCTTACAGATGAGGAAAATGTTTTATTTATAATACTATAAATACAATTCGCTTTATAGACGTGAATGATCTTATACTAACTATAAGTCTTAAATAATCTACTTACTGCACTTATAATTATATATATATATATATATATATATATATATATATATATATATATATATCCTCAACTCGTGTCCAACTCAGGATCGGGTCGAGGAATGAGATGAGATGAAGCCCCTATATTTATAGAGGTCTGTGAACTACAAGGGTGCCGGCCGAGCACAGCTGCCGCACCGTCACAGGAGCGGATGAATCAAATGGATGAGATGAGTATGGAGAAATGATGGAATGAAATTTGTGGTAGGGGAAAACGGGTGAAACCCCGAGAAAAACCTGCCCAAGCTCCTTTTCGCCCACCACGAAACCCAATTAGAATGACCGAGACTCGATCTCGGGACCCCAGCGGTAAGAGGTGAGCGTCTATCCGCTTGCGTCACGGAGCTGCCTTTATAATTTTATAATCTTCGTTTATTTAGTTTTACATAGCTGTTATTTACAACTATTTTTGTATACGTTTTAACAGTTCGCTATTGTCTCTATCGTTCATTGAAATACTTCAATTCTTCTAGCTCTTTAATGTCAAATCCTACATAACCACTGCCACAGGAATTCACCAATTCAGTATTGTATCACAATTACAACTCTTCGAATTCTACAGCACCTGCTCGCTGCGGCCTCAATTCCCGCCTTAAATAGCCAATGAAACCGATCTAGAATGTTCGAGAATTTCACGACGGAATTCTCGGCGCCCAGATGTCTGTAGCGGACTGGCCGGGTACGCTTGTACCCCGCTACTAAGCCAATCACACTGTGGCCGCACAGAGCGCCAGCTGCTGACCCCCTAAATCTCAATCGTGGACACATCGTTAAGGTTAGCCGCGGGATACCCCAGTTCTGGAAGAGTCCAGATTTCTCACCCAAATACAGGCGCTTCTCTATCGCCGTCCAATAATAAAATCACATTACATCGTGATGAAAAAATTGGCACGGTGTGCGATTTAACAAACTTCTCATTTACCGGATATTTGATGAATTACATTTTTTTATATTTGTCATGTTTAACGAGTAACTCTGTTTATTTACAATTGTTTATTCGTATGTTGGTGAATAGAAAGTACAAATTGTTTTAAAAATCTAATGATAACTCGTACTGATATCCATCCATAGTAATTCTGCCCCCTGCCCTTGGTCCTTCACTGCAATCATAGCATTTTCATTCTATGCTTTGGAGCTTTACTAGGGAATTGTAGGTGTGGTAGCTTCCCGTTGCTTTCCACACCGGTGAAGAATGATGATGATAATGATAAGGATGATGATGATGGCCATATGATTTCGGGGACCGTTTGGGCCTTAACGTTTTCCTGACATTTGTCTTACAGGTGAGGAAAAACCCCGATAAAACCTCACCCAGAAAAACTGTCCCGACCGAGGATCGAACCGGGGCCCCTGCGTGACAAGGCACCACGCTACCTCGAGACCACAGCGGTGGACTTCGTACTGACACAATCTTTTGAATACAAGGCATAACTTTTTCGACTCTCAGGAAGTGAGGCAGAAATTTCAATATAGCGAATTCCAATACTGGTGTCATTTGCGAATAAATTAATTGGAAATCATGGAGGAACAACTTTATGGAAATGGACAGATAGCGTTGTTAAGGCGGTCAGATTTTTCCCGGTAAGAAGAGGGGATAATAACCGTCGTGAGATTTAATTCAGCGAGGTGGAGTTGCCAGTCTCCCATCGGACGGCTCCCCAGGTGGCGGGTAGGGGAATGCTCACCAGATATGGCGGGTACTGGGGAAATAAAATACCCAGGGCGGATCAAAACAAGCGCTTCTGCCTTGCAGTAAGATACTGGACTATCAAAGACTAGAGGAAGAAAACCTTGAACAAAATTTATCCGTCCCCAGGTTGGGGGTTGATGCATCGGGCCAGCTCCTCGTTCATCATAAAAAGAAAAAATGCTAAAAACCCAAACATCATGCCTCGGAAGAAGATCAGCTGGAAAATATAGAATGGATAGAATACGAAATAAAGAAATAAGGGAAATTATGGGTGTACAAGAGGAGCCGGACATCATAGACATTATAGAAAATAAAAGGTTGCAGTGGTATGGCCATGTCAAAAGAATGACAGAGCAAAGATTGCCAAACATTGTTATGGAATGGATCCCAATGGAAAGGAGGAAGAGAGGAAGACCGAAGAAAACTTGGATAGAAGGGGTACTAACAGCTATGAATATCAGAGGAATGGAGGAAGATCAATGGATGGGCAGAGAGGGATAGCATTTGGTTTCCGGAAGACGGCGGCAGCTGCCATGATACAGGATGATGATGATGAGATCGAAAATATTTATAATGTCCTAGATTTCTACACATATGCCGAGGCCCTTCGTAATTACGCCACAACACTCTCCGCAGAGGCGCTGAAGGAGGTGTAGGGACAATTCCAGTGAAAGAAGTATCAGACGAGTAGAAATTAAACAAAAGCCAAATTCATGGCTCGTCATTCCTAGAACGAACTTCGGCTACCAGACGGCTACTGGCCTCACATACAGATGTATTAATCTCAGAGCTGAACGATTAATCAGTCAGAATAATCAAGTATGTTGAGTCACCCAGGCGTTATAGCAATTTTTTTTGTAACCCGAAGCCGCTACACATCGTATCCAAATTCCTCACGATGCTGAAAGGATACCTGTCCCATTCTGCTGGAAATTTCATGAAAAAATTCTTCCCCATTGAAACTCGAACCAGTGCAAGTCATGTAGCACTGAACCAAGACATGATACCTTAAACTACTCGGGTAATGTGCAAGACCATACATATATATATATATATATATATATATATCGCAGCCCAAACACTGGAAATGTGAAACCTGTTCCAACACTTTATCTTCTATTACTATATTTGTTCTTACTTCAATGAAACAATCGGACGAACACTGAGGAACAAAGTTAGAAAGGAAACGCAGCTAAGATTTACTCAACAATGACACTACCAGTGGCGATGTATGGTGAGGCCTGGATCCTAAAGGGGGAAAAAAAAGAAAAATTCAGGCAGCGGAAATGAGCTTTCTAAAGGATGTGAAAGGTTGTACAAGAGATGAACATATTAGAAATGAGAATATTAGAGAGGAACTAAAAGTACAACCATTTCTTCAACAAATACAAGAAAACAGGAACAATTGGATAGAGTATCTGCAAAAAATTACAGAGGGTAGGATATCAAAGATGGCATTGATGTATAATCCTGGAGGACGAAGATCGTTGGGAAGACCAACAAAACGCTGGGCTGAACAAATGAGAGATCGGAACAGGCAACTACGTAATTTGTGAAACAAAAACAACGTCAAGGGTTCATGTAGAATTGTAGGATTTTACAGCTGATGTCCTGACTCTTGTTAAGTTGTTCTTCAGGGCTGAACAAAGATGTCTACCTGAGTAGTAAACGAAACGTCGAGTTTCAACAAAACTGGATACGGCCATTCAGTCCGGAAGACCAACTTAAGAGTTCAAGAGTTTTGATCCAACATGTAGGAAAATAAGTTTACCTCTTCTTCTTTATTAGGAATTCTCTACAATGCAGTAGTTTTCCTACAACACATTGTAAATTTTACTCCTCCATGCATCCATATTCTATGTATCTCTGTTAATCTTCTCGACACATCACTCCTCTGCACTTCTTGAACCCACTGTTATTTTGGTCTCCACTTTCTTCTGTTTTTCTTCTCTTCAAAATTTAATATCATCTCAGGTATCTGTCGTCTGACATTCTCTTTACGTAGCCAATTATTTCAGTATTCTTTCTTCAATAACTTCTAAAACATCTTTTTGAATATTCATTATTTCTATGATTTTAGTATTTTTAAAGTTTCTCTTCTTGAATTTCTAGAAGCCCTCCTCCAGAAGTCCATCTCTGTCACCAATAGTTTATGTGCTTGCTCTCTGCTTAATGCAACAAGCTTTATAACGGAATCAATTACATTTGATATATGAGGCGATAAAGAATTCTACGCTTGTAAATTATAGGCTGATCAAATATTTAATAGCTTTCCTCGAATTTATTGAGGCACTTAGGCCGCAAGTGAGCTTTTGAGATCTTGGCGAGTATATAGCTCCTCATTAATGTTCAGCCTCCCTTACGATCTTAATTGCATAAGGACAAATACATTTCTCGTGTCGATTGTCTGGGAATGTGGGAGTTTACCATTCCAAGACCCTCTTAAGGCCCGTAGTGGGATCACTTTACCTTTACCTATAAGACCGTTGATTTAAGAGGACATTTATACTATTTAAATTATGGCTTGTCCTGATCTGGGCATAACGAAAATTCAAAATTGAAGTTTAAATCAAAGTAAGTTTATGACATTAATGAGGGATGTATCACTAACTATGATATCAGGGAGATAAATTATACAGGGGATGATGGGAAAACATTAGCCCAAAATGCGGGCCCATGGAGAGTTTATTTACGCATGGCATGAACCTAGGGAGTCGATTATGCCAGCGAATTAGTTAATGGGCAATTTGTTTCATATTACTGTGTTGACAATTTTATTACAATATGAATAAAAAGTGTATAAACAGTACATATGTAGTGTATGACTTATGTCCAATGAAGATAATGCATTATATTAAATTGAAATCAATAAATCATATTAATTAGTATAATGTCAAATGCCTGTTTATATACAAAATAAGATTAATTTTTAAATTTATAATGTGGTATTTAGTGGGTAATAACATAATAGGTTATACGGTTTCCTTTAGTAAGAATATTATTTCAGTAGCAATACGTTCTAAGTCAATTAGGTTTTTATATTCATTCAAGTCATCTTAGAGTCTGTAATAAATTTCAAAATTTGTGAGCATAATGATTTCTTTAATGAGAATTCTTAATTTTGTAAACATTTTGTATAACATTTAAAAATAATTTATGTATACATGAGTATATAAATGGAAATAATAAAATGGATGTACATGATTTTTTAAATCCTATAATTATTACATCGAGGATATTTGGTCTTGCTCATTTTACAGTGATTTGTAATAAATCTTCTGAAACCGTAAGATACAAGTTTTCCAAATTTTGGTTAATATATACAATAATATTTACAAGTCTACAAGATATATTGCAAATATTGATAGAATGGAATGCTCGGTTTATAACAACAGAAATTGTGTTGACAAAAACTACCCAATATATATATTATACCACTCTCATAATCAGTAACGTAAATGTCATGTTAAGTGTGTACAACAGCAAGAAATTAGTAGTTGTTTTAAATGAACTTTCATCGATACAATTTAGAAACGTACACTATAAAAATAAAGTAAAAATATACATTTGTTACATTCCTGTTACATTTTTGTTTTTAATGATAATATGCTCAGTATTAACTAAAGGAAGTCATTCTATGTTCGCGTCACATGCTGATATCCTCAACGGATTAACTAGTACAAGATTTGCCTTATTAATATTACCTTATTTACAATTATTGCACATTCTTATTATTTTGAAAGAAAAATTTGAGTCATTAAATTCGAAAGTTATTTCGGGAAGAATTATATTATTAAAGAATGCTCATAATTTGCTTTGTGAATTGACCGAAAAAGTAAACGGTATATATTCTGTTCAAATCACAGTGGTAATAGCTTTAGGTTTTGTTCAGATTACTACGTGCTCATTTACCATCATTCGTTTTATACTTTTCGCAAATATAGATACGTTTGCAAAATTCACTATCTGTGGAATAACTGTTTGGATAACATTTTTTATAATTATGTTTACAATTCTTTTATGTCTGTGCAGCGCAATTTCATTTGAGGTAAGATTACAAATTAATTATAATATAGGGCACGCCGTAGCGTAGTGGTTAAGGCACTGAGCTACAAACCGGAGGGTCGAGGGTTCAAGTCCCGTTGGGGTCAGGATTTTTAAACTGGCCCAAATCCTCTGGCGGCACTATGGCCCTGGGGTCGACTCAGCCTCTAACGAAAATGAGTACCAGACGCTTGTTCTGGGGATAAAGGCGGCCGTCACGCAGGGCTGACAACCCGGCTGACATAAAGTGCCGATTGTCTAGAAAAAGTGGGAGCCTTAACTTCCTACTACCCCAAGGGCCTCCGGGCCTGTTGTGGGATCACTTTACTTTATAATATAAAAATGAATGTTTGGTTTGTATGTATGTATGTATGTATGTATGTATGTTTTGTTTGTTCGTACTTTTATGCGCGGCCATACCGTTGATCCGATTGTGATGGGGCTTTTTGCAAAATGTTCAGGAGATTCCCGGGATGAACATAGGCTATAACATAGTTCTGATACTCAACTCCTACACCCTTTAAAATCGTCCTTTGTAGTGGAAAACGTGAAAAAAGTAGCTCTTTGGACGCTTATATTGCTTATGCTGCCTAAACCATAACAAATACACAAAATTAATGTACACAGAATCGAATATCTTAAAAATATCTATAACAACGTCCACGACAGCATATATTTATCTCTTACGGATAACTCACAATAACAATTTTTGTCTTTCATTGTTGCCAAGAAGATCGAGACAAGTACGTAGATTCCTGTGCAAGCATAGCAAGCACATGGCGCGTATTCTTTTACGGATAACTCACAATAACGAATTTTGTCTTTTAGCTCATTTATGCCAAAAAGATCGAGATAAGTAGTTTCCCGGGCAACACCGGGTAATCAGCACGGGGAATCTTAAAATAATTACGATATACATAATTATTTTTCATTTTACTTATTCAACTAATCATAAGAAGTGCATTAATTTTTGTCTTTCAGTCATTTATGTCAAGAAGATCGGGATGAGTAGATTCCTGAACAAGCCGGCTAAACAGCACGGGGTACCTAAAAATAATTACGATATAAATGTTTCCTTATTCAACTAAACATAAAAACACATTAATTTTCATTTATTTAGGTGTAGCAGCGCAAGCCGGGTATTAGCTAGTACCGTATATTATAATATTAAAACACGAATAGGGAATTAAATAGAGGCTGAGAAAATTCTTGCAAGGAATCAAGGGGGGGAGTTACCAGTAGTTTGGCTAGGAACAAAGTGAGGGAATAATATTTACTACGATTTGAGGCAGATCAATTATACAGGGAATTATTTGCAACTATCAGAAAATTACAGGTATGTATGGAGATCTCATATCCGCAAGGCCACGAACTTCTGGGTTTACAGTCCCAGTGGGTTAATTAGGCCTATTTGGTTTTAAGGTGTATTAATTCTGTGGTCACAGAGTTAATATTTATCGTATGGATGTAGTCTAATATTATATCATAGATTCTAAGATTGAATTGTTTTTTTATACTGGAGGGAAATATTATTTAGATTATTTTTTGAGCAAGAATATTTTACTTACTTACTTACTCACTGGCACTATCGAACCCATAGGTTCATGGCCGCGCGGACATAAGCTCTCCATATATCCCTATCCTGAGCTAATGCTTTCCAATCATTCCCTGTATAATCTACTTCCCACAAATTATAGTTAATGTTGTTCTCCCACCTCATTCTTGGTCTACCAACTGGGCGCCTTCCTTCCGGCTTTCCTACAAGAAGTTTCCATGCACGTCTTTCATTCCCCATACGCGCAACATGTCCTGCCCATCGCAGTCTACGAGACTTAACTGTTCTTATTATATCTGGCTTCCTATAAAGACCATGTAGTTCATTCTTATGTAGTCTTCTCCATTCACCTGTCTGTTCATCTCTCTTTGGTCCAAAAATTTTCCTAAGAACTTTGTTCTCAAATACTCGTAATCTCATTCCTCCCTTAAAGTAAGAGTCCATGTTTCGCACCCATATAATATAACTGGTAGAATAATAGTTGTATATATTTTCAGCTTAACGTTTTTTTGAAAGGAGTTGGGACATCAAAAGTCTCTGCAATGCATAATAGCATGCATTTCCAGAATTGAGCCTATGTTTAATTTCTTTGTGCATCTCATTCCTGTTTGTGATTATTGTTCCTATGTATTTGAATTCAGCCACTTCCACAAAATTTCCCTCATTTGTCATTAGCTGTCCATTTCCATTATATACTGAATTTCTACGTGTGACCATATATTTAGTTTTATTGATATTTACTTCCAGTCGTAATTTCTTAGTGTTACTCAATAGTGTGTGCCTGTTGGCCTTTAGTATCTCCTCGCTATCGGCGAGTAGTACTACATCATCAGCATAAACTAACAGCTTATTAATACCATTCAGCTGTAAGCCTTCCTCATTCTCTAAAGATTTAATGGCATGCTCTAGTACAAAATTAATTCGTACCAAATTATATGAAATTTAATGTTTCTAGACAAAGTTTATTTAGGCATGGATTCATATAACTAGAGAGAAATAAATGTACCTGATCAGGCACTTAAACACAAGATCTTCAGTTATGCACTGGCGCTCTACTATTGAGCTACATAGGCTTAGCTCCCGGAGCAAACAGAAATTCTCCCCTCTTTAATTCTCTAGTCCATGCAAGGAGTGAAACTCGTGTTCGCAAGACTTAATGGGAGAGCTTCTACTGACAGAAGTCACTATTTACGAAAATTATATGGAAATTAATGTTTCCAGATAAGCCGCCTTTAGATAATTATTATTAACTCAACTAGGAAGAACGCGGTGCGTTAGTGGTTATGTTCCTTGCGTCTGGGCCCGAGGGTCGCAGGTTCAAACCAGGCGTGGTGGATGGATTTTTAGGATGGAAAAATCCAAGAAGCAAGTACTCCGGGAGGGACTTTAAGCTGTGGGTCCCGAGTATAAACTTTCCAGGCTCGTAAAAGGGCCTTAAGCCTGAATAAAGAGACCTTTAACCAAAATTGACCGACCTCCTTCATCTAGTTGCTCACTAGATGTTTCATTGGGTTGGTATGTTGACCGCATACCATTCATGACATCTTTAGGGAAATAAGCGTAACTAAATGAACTTGATCTAGTAACTCCATTAAAGGAGAGGCTAAGCCACCAACACACGTCATTGTAGATAGATAACGTGGAGACATTTGTGTTTTCCATTATAATGTTTGATTTGAAACGTAACTCAGTAGGGCACAGTAGCCTATCTCATTTCAAACTGTTGCAGTCTATATTGTTAATTTATTCATGTTACATTTAATGTAGCATATACTATAGAGTAAGTGTCACATTTCATGTCATCTGATAAATCTCCGATTAACAATTATACATTAGGATATTTTGCAATATTAAACAGTCAGTATGGAACTTTATTGAATTCCATTATTTTCTTTTAAATGTACATTTTGTCCACTGCTATGGTCTCGGGATAACATCGTTTCCTCTTTCGCAGCGTGCCCAGGTTCGATCTCCGATTGGGGCATGTTTCCTGGGTGGTGGTTTTTCTTAAAAAAAAATAATTTTACAAATTTATGTTATTAATCAATATTAGGGGCATGCTGTATTGTAGTGGTTAAGGCACTGCACTACAGGCCGGAAGGTCGAGGGTTCGAGTCCCGGTGGGGTGACCCAAAACCTTCTGGCGGCACTATGACCCTGGGGTCGACCCAGCCTCTATCGAAAATGAGTACCATACGCTTGTTCTGGGGGCAAAGGCGGCCGTCACGCAGGGCTGACAACCCGGCTGACATCAAGTGCCGATTGTCCAGAAAAAGTGGGAGCCTTAACCTCCTACTATCCCAAGGGCCTCCTGAGACCTATAGTGGGATCACTTTACTTTACTAATCAATATTAAATAAAATTGAATTTTTCCTCATCTGTAAATAAATGTCAGGAAGCTATAAGTACCAAATGGACCACGAATAACACGGCCATGTAACCATCATTATCATATTCGACACGTTCAGTGTGAATGTGTGTACGGATTGTGTGTTTCGTTTTAATGTTGTGTTGTCTCGGACCTGGTCCTGGATTCAGCTGATCACTCATTTCGGGAGGTCCTCAATGTACTTGTGTGGTTAAAAAATTATGTGAGTGGCCCTAAGTTTCAAATCTTTCTCCCGACAATCGTGCCATTGTAAGGCCCGTGTGGTGGGGCTTATAAAATACCTATACGATGAGAGGTTAAATTACAATGGTGACGAAGAGGAATATACGTTTTAATTAACAAATTAATGAGAAACAATTTTTGTTGGTTTAATATGTCACAAATTAAGTAATAAAATTCATTACGATAATGAAAAATGTAATGGTATTAAGCTATTGATTCAGAGTTGTTTATAAATTAGTACATTTTACATTCTCATCAGTTTATCTATTCTCTACATCCTTAGGAAAGTTTTATATTTCGGTATCAAAAAGCGTATATTTGCAAAAATGTACATGTTCACTTAAGAAATTTTATAAAATTTGTTTTTTCTTTAAATTTCCATAATATCTGCATATTTTCAAAAATGCCTTTTAATATGGGGAATTTTGAATTTATTAACCCTATTATATTACTATCCAGATTATTTGGTGTTCTTCCTATCACGCTTGAAGAAGATAAAAATACTGGTACTAAAATATACAAGATCTCAAAACTTTGGAGAATGTATTCTTTCTTCTTTATTGCTTGTCACATATGTTTACGGATAACAATAAGTTTTAAGACATATTTGGAACCTAATGAATTTCTAATAATTATGTCATCTGTAGCCATTTCTTTAATCTCCGCATTTTTTGTATTTGCAACTCTGATTCAAAGTCATATCGCCAGTGGTAAAATAATTTTTATCATTAATGCAATATCATCATTTACTAGTAGTATACAATTGCATAACAAATATGAAAGAAAAAATATACCAATGAATCGATTTATTATTTATGTTAGCATGTTATATCTAATAATCCCAATGTTTCTATCAATACTGTTCAGAAATATCTTCACCCATTTTGTTGCTGATGAAATGTTATATATAATATTAATGGTTACGGAAAATCCTATAATAATGCTACCTGTTTTTCAAGTAATTCATTTTCAAAATCTGTTGAAACAGAATTTTAAAATTTTGAACGAAAATTTCGAATTAATTTCAAAGAATTTTGTAAATGAATGCGAAAATTTTGCTCCTATTTTGTCTTCCCTACTAATAGATTTTTCTAAGCCGTTGAAAGTAATACAATCGAAAAATTCTAAAATTTACTTTAAGGAGTCAAACGTAAAAATGTTGGGAAATACACATTATTTATTGTGTGAAGTGGCAGAAATTTTAAATGAAGCATATTCTGCACAAATGATAACAAACGTACTAAGATCATTCATACAGATCACAATAAACGTATTTGTTTATGCTCTGATAATCGGTAACGATTTATTTAGTATTACACATGGTGAATATATTGGAGTTTTCATAACTATTGTCTACTTCTCAAATCTCCTTTTAATGTTGACATGGATGTCCGGTTTACTCTGTTCCGAGGTAAGTGAGAGCAATTTTAAATTTTAACAATTAAAAAGATCGATTGAAAATATAAAATAATATATACTTGAAATAAGAATACATTTTATTCACATATAAATATATTATAAAGTAATGGCACCTGAATGAGCAAGTGCTTGTGCTCGGGTGCAGTTCAGTTACAGAAATAATACATATAAAATATACAGTACATATTAAAGTTTCAGTCAAAGGGAGAGGAAAAACAAAATATATAGAACCTGCATTTACGAGCCAGTTTGAAGACATAAAATGAATTCTGGAGCATAAAAAATTAAGAGTTAATGCGATAGGAAATTAAATATACAAGACAAAATAGAATAGATGAACTGATTATACTCATATTTTTCTTTCTTTTTTTTAGTTTTATCTCTTCCTTTGAAAGTACTTTCGCATGGCCTCAGCGATATAGGATGGATTAAGCAAAGATGACAATATGATAATTAAAAAAATAATTTTTTAAATTCTTGTTATATAATTTATTATGATTTTATTTATAAAGTACCTAGCAAGGGTACCAGCCAGGGTTACGGTGAAGACCTCAACGACGGAGGCAGCAGAGTAGGAGATCTACGGTATGGTGCAGCCGGCGGATGAGGCAATAAAGGATGGATCAGACTCTTAGCTGCACTGAAAGCAACTGATCTATGGTGGACTCTTAAAAAAATCCCTGGTCCTCCAGGTTGGTAGTTGATGCTATCGGCCAGCTCCTCACATATCGTAAAAAAACTTAATGCTAAAAAACCAAAATATATAGCGTTGGATAGGAAACATATACAACGACAAATCAAGGTTTACATATTGTACAAGAGATGGAACAAATCCAATTAAGATGGGATGGACATATAATGAGAATAAAGGACACAGAAACAAACAAAGAAGTATTAAAATGGATACCGTCTGGAAAAGTAAAACATGGGGGACCAAAGCCAACGTGGATAAAGGGAATTCAAGACAACATGAAGAAGAGAAATATGACAGAAGCAGACACACAAGATCGGGAAGTGTGGAAGAAAAAAATTGTAGGCCTATATTTTGGTTAATTATATCTGTGTAAACAGCAGAAACAATCCTGAATAATAAAAATACATTTATAAAATATTGTTAATATAAGTAGCTTAAAGTTGGAAATACAAGGCACGACTTATCAGGAGAGGATTTTAAATTCTGAATTGCATATATTTATTTGAGCACAGAAAGAAACGGAGGCCTCCCAGGATAGGCTAAATGCCACGGCCACTTCCAAGACAACAATAATGTTTTAGAGAAGACACATCATTCACTCATACTTTCGTACTAAACAATGAGATTACGTTACGGGTGATTGTGATAGCCAAATGGGATTCTGGGTCTATATGAGCCTTAAAGGTTCCTTATACAGTGTGATTATAAAGTCCGACCACATTTTAAAGAAATCGCTTACATATCGTATTTCTGTTACAGCCATTCAAAAGATACAAATATGTTCACTATTGAAGAGCGGATAGAGATTGTTGCTGCGCGTTTAAGAGGTCAGTCGTACGAAGAAGTTAGAGACTGATTCCAAAGGAAACCCTCACGGGAGACGTGTATCTTGATATGTAGCAACTTTTCTTACAGCCACAGTTACAGCAAGATGGTATCATTCATACAGTGGTGTTGCAACAAGATGGGGCACCACCACACTTTGCTCTGGTTATACGCGGGTATCTCAATGACAGGTTTCCCAACAGGTGGATTGGAAGGGCATCTCCTCCTATATGGGCACCTCGTTCGCCAGACCTCGCACCCCTGTACTTTTTTGCTTGGGGGTTCATCAAGCAACAGGTGTACAGAACCAAGTTTCTTAATCTGCAAGTGCTGAAAGAACGCATACGCCAAGCGAGTGAAGTGATTGCAGAGGATATGTTCGTGCATGTTTTCCGGGCGACGGTGCGTCGTTGGGAAACATGTTTTGAGATTAATGGAGGTTATGTTGAACACTAACTTGATAGTAGAAACTACCTTATAATTTTTGTTTTATTTGCGCTACGTTATCCACAAAATGTACTGTGACTTTATAATCACACGGTATTTGTTTTTAAATAGGAAGAAGTCCTCTCCAAAATCCCACAACAAGGAAACTTGTTTTAACGGAGATCAAATCCAGGTCCGCTTTGACTCAGAAAAGTTTAACAGTAGATCATAATGATGAAAATAATAAAAAAGTGTTAATTTATATTAATAATAAAATATCATTTTCCTGGTTACTTCCAATGAAGAATAATGCAATTATTAAAAATGTATTTAACTTATTTATAATTTTAATGTTTTATTTTTAGGCTAACAGAACTGGAATACTTGTACACAAAGCACTGAAAGCAGTGGAGGACAGCAGCGTCAAGGAAGAGGTATGAATTATAAAATGAATAAAATACACCAATTAATTTCTTTTTGAGGCAGTTAGAAGCAAAGCTGTGAAGTGTACGTTTTGCAGTATTGAGAAAAACAGGTCTAAAGTTGAAGTTGTATAAGAAAAACATAGTAAAATGTTAAAAGTATTAAAATAAGTACCTGATATATCTGTCGTCTTCAATTAAAATTGATTTCTGTTAAAAGATACTTCGTGAAAATACAATGTAGTCCTTTTAGAGCTATTTAACATTTTCCAATACTGTTAGTTTAACACAGTTCCAATAATGGATCATATTATAATATTATAATGATATTGTGAAAAGAAAAATGAATGTGTGAACCAGGAATCGAACCGTTGACCTCTAGTTCTCCAGACTAGTGTGCAGCCCACTACACCATTCCACACCTGGCACAAACACTAACAATTCTTTCCACATATACAAACCTATAACTCTCGTTTCGTCCGCTGTCAGGTAGATGACACTGCCATCGCCAACGGCCGACTTCGATTAGAAGTATCTCTATTTGAGAAAAGTGGGTGTAAAATTCTCAAATATAGATACTTCTAAATGAAGCCGGCCGTTGGCGATGGCAGCGGACGAAACGAGTATATGTATATGTGGAAAGAATTGTTAGTGTTTGTGTCAGGTGTGGAATGGTGTAGTGGGCTGCGCACTAGTCTGGATAACTAGAGGTCCATGGTTCGATTCCTGGTTCACACATTCATTTTTCTTTTCACAATATCATTATAATAACTTTTAGAGCTGTTCCATCTAAGGAGTACCAAATGACATTCCAAAGATGGAATATGTTCTGAAAGGCCTGCATGGTTTTAACTAATTGACGATGTGTTTTAAACAGGAATTCATTTTAATTGAGGACAACTGATATATCAGGTACTTATTTAATAGTTTTAAAATTTACTACATAACCTCAACTGTAATTTACAATGAATTTAAGAAAAAACATTGCTAATCAAAATGGCTATTTACTCATGCCCCAAATGGGAGTCAATGACCAATCACGTTTCAATGAAACGCAGTCGTGTTTCACCACGATATTTATCGAATTCTGATTACCAAAATAAAGAAAGCTTCTCCTTTTTAATATTCTGAACAGGTCAGAGCATTGTTTTGCAGTGACTGACTCTAGAACAGATACGTTGAATATAGCAAATAATGAACAAATTCCTTCAATCTACACATTTTTGATAATTGTGTGTTCAATAATTGTGTTTTTAAATACTGATTTTACTGAGTTGTTTCCGAAAAAAATAATTAATAACCTATAATGTTGGTTATAATATACAGTTTGACATATTTCATTTTCTGTCCACTAGGGTGCATTCTTACAATATTACGATCCTATTTGGCAATAAATAGTATGATCAAGTTGCAGTGATGAAACAAATGAAACATAACCAAACATTTTTCATTTGCTTTCAAACATCGCCCTTTACATTAATTATATACGTATTTTAAAATAACTATATTTAAATAATGATATGAGTACAGCTTAATTTTATTCGTTAAATAGTCCTAACAAATGCCACTCTTGATTTTCAAATCCTCTAGATAATTCGGAAATCACTCGTGGCATTACTTACCATAATTATGTAAGTAAGAAACTCTACATAAAATTGAAATAAAATAATATTCGAGATGAGAGGCAGCCAAATTTGAATGTCCTTACGATCGCACATAAAATGTTTTAAATTATTCTCAAAGATAACTGAAAATCATAAACGCCTTAAGGAAAAATTAAAAATACACAATTATCTATTAGGCCTATCTTTATAGTTTTATCTTCATATATTTTTATTTTCTCTATTCACCATTATTGATTTCAATATGCAATCGGATAATTTCTTAAATTATTTTTCTCTGATTCCTTCTTCTTCTGTAATATATTTAGTAGTAGTAGGACTTTATTAGCAAAAAGTAAGATATTTACAATATTATATTGACTTAGGCTTTCACGACCGGAGTTACTATGATGATCTTGTAGACGATTTCCAATATTATTTACAAATATGGGTCACACGGGCAGTAAGCCGTACGTGCTGTTGACAGTCCGTTACAATAAAGTAATAATCGGTAATAGTATAAAGGAAGAAAACAATAGCATTACAATTACATAAAGAAAACACAATAATATTACAATTACATAATAATACAATAGCATTATACACTAATTAAGTTATGTATAATTATTATGAATTAATGGTATTGCATTTTGACAACATATATTTATTCATGAATGAGCGTTGTTCTTATTTTCCGCGTTTTGCCCAGAAATGTACCCAAGTTTATCCAATTTTCTGGATTTACCAATAACTCGTAGCATGCCAATCTTTCCCGATTTGAACTTAAAAATCTTTTCGGTAATAACTGACGTCTCCAATATTCTAAATCATCACATTTTCCTAATATATGAATCTCATCTTCAAAGCTCCCGCACATTAGAATATTCGCATATCGTGATCGTCGCTAATTTTTTAGAAATTTCAGACTCGTGGCCTGTTACGATTACATGAACGTTTAGGTTTAAAAACGTCAAATATAATTATACGTACGATTTTTATAAAAAAATAGTCCTCAATTCCTTGGAAAGCTTTTAATATAACAACATTTTTTCAGCTTGAAGAGTTCTCACTGCAACTTCTGCAACGGAAAGTTCAGTTTACCGCATGTGGATTGTTTCCTTTGGATTTCACACTTCTGTGTTCTGTAAGTTGAATTAAATCATGTAATTGGTCACTTTTATAACAGAAGATAAAAATAGGTCAGAATTTCTTTAATTACGTTAGGGCCTATAACGTCGAACCCTGGAAATGTTAGGAAACTAGAATCGCCTGAGAAACTGAGATAAATTTTAGTCACATTCTCATCTCCTGACATAATGATGGAGGGTGAAAAAAAGTCCCGTCTCCTTAGATGAGCGGTTGAGTAATCATGGCTTGGTGGAGAGCTTCGAGACATTCACTGGTTCGAGAAATATTCTAATGAAATTTTAGCCATTATGGGATGAGTGCATACCCAGCATTGCGAGGAATTCATTTATTTTACCTGGTGGAATTAAGACCGTAAGGTCTTCTCTTCCACTTCACCAGGCCAGTGTTAAATTATACATAGAATAAAAATAATGATTAACGATACATAATAGATATAGACTACACAATATAAAGATGACCAGGAAAAGAAAGAAAATAGTAATAATAATAACAAAATAATAACCTATAATTAGATTAAGTAAATAACTCGGTAAAGAAAGTTTAAAATATAAAGGAATAATAAAACTATACATGGAACACGGTTATATATTATATTGTCTAAGGAAATATGAAGTGAGTTCCTTTTTAAATTGTTTTTGAGTCGGGCAGTCCTTGATATACGAGGGGAGGAATTCCAGATTCGGGTGGTTGAAACAAGGAAGGCTGAGAAATAGTGAGATGTTCGATGTAGAGGAACAGCTAGAATTAAATGTTCTCTTGATCGTGTGTTCAAGTTATGGTGGGAGGATAGCGAATGAAAGCGAGTAGAAATATAAAGTGGTGATGAAGTGGACAAAGTAAATGTAGGTAGTAGGCCTACAAAAATGAGTGACTACAAAATGAGAAAACCAGGTATAACCGGTGGGTTACTCCACATGACTCCTAGCTATACTGGCTGGATGATAGTCCACCTCTGTGATTAACACAATACGGATGTGAGGTCAGCAGCCGACTGGTAAGCTAGTGTCCTATTAGATATGTTATTCTATGGGTTTTATGAAGGAAGTAAT
This sequence comes from Diploptera punctata, assembly GCA_030220185.1. Lineage (NCBI taxonomy): Eukaryota > Metazoa > Arthropoda > Insecta > Blattodea > Blaberidae > Diploptera > Diploptera punctata. Next base: position 511,720 of record JASPKZ010007570.1, read on the forward strand.
CTAGGTCTAAGATTTTAAATGTGAATTTCTTGCGATAAATCACAACTGTCCAATTTTCTCGGAAAAATATAGGCCTACTCAAGTTTATTCGTGAATTACCTTCAATTATACAAAAATAATTAAAACATTGATCCCACTTAGGCTTTAATAGGCCCTTGGGGAGTAAGCGGTTAAGACTACTAATTACTTTTCTAGACAATCAGCAAGAAATGTCAGTCGGATTGTCAATTCTGCTTCACGGCCGCTTCTATCCGCAGGAAATAGTCTGGTACTTATTTCCGTTAGAGGCTGTATCGACTCCAGGACCATTATGCCTACAGAAGGTTTAAGCCAGTTTAAAAATCCTGACTATCTGGGGTTGAACTGCTGACCTTCTGGTTTCTACTCAAGTGTCTAACTAATTAATATGTACAAAACTTGAAGTTATGTATAATCTTTAAATTTTAGTGATTCAATTAGACAATCGGAATCCACAGTTATTAAATAAATTATATGAAATAAAATGCGTGACTCTTTTCCATTTTGGATTTGAATAAAAGTTAACTTTTCTGATGTTAAACATGCAATATTGCACTTTATACTTTTGTTTATGTTACTATAAGCAATGTGTGAATATCCTTTATATTATATGACACAGCAGAACATTCACCTCCAGTCATAGCAGCACTGTTGCTGCGTCGCATAGATACTAACCATGTATAGTCAGGAACAAATAGCAAATGAAGCACCTACCCATCTTACTTAGGGTAATAGCTGCTCTCGACGCCACAGACTGACGTGAAGCGAGTGAACGCGGGATGACATGGCATAAGTTCGCAAATTATCCACAAACGAAGCAGGTCAATATTCCGCAGTGTCGGATAGTACAACATGTTACTAACAAAAATAGAGACTGTTTACAGACCCATGCAACCATTTCAATGGCATCACTAAATTATCATCACTATCGTAGAGCCCTTGAAAATATGTTACGGTCTACAAAAAAAGTATCAACTGTTCAACTAACTTACTTACTTACTTACTCACTGGCACTATCGAACCCGAAGGTTCATGGCCGCGCGGACATAAGCTCTCCATACATCCCTATCCTGAGCTAATGCTTTCCAATCATTCCCTGTATAATCTACTTCCCTCAAATCATAGTTAATGTTGTTCTCCCACCTCATTCTTGGCCTACCAACTGGGCGTTTTCCCTCTGGCTTTCCTACAAGAAGCTTCCATGCACGTCTTTCATTCCCCATACGTGCAACATGTCCTGCCCATCGCAGTCTACGAGACTTAACTGTTCTTATTATATCTGGCTTCCTATAAAGACCATGCAGTTCATTGTTATGTAGTCTTCTCCATTCACCTGTCTGTTCATCTCTCTTTGGTCCAAAAATTTTCCTAAGAACTTTATTCTCTCATACTCGTAATCTCCTTTCCTCCCTTAAAGTAAGAGTCCATGTTTCGCACCAATATAATATAACTGGTAGAATAATAGTTTTATATATCTTCAGCTTAACGTTTTTTGAAAGGAGTTGGGACATCAAAAGTCTCTGCAATGCATAATAGCATGCATTTCCAGAATTGAGCCTATGTTTAATTCCTTTGTGCATCTCATTCCTATTTGTGATTATTGTTCCTAGGTATTTGAATTCAGCCACTTCCTCAAAATTTCCCTCATTTGTCATTAGCTGTCCATTTCCATTATATACTGAATTTCTACGTGTGACCATATATTTAGTTTTAGTGATATTTACTTCCAGTCCTAATTTCTTAGTGTTACTCAATAGTGTGTGCGTGTTGGCCTTTAGTATCTCCTCGCTATCGGCCAGTAGTACTACATCATCAGCATAAACTAACAGCTTATTAATACCATTCAGTTGTAAGCCTTCCTCATTCTCTAAAGATTTAATGGCATGCTCTAGTACAAAATTAAATAGTAGAGGAGATAGTGCATCTCCTTGCTTCAACCCATTCTGGATTTCAAAAGTGTCTGAAAACTGTTTGCCTACACGCACCCTACTCTTTGAGCCATTTAGACACATTCGTATAAGTCTAACCAACTTTTTAGAATTCCGAACTCCAGCAGGATACTATATAACTTCTCCCTCTTAATTGAATCATATGCTTTTTTGAAGTCTACATATAGTTGATGTACAGTACCATTATATTCCCATTTCTTTTCTAAAATCTGTCTTATACTGAAAATCTGATCTGTTGTAGACCTGTTTCTTCTAAATGCACATTGATGATCTCCTAGAATGTCATCAATATAGGGAGTAAGTCTGCTTACTAATATATTTGTTAGAATTTTGTACGAAGTTGAAAGTAATGAGATGCCCCTGTAGTTGTTGGCAATCAGTTTTATCTCCTTTCTTATAAATTGGTACGATAATTGATTCCTTCCATTCATCTGGAAGAGCTTCTTTTTCCCAAATCATACTAAGCAACCAGCGTATCTTGTCCATCAATTTTTCTCCCCCTGATTTTATCAGTTCTGCTGGGATCTCATCTGAACTTGATGCTTTATACATCTTCAATTTTTCAATCGCCATTTCAACCTCTAATGCACTTGGCTCTGCGACTAGCATTTCTGCTGTCTGTAAATTATCCTCCTCAATGTCCTGTTCTGTATGTACATTTAATAGCTGATTAAAGTAACCTTTCCATCTATTTAATATACTCCTAGAATCTGCAATCATATCCCCATTTTCATTCCGAATTATGTTTGTTCTAGCCTGAAACCCCTTCTTCTCTATACTAATTCCCTGATATAATTCTCTAATGTTCCTATTTTTTGCATTCATTTCAAGATCATTAATCTTCTCTCTCAAATATTCCCTCTTTTTACTCTTTAGTAACTTAGTGGTTTCACGTCTAACACTACCCAATTGCTCTAAATTTACCTCATTTGGCTCGTGTAACCATTTCATTTTTGCTAGCTTTCTTTTCTTTACAATGTCGGCACATTCCTCATCAAACCATTTCTTGTTTTGCCTCTTTTTTAAACAACCAATGCTTTCTGATGCTGACAATTTAATAGTATCTCTTATAGCCTCCCATTCATTATTTATATCAGTTTCTTCTTCGTTTGCCACATTGTCATCTGAAGATTCCAGTACTTCAAATCTATTAGCTATTTTGATTTGGTATTCTTGCTGCATTTCATCATTTTTCAAGTTTTTTAATTCATATTTTACAGAATCATCTTTAGCGTTCGTTCCTCTCATAAGCGATAGCCGTTGTCTGATTTTCACTCTGACCAGATGATGATCCGAATTGCAGTCTGTCCCTCTAACTGATCTAACATCAATGATGCTACTGTGCCAGCGTTTATCCACTAATACATGATCTATCTGGTTCCGAGTTTCTCCATCTGGGGACGTCCAGGTGTATTTATGAATATCCTTATGCTGAAATGTTGTGCTCTTAAGAATGAGATTCTTTGATGTGGCAAATGTGACTAATCTAACCCCGTTGTCGTTACTATCTTCATGAAGACTGAATTTGCCTATTGTTGGTTTGAATATATCTTCCCGCCCCACTTTTGCATTAAAATCTCCTAAGACAATTTTCATATGATATCGTGAAAGGCTATCAAATAAGCATTCTAATTCTTCATAGAACTCATCCTTGATCTTGTCATCTTTATCTTCTGTGGGGGCATGTACATTTACAATTATAAATTCATGTCGTTTACCCTTTAGAATTATGTATGATATCCTATCACTAACAAATTTAATATCTCGGATAGCGGATAGGATCCTCCTTCTGACTAAAAAACCCGTTCCAAATGCAGGTCTTTCTGCACCCCCATAGTATAATGCAAAGCTTCCTGATTCCTGACTACCTTCTCCTGGCCACCTAACTTCCTGTAGAGCGACTATATCCAAGGGCGATTTATCCAATTCCCGCGTTAATATCTCTAGTGCCCCGCTGTTGTATAAAGTCCTAACATTCCATGTTCCTAGGAACATGTCCCTGTGTTTGAGCCTTTGGCATGGGTTCCCTGAAGTAGTCCCCGCCCGGAGAACTGAATGGGGGACTATTTGACCTCCGGAAAATTTTACCCCAGATGAACCCATGTCCGCATTTCTTGACAGTTGTATTTTTACGGTGAAAGATCGTCACTCTTTCGCCCAAGGTACTTTTTTCGTCTGGCTTATCACCTTCGACCAGTCCGGCATGGGTAACCCTATTGGCAGCAATGCTACCGCCGGCATAGCTCTCAGGATCATTTAAGCACGCAAGCCACTCCACCACGACAAGGTAAAGATACCATGGAGGGTTCAACTAACTTACCGATATTATTAATGCTCATGCTCATTCAAACATACACTAGCCATATATCCCTATCCTGAGCTGAAGTTTTCCTATCATTCACATTATTATTTACCTCTCACTTCATTCTTGGCTTACTTATTGAACGCTTTTTTTCTAGTTCTTCTAAAAGAAGACATGTAGTTTACTTGCATGTATGTTTTTCCAATCATCTGTTTGGTTCATACATTTTGACCAAAAACATTTCTGTACTTCATCCTAAGATATTCGCAATATTTTCTTCGCCTTTAAAATAAGAAACCGCCTTTCTCAGCGATATAACTGAAATAATAACCCTTATATATATATATATATATATATATATATATATATATATTTAGTTTTAAAGGTTTTTTTAGAGAAGTTGGGATAACTAGAGTCTCTGTAATGCATTATAGTATGCGTTATGCGTTTTCAGAGTTGAATACCTCTTATTTTAAAAATACATTTTTAAAGGCTGTTAAATAAAATGTTGAATTACATTACTTAATCAATTAGAATTCAATTCATTTATATTTGTTCGAAAAAATCAATTATTGTTCTTTTGTGTATCAAACCAGAATTGATGTTTACTTTATTGTCATAGTAAATAATTGTACTAATTTATAATTTCTCAGATTATAGGTGCTGTTACGACCTACTTGGTGATTCTTATCCAGTTTCAAGACATGTTTGATAACAACCCGACTAATGGAACTGATGTTACTACGAGCGCAAGCCCGTGAAAACATTCCTTATAACCAATGCAATGATTGAATTATAACAAAATGCATTAATGTAAATAAACATTATTATTAAATAAAAATGTCGGAGAATAAAGATAAACGAAAGGTTACTAGTGATTTAAAATTAATATAGTTTTAAGGGTTGTGCTAAATGAACTTTGAAAATTTTGTATTGACAGACATTGGTAATGTATTCAAAATCTATAAACTACGCGTTGCGTTAGAGGCGCTGTGTATGGTTTTTAAATCCATGTTGCACAAGTTGCTTGTTATAATATGTAGGAATAGCGCACAACGTGCATAAGTATATGAGTTCACTCGCTGCAGAACTGTGTTAGTGAGATCGTTCTCTGGGGGCACCAATATGCATGGTATTTGTCGCACACCATTTCACAATGAACACACACAGTTTTGGTCTGGCTGGTGGACATTCTCGGTTTGACAGATCTTGTTATGAAACCCGTGGACAGCAAAGCGGGTCGGTGTTCGTATTATGGTCCCCTCCATTCGTTTGTTGTCATGGCGGAGGTGGCGTAAACCTAGGTCCGTACCTCTTCCTTCTTATACTTGAGTTCTTGGATCACACTTTAGTATCCAGGTGTAGATGCATTAATCCTGATGTAAGGCGTAGGTACAAGTTGCTTGTGTAGCTCAGCTATGAGCTCAATTTATGCCTGTCTCAAGAAAAGAGGAGAAGAAGATGGTGGATTCATCTCCCAATCATTAACCCATTCGCTTCAGGTTTAAATACTCAATGTATTTTTCCAGAAACCGGATTTAAGTTACCGTTAATTATATTGTTTATTTATTCAGACATTCAAAACGAACAAAAGATAACGGTGCTTGAGATCACAATAAGGGTGAAGGCCAAAACACATGCCTCTACTATTCATAAATGTTAACAAAATATTACCCTGTCAAGGGATATACAAAATATTGCAAAATATATAACAGCAGAATCAAGCTAGTGTACCTCTTCTGAGTTGAAGCCCATTTAACTGCTGGCGAGTCTAACTCGTCTTCTGAGCCGAATGGGTTAAGAGACTTTTTACTGCATTTAAAGATCACCGACAGTATCCAGACTATTATTTTCTCTACTACAGAATAAAAATTTTTGATGAAATTTTGAATTTAATTTCCCATAAAATTAGGAAATCTAAATTGCTTGAACATTTCTATAATTCGTCTGGTTTAACTTTGCAAGAAATTTGTAGAATGAGACAGCTGTGCTCACCTCTCTCACTCGCACCAGAGTTGTCGGGGTTTCTTCACCAGATGTTAATAGTGGAAAGGGGGAAGACGAAAACTAACAACTGGGTGGGTTCTTTCTTTCGTAACTGAGCACAAGTTGTCAAGGATCTACCCTTATATATCCATCTCTCTCTTTGCCAAGTTAAGCCAGATATACAATTGTCTATGTTGCGTTGGTGACGCACATGTGGTATGAATAGGTTTGTAAAAGATGGTGTTGTGAAACTTACCAACTCAAAGTAACGCAACCAAACGCAGCATTTATAACGCTAGTGTAGTATAGATATTCAATTATACAAGCGATCATGTTACCAAAAACTAAGTTCCTATAAAATAATGTAGTCAACTCACCGTTTTCAACGTTCGCGTAGTACAGCCCTAAGTTTTCCCATTTCTACGAATTCCTTTTTACCATCTTAGAAGTTTGCCTTGTCAATTGAACACTTCAATTGGATTCTTTTAAAAAATCCAAATATAATTTGTTTTTCAAACAGCGGTTTATGCTCAGTTCAAAATTTCTTTTTTCCAGTCAATATTATTTTAAAGCATCTTCAAAAATGTTATCGTTAAGAAGTATACAATTTATTTAATGATATATTTTAATAGTATAGTATATCATTTACTATTTTTAACCTCAGAGGATGAATTAGAAAAATTGGAGCACATCAATTAAATTAAAATAGTTCGATTTGAAAATCTAATGTATGGGTATGTATGGAAAACACTTACGAAGAGTTAAAATATAATTATATAGAAAATTAGGAAATACTTTACTACATGTGACAAGTAAAATATTTTCTATATTCCAACCATACACCATGCGCATTCTCCAACAGACGCGAAGCGGTTTACACTATGGAATCACAGGATGCAGCCAATATATCCACGATATTTGAACTCGCGTTGCCGACGAATCTAAAAGCTAACCTAATGCAATTTAAATACTCTAACCTGTGAAAGACCAATCTAAAATTTAACCTAACGCAATTTAAGTACTATGACCTGTGAAAGAATGCACGCTGATTTTATTTAGTGTACGTTAATTAGTACAGACTTTATATTGACTGCACTAGAACACAGCATTTTCGTTATAATCAATACGGCTGCCTCGTCTTCATGGCGTTCAATATCATGAAAAACATATACTCACATAATCGTTAGAAGACATTTAAAAATCATTGTAAATCGCGGGAAATAATTTGAAAAATGATACCCTAAGAATATAATTTGACGGGCGTTTATGAAGTAATAATTTAGAAAGTCATGTCACATGTTGTAACGTTATATATATATATATATATATATATATATATATATATATATGGTATGATAAGAAAAATAAATGCCTGGACGGGATTCGAATCCGGATCTCTGAGTCTGTACCTCAGTGTGATATCCTATACACCACCAGGCGAATCCAATTCAAACATTTATTTTTCTGATATATGTATTATATTCCCCATTATTACTAGATGTCGCGAGAACTCAGTGTTCACTGCCATCTAGTAGCTGACTATAACAAGTAAGCAAATTAAAGAGAACATTTTTACTTTATGGCAGTGACGCTTTATCGATGTTATAATTAAATATTTAACATTGAGCAATGCAAGCTTAATATGGTATGATAAGAAAAATAAATGCCTGGACGGGATTCGAACCCGGATCTCTGAGTCTGTACCTCAGTGTGATATCCATTACACCACCAGGCGAATCCAATTCAAACATTTATTTTTCTTATATATGTATTATATTCCCCATTATTACTAGATGTCGCGAGAACTCAGTCTTCACTGTCATCTAGTAGCTGACTATAACAAGTAAGCAAATTAAAGAGGACATTTTTTTACTTTATGGCAGTGACGCTTTATCGATGTTATAATTAAATATTTAACATTGAGCAATGCAAGCTTAATATGGTATGATAAGAAAAATAAATGCCTGGACGGGATTCGAACCCGGATCTCTGAGTCTGTACCTCAGTGTGATATCCATTACACCACCAGGCGAATCCAATTCAAACATTTATTTTTCTGATATATGTATTATATGCCCCATTATTACTAGATGTCGCGAGAACTCAGTCTTCACTGCCATCTAGTAGCTGACTATAACAAGTAAGCAAATTAAAGAGAAAATTTTTACTTTATGGCATTGACGCTTTATCGATGTTATAATTAAATATTTAACATTGAGCAATGCAAGCTTAATATGGTATGATAAGAAAAATAAATGCCTGGACGGGATTCGAACCCGGATCTCTGAGTCTGTACCTCAGTGTGATATCCATTACACCACCAGGCGAATCCAATTCAAACATTTATTTTTCTTATATATGTATTATATTACCCATTATTACTAGATGTCGCGAGAACTCAGTCTTCACTGTCATCTAGTAGCTGACTATAACAAGTAAGCAAATTAAAGAGGACATTTTTACTTTATGGCAGTGACGCCTTATCGATGTTATAATTAAATATTTAACATTGAGCAATGCAAGCTTAATATGGTATGATAAGAAAAATAAATGCCTGGACGGGATTCGAATCCGGATCTCTGAGTCTGTACCTCAGTGTGATATCCATTACACCACCAGACGAATCCAATTCAAACATTTATTTTTCTTATATATGTATTATATTACCCATTATTACTAGATGTCGCGAGAACTCAGTCTTCACTGTCATCTAGTAGCTGACTATAACAAGTAAGCAAATTAAAGAGGACATTTTTACTTTATGGCAGTGACGCTTTATCGATGTTATAATTAAATATTTAACATTGAGCAATGCAAGCTTAATATGGTATGATAAGAAAAATAAATGCCTGGACGGGATTCGAACCCGGATCTCTGAGTCTGTACCTCAGTGTGATATCCATTACACCACCAGGCGAATCCAATTCAAACATTTATTTTTCTTATATATGTATTATATTACCCATTATTACTAGATGTCGCGAGAACTCAGTCTTCACTGTCATCTAGTAGCTGACTATAACAAGTAAGCAAATTAAAGAGAACATTTTTACTTTATGGCAGTGACGCTTTATCGATGTTATAATTAAATATTTAACATTGAGCAATGCAAGCTTAATATGGTATGATAAGAAAAATAAATGCCTGGACGGGATTCGAACCCGGATCTCTGAGTCTGTACCTCAGTGTGATATCCATTACACCACCAGGCGAATCCAATTCAAACATTTATTTTTCTTATATATGTATTATATTCCCCATTATTACTAGATGTCGCGAGAACTCAGTCTTCACTGCCATCTAGTAGCCTACTATATCAAGTAAGCAAATTAAAGAGAACATTTTTACTTTATGGCAGTGACGCTTTATCGATGTTATAATTAAATATTTAACATTGAGCAATGCAAGCTTAATATGGTATGATAAGAAAAATAAATGCCTGGACGGGATTCGAACCCGGATCTCTGAGCCTGTACCTCAGTGTGATATCCATTACACCACCAGGCGAATCCAATATATATATATATATATATATATATATATATATATATATTGAACTTCAACAATAATGTAGTGCAACATTAATAAATAATATCTACAAAGTGTAATCATGATGATTATCGTGATCAGAAATTTACACTTGTTCTTGGGTCGCCTCAGAAAACAGTTTCCGCTTCAAATTTATATTCAACCATACTTATTCCTGGATTTGTTTCCAGAAGTCCGACCCAACGTCCAAGTCGTGAGAGGAGACTAAAGTAAAATTAGGACATTATTTATCTCAAATATAATCGGGACTTAATTCCAAGTACCTCTATGATAATTTTGATCTGCTTAACTCTGATAAAATTAGTAGCAAATGGCGCAACATTAAAGCAAATAACTGGCTAAATAGGAAAATATGCCAACTACTCGTAACTTTATAAGAGAAAGTTTATACTTTCGTATTCTCCTTCTCCTCACTGACTTTTGTTTTTTTTATGTAATTTAATGAATTTGCAGTTGGAATTGAACTTTTACCGACGAGGAGTAAATGTGTGAGTACCACAATTCTAATTTAAAGCAGAAAATAAAAGTGGAAAAATTTGAAGTTAGGGGTCATCTCATATTGGGTAATTTAACTGCTTTCAAAAGAACTAGCCTCGGAAATGGCGATGTCTGAAAACAAATAAGAAATGTGAGGATATGTATATTCACTGCAACTTAATCAAATTACCTATTGCCAAATACGATCGTAATATTGTAAGAATGTACCCTAGTGGAGAAATAATGAAACACATCAAATTGTATATTATAATCAACATTATGGGTTATTATTTTTTTTTAGTAAACAACTCAGTAAAATCAAGGAATCTGTTCATTATTTGCTATATTCAATGTATTTGTTGACGAAAAATTGTGCTCTGAAGTGTTCAGAATTTTAAAAAGGGGAGCTTTCTTTATTACAAAAGCAGCAGCTGATAAAGAGAAATTGATAAAGAGCGAGGTGAAACACGACTGTCATTGGTTGTAAAACAAAATTCATCGAAATGTGATTAGTTATTGACTACCATTTGGGCTATAAGTTAAATAGTAAAAAAAAACTATTTTAACTTCAAATATACTTAACATAAAGCAATTTATTTCAAATTTGGATAAAAAAAACTTTCTGAGATTATGGTAAAACTACATAGAATGAAAATGTAAAATTATAAAATTGGATTTGAAATGTCACAGTGGAAAAAAAAGTCCCTTTATTCATATAGTAATGTTGAATTTATAATAATAATAATAATAATAATAATAATAATAATAATAATAATAATAATAATAATAGCTTTATTTACCTGGCAGAGTTAAGGCCTTAAGGCCTTGTCTACCACTCAACCAGGTTTAAAAAAAATACAAACAAAAAATAGTCTTAAATCTAAATTACAATATATATATATATATAAACGATTACAAGTTATGAATACAATACAATTAATATTTATAATGTATTTTGATTTACTCTAAATTTAACGAATTAAATATATAATATGTACAATATATATAAAAAACAGGAAAAGATTAATGACATAGTATAAAATTAAATAAATAGAGAAAAATTAATTATTAGACAACAGGTAACTGTAGAAGCGTGACTTAAAGGTACCAAGTGTGCGGCAACCCCTGATATCTTGAGGAAGGAGATTCCAGGAGCGGGCAGAGGCTACTGTGAAGGAAGTAGAATAGGAGGAAGTGCTATGAAGAGGAATTGTTAGCAGACTGCTATCTTGTGATCTAGTGTCAATATTGTGGCAAGAGGATAACTTCTCAAATCTAGACGCCAGGTAAGTAGGGATGTAGGAATTCAGAAGCTTGAAAAGTAGTGAAAGAGAGTGCAATTTACGTCTGTCAGTAAGACGAAGCCAAGAGAGGTTATTAAAGTGTTCGGAAATATGGTCATAACGGCGGATATTGAAAATGAATCGAACGCAAGCATTATGAACACGCTGCAGTCTCTGCGACAAGTCATAGTTTAGATCATTATATATAATGTCACAATAATCGAAGTGTGGTAACACAAGATTCTGCACAAGGATTTGTTTTAACGAAACTGGGAGAAAATTCTTTAAACGTCTAAGATAATGTAAGATGGAGAAAGTCTTTTTACATATGTGTTTCACTTGTGTTTGCCAGGTTAAATTTGCGTCTAGATGTAGTCCAAGATCTATTACTGAAGAAGAATAAGGGATGATTATATTATTTATAGTAATGTTTGTAAAGGTTGTAAGCAGTCTTTGTTGTCCCATTAGAATTACTTGTGACTTGTTAGGATTTAGATTTAGACCGATACTTGAAGACCAGTTAAAGATGGATATGAGATCGTCATTCATTTTTGTCAAGCTGTTATAGAGAGAATGAGGAGGTGAATGTAGGTAAATTTGGAGATCATCAGCGTAGAGGTGATAACGGCAGTGCTTTAGTACAGTTGGCAAGTCATTTATGTAGATTGAGAAAAGAAGAGGTCCGAGAACACTGCCCTGGGGGACTCCAGCCGGCACGTTGCGCCAAGACGAAGATCTAGAGTTTAATGAAACGTATTGTTGACGACCGTGCAGGTATGAGTCGAACCAGGATACAGCGCTGTCAGACAAGTGTAGGTGCTTGAGCTTTATCATAAGTAAGTCGTGGTCTACTGTGTCAAAAACTTTGCTGAAGTCAAGTAAGGTTAAAGGAGTCAATTGACGTCTGTCCACGGCTTCACGAATATCTTCAGTAATTTTTAGCAAAGCTGTGGTTGTGCTATGACCATATCTAAAGCCGGATTGATAAGGATCAAGGAGGTGATTTTCTTGGAGATATTCAGTCATTTGCTTATGTACAATATGTTCCAGGGCTTTAGATAATGTCGGAAGGATGCTAATCGGTCGGTAGTCATTACAGTTAGCAGGTGTACTTATTTTTGGTATAGGCCGAACTCTAGACTGTTTCCATACAGTAGGGAAGATAGAAGTTATAAGGGGAAGCAATAAATATTTCACGGAATTTATTAATTCACAAGCGACGATTATGATACTTGGATAATTTATCGGGGTTCCAATTGTTTGTACGAGAATTTGTCTTCTGCACTTCAGTAACAAATCGAGAACGTATAACATTTTTCCCAATTCTATGCTTATTAAATTGTTTTCCTTCCTCTTATTCCTGTTTTCACTTTTTAATAGTATACTTAAAATTTATATTTTGTTTAATCATATTAAATTTATATACATTATGTATTTTGGCTTATTGGCAATCATTATTTTGGAACAAAATCAACTTCTTGTCCGGTGATTCTATATTTATTGTGTAGAAGGGTAATTATTTTTCTTCTGTTTCTCGAATCCCAGTAACGCGAACATGAAAGTTTGGAGTTTACAAGCTTCGGAGTAAAGGCCGGTTTACACGCTACGTCTTATTGCCTTTTAGTCGATCATACAAAACGGAATATAAAACATGCGTTTAGTCCAGTGATTACACGGTAACGTTTTCCCCTCCATTTTCTACCTCAGTTCCAATCCAGACTCGAGTTGTGGTACGAGGGCGGATCGGAAAGTAACGCACAATATATTTTTTTTTCTGCCTTGGTATTGCAGCTAGAATGTTGAAATTTCACAGATATATAGTTTGAAGTTTTCACTACAGATGGTATTTTCTTCTCAGGTGCACCTCTTGCGAGAGAAGCTTGAACTATGCAACAAAATGGCGCGCATGCTACAGTCGTCCACCTGTGAGGAACAGAGAAGTGTTGTTCGATTTTTGTGGGCCAAAGGGCATAAACCCAGTGAAATTCACAGGGACATGCGTGGCGTGTATGGGGATGATTGTATGGACCGTAGCAATGTCTCCAGGTGGTGCACATACTTCCAAGAGGGACGCGTGAACCTTAGTGATTCGCCACGCTCCGGCCGGCAGTGCGCAGATGGCTACACTTCAACCAAACGGACTTCTACGAACAGGGCATATTGAAACTGGTAACACGATGGGAAAAATGTGTTGAGAAAGTTGGTGACTATGTCGAAAAGTAGGTAAAAGATGTAAGTTCATTTGCGATTTTTTCCCTTTTTTTACTATTAAACTTTAAAAAAAAACTTATTGTGCTTTACTTTCCGATCCGCCAACCAAACGGACTTCTACGAACAGGGCAAATTGAAACTGGTAACACGATGGGAAAAATGTGTTGAGAAAGTTGGTGACTATGTCGAAAAGTAGGTAAAAGATGTAAGTTCATTTGCGATTTTTTCCCTTTTTTTTACTATTAAACTTTAAAAAAAATTATTGTGCGTTACTTTCCGATCCGCCAACCAAACGGACTTCTACGAACAGGGCATATTGAAACTGGTAACACGATGGGAAAAATGTGTTGAGAAAGTTGGTGACTATGTCGAAAAGTAGGTAAAATATGTAAGTTCATTTGTGATTTTTTTTTCTTTTTTTTTACTATTAAACTTTAAAAAAAAATTATTGTGCGTTACTTTCCGATCCGCCCTCGTATATTGTCAGTGATTTTTTCTTATTAAATATGAGAAAGTCATTAATTTGATTACGGAGGAAGCCCAGTTATTTTATTCTATTTTTTGCCTCGTAAGGATTCAACGATTGGTAGGAGAAGTGATGAAGAGGGAAAATACAAGATGGTCAAGGGAGTGGCTTCTCAAAAGAAATCAGTATTTCCATGTCCTGTTACTCAAAGAACTGAGAGGTGAACTGATGACTGGCGCAATTATTTGTGAATGGACACCTCAGCCTACAGTCAATTGCTGGAGTTGGTATCACCATAAGTACAGAACAAGACACCTGCATAATAAATGCCATTTCACCCCATTAAAAAATCACAGCACATTTTACGAGAAGTTGATCGGCAATGAACTGAAAATTCCTGAACCAGGTAAAGATATAATAAATTGTAATGCATAGACACGAAAAATGTTTTTCATGTGATTACTCGAAAACCCTGGGTGATGGAAAAGTTCCGTAAAAATATTTGAAATCAGCACAAAAAAGTAAGTTAGAAACACACATGTTCTCCCTTGTAACATAAAAAAGTTCAAATTTTGTTGGCCAGTGTTATTATCGATATCGTTCTAAAGTTCATACAACTTATGCTAATGGCAGCACGTCGCTATGAAATTTAAATGACAAATCTTTGCAATAAATACCCAAATCTATGTTAAAAAAATATCAATAATATTAAAATTACCAAACGTTTATTAAAAATGGGTGAACACTTACTTATCACCACTTACTTATCACTTCCTAACGCCGTTCCAACCAGCGATAAAAATCATAGACTAAGTAATATACACTGTGGAGAAAATAGCAATTAGCATCACAATATTATCTAACAGTGTCATAATATTGTGATTTGCGTA
Source organism: Diploptera punctata (assembly GCA_030220185.1). Classification (NCBI taxonomy): domain Eukaryota; kingdom Metazoa; phylum Arthropoda; class Insecta; order Blattodea; family Blaberidae; genus Diploptera; species Diploptera punctata. Next base: position 526,851 of record JASPKZ010007570.1, read on the forward strand.
TTTAAATAAATACTTGAAAATTGTTTAATAATGTTATAAAAATTGTTTGAAAAAGTTTAAAATATTAAATCTTTTTTGTAAATACAGAAGAAGAGCTACAGTTTACAACGATAAACTGAAAAATCAAGCGCTAGTAGAAGTGCAGTTCAGCCGAGAATGCTTTTGGAATTTCCGCTTCCAGATTTCGCATCTTTCGCACACCCATAAACTTGAAGGTGGAAAATATTGATAAAGTGGTTTTGGCTTGTATTCTCCTGCATAACGTCTTGCGTAGGAATTCCCCAGTTTACTACACCCTTTCAGAGACCCTTGTCAGTGAAAATATTGTCAACAACGAAGTACAGTTAGATGAAAGATGTGATCCCGAAATGGTCCACAACCTACAGCGCGGGAGAAGTGAACAACTACTACACAGTGCAAAGACAATAAAAAAGTTCACGGAGTATTTTAACCAAGAAGGCGCTGGCAGGATAACATGGTTTATTTACAACTAGATAATCATTAGGTCCGTGATGTTTAATAAAGTTGCGAAACCTGTTGTAAAACTATTTTTTTATGATAGCAGATTCTTACACTATAATTCACATAATGTTATGTATTGCTATAAGCATAATGTTGTGATATGCTGTTCAAAAATATTATATTCGAAAAAAGTTTGTTTACTTACCTCTTGTCTGGTTCATCAAAACAAAACTCCATGTCATCGTGTAGGCTATAGTTTTTCGTGGCGTTCTTTGTATGTCTTATTCATTAATAATATCCAATAATTTGAAGTACCACAAAGTTGGTTTGTATACATCTTCTTCTCCTGTACCAGAGGTTTCTGATTTTCTACCTTTTTTAACTCTTTACTGTAAACCGATCTCAATGAGTTTATTGATTTTTTTTTGCAACTGTCTCTTTATTAGCCTTCGCGTCCACTTCTTTGTAATTTGTTATAAGCTCTTCACATGCGAGGTTTTTTATTACAGTAACTATATTCTTTACTTTTCACCTGCCACAAACATGCAAAATTTTTATACATTTCAATAAATTCCGCGAGAAATTCGTGATTGCATTTCCGCAAGTCGGACAATAATGATTTTTTTTTGGAGAAGATCACGCGTATTGTAGCATAGCTAGTAGTGAACTGAGCCACGATCGGACGTATTATCTGAACCTGTGTCTACACATTTCGTTTTGTCCTATCAGTTCTCGCAAAATAATGCTTCTCCCGTCAGTTCTTCAATCTGACCTCGGATTTCATTCCCAATCGACAAGACGTACGTTTTGCTATTTACATGCCACATTTTATCGGATAGGAATTGTCTTGACCTATAAAACATACAATAAACCGGTCTTTAGAGTGTGGAGATAGTGTTCATGTCAACGAAAACGATTGTGAATGGCTTTATTAAATACGCAGATGCCAAGCTTTTGTGTTTGCGTTGCTTTAACGTTAATGATTCTATGTGAATGAAATGATATCAATGTAAACAAGTTGTGTCCTGCATTACTTGAACTGTATGAAGTACATTGACCTTCTGTTCAGTATGATGTAGTAACCAGTAGAGCAAGCGTTTCATCCCCCTCCTCCCACTAGAGGTAACCACATTAGAATTATACCTACTGACTGTGCTGATCAACCCGCTATTGGGTTAATGTTGTTGTAGTAAAATCAGGGGTCGGGTGAGCGTGTTTTGGACAGAAGTACTACATATTTTCAAAACATACTACTTACGTTATTCAAAATAGTAAGATTGGAAGTGGTAGCTAAAAGGTCAATGTTTCTGGATTAATATATACGATTTATTTCCTGCAGTTGTTCCTCCACCTGGTTCGTTTTCGTTCGTTTCTCCCCTACAGCGGGTTGTTCAGCTCAAAAGACAGAAGGATCGGGACATAATATACGCACACTGGTTATTAATGTATATCGTGACTTTCGACATACATTTAAATAATTTATGCTCGTATTCGTTTTTTTATCGTTTTATTAAATTGTTGAATAAATTATACAATATATCTTATACGATACATTAACAATGAGGGTTATTAAGTGTAGATGATTGGGATGAGTGGTTCAAACAGCTGTCAGTAGAAATACATTCAATATTGTTACTGGGAAATCCTTCAATAAATTACCATTAAGAAGGCATTTAGGCGTAGAGGGAAGGATAATAGTAACTGAGTAAAGAGACATGGACTGATTCAGTTAGCTGAGGACTGATCAGAGGATTTAACCTATATTTTCAATAAGCTGGAGTTACTCAATATTCTATGAGTTACTTAATATTCTATATAAGTTTAATTGGTTGGTGAAAATAAACTATTGTTATGGACTAATGTGCTAGTTACTTCCCTTTGATCTCGAGGGACATTGGTTCAAACTCGTTCGTGGTGCATGGACTTTTTAAGATTGAAAATTCCAAGGGGCAAGTCCTCAGCGCGGGACTTCAAATCATGAGTCCCGAAACTGAATATTTTCTTGCCCTTAAAGTACCTCAAGCCTAAATTAGAGCTTCTGAGCAATGAAATCAGCCTTTCCAATGCAAGTAACATCTTTGTTGCCAACTAGATATCTCACTCCTTACGACGATGTTAAGTATGTGTCATTCGGAGGCATACGTTAGGAAATAATTGTAATTATCTAAGCTTGGTTAAGAAACTCCCGCTAGGCAGCAACCTTATATTACATGAGAATGTACAGCTATAGATAACTACTATTTCACTAGTGTTAATTATGGCTGTTTAAGCAATATATATATATATATATATATATATATATATATATGTTTTGTTTGGCACCACAATCTGAACAAAGTATCAACATTGACTAGAATTTGGGAACTTATCATATTTAATAATTATTAAAATATTAGCTTTTTTTGAGATTATACTAACTCACTGGCACTATTAAAGTTGGAAGTTCATGCCACACGTACATTGGCTCTCTATACATTTCTATCCTCAGCTACTTTTTATACGCATCATTCCCTGTATAATTCAAGTTCGTTATATCATGTTTAATTTTATTTCCCCATTTCATTCTTGACCTATCAGCTACTCATTTTTTGTTCATTGACATTAAACACAATACTTAGATTTTACACATGCTTAATTGTTTATTAACTGTTACACATGCCCAAGTAATTCATCTCATGTCGGTTTAATCAACTATTACATGACCGCGTTATCTTTTTAGCCGGTGAGGGGAAGCAATGGCGCTAGTGGTGAAGATGGGGAAAGTGTCTCTTCCACCGTTGGTACAAGCGGAAGACTGGGCAAGTGATATAATCAGTGACAAAATATATTGGTAGACCTACTTGAAATAGGAGATGAAGTTAATGAAAGATCATCGCAGTTTGTATGCCTACGGGTTTCTGGATAGTGTGACGTACAGAGAAATTAAATCAGCACTGATTTCCAACTACTGTCTGGCAGACTTAAATGTGTATATACTGTGAATATAGGGTCTAACTTTCGCACTTGACATTGTGACTAACAATTGACTATACACGACTAACGGATAATAATCACTGTCACTGCAACCTGAGACAAGGGTCTACTACCTCCAACCCCTACTGACCGTTACCACATTCTTTTAGTTCACAGTTTTTCCGCATTGAAAGTTAACGTTGTCGAGTAATAGTGGTTACCATTCTTGCATCTGGTTTCGAGGTTTGAGGTTTCAAACTCGACCTGGGCCGAAGTACCTGCTAGTCAGGACGCATTCATCCTGCTATCTAAACTAATGCGGCGAACTCTTCTCACAGTATTGTTGTATCCGAAATAGAGCCGTTTCACTACATCCGTTCATAATCTTCATCTTATATTTTGTAAGAGTATAAGGAGTAACATTAGCTTGTCTGATGATATCCTCTTCTCTCCACCGTCTTTTCCTTATTTGGTATCCATTTCATTACAAGTTTGAACAAGTATTACTTTTGAAGCAAATTTCAATTTCCTCCTCTACGTTATTAGATCAAATTTTGTGCTATCCACTCAAATGTTTTCCCCATTTTTCTTGCATATTTTCTTAGTATGTTTGATCTCATTCCTTTTAAAATTATTCTCATATTTTAGTAATCTATAAATCTAATGTAAGAGTTACATTACGAACTTCAGTCAAAGCAGTATTACGTACATTTTTTTCATAGGAGGAAACGTTAAGTTGAAATTGAACCAATATAACAAGGTATGTGGTGACTGCGCCCACAATCTGTAAATCAAATTACGATTATCATTTCTGTGAATATCGTTGTGTAATATTCATTTCTATAATAGGTTGTTTCTCGACGTTTTCTCAAGCCAGGCTAAATAATAGAATATACCTATTAATCTTGCACAAATATAATACATGTTACAGTAAATCCACAACTATATTAATGTATTCATTAAATTCCTTTAGTATGGAAGGATTAAAATCAATAATATTGTACTTTTTTAATAAATTTATGATAACATTGTAGTTACTAATTAAATAAAATAAACATTTTAATTAAACATATACTTATATATTTTATAACAATTTATAGTCATCATAAAATACACCAGACTGTGTTCCGCGGGATATTAGTAATTTAGAAGGCATATATAGTCTAAGTGTTTTGTGTAGTATCTGTGATTTTAGTGTCATTACAATTGGTTGACAATATGGTGAAATTTGTTTGGTAATTTATTTCTTGAGCAGTTGAAAAAAGATGCTAAGTAAAGATTTTAGGAACATTTATGAACCATCAAAGATGAAGAGGAATGCATAATACGAACTAACATAACATTTTATCAGCTTATAAAGTATCCAATATTGTAAATATATTAAAAGCTAAAATTATTAAATGGATTGGATATGTAATCAGAATGGATTGTGGTCAATATTTTAAAATAATTAAAAGGAAAATCGTGAGGAAAAAGATATACAGGACTACCTAGACTAAGATGGCCAATTATATGGAAAAATGCCTAATAGTTTAGGAAATGTAAATGCGGGAAGAAGGTGGAGAAGGGAGGAAATTGGACTAACGTTTTTAGGATACGCTACCTAACTTATTGTAATTGTAGGCCCTATGGCAAGAAAAAGAAAAACTGATTTTTTGAAAATTAAACTGAATATCGCATTACAAAGCACAAATATAGAAGATATAATAATGCAGTTTCCAATAAGTATACAACTAAAATATACATATTTTATATTGTAACATTAATTTGAAATATTATGATTTTGTACTGTGAATATGAGTGTCCAAAACAAAATGTTCACTGAATTTTTGCCTAAGACTTTTTATGCACATATATTAAAAAATCTCCAATTTATAGGCCAAATGCACCTCTAGATCGTCCTCCTGGCTATACATCTTGAAGTGATAAATATTGCTTGCAGAAAAGTATAATTTAATATCATTATTTTCTTTGTGTTGTTTTTGTGGATGAACTGTTATTTCTGCAAAATCTACTTCATGTTTAAAGTTGCTTTCCTTCGTATTTTTCTATAATTATATTATCCATGTTAGCAATGTCACACGTGTATATTACAGGTGCTTCTTTCATCACATCTCCATTGAAATATTTATACACATTTTGCTGGCAGAATGGAAATGATCCGAAAATACATAATGTATATCTTTAGAAAAATTGAGAGCCTCCAGTGGTAACCATGTAAGTCTTCCCATTTTTATGTCTTAACCTGTATTAGAATATTTTCCTTGTGCACGTCCAATTTGAGCCATACTCTCAGCCATGGTTTAAAAAGTGATATGTCGCTTAGGGACTTAATAAAGGATTTTATATTGCAATTGTTCTCTAGATAACTGCTACTGTAAAAATAAATTCAATGACTGGGGGTTTTTATCTTAGCAGTTTTACTGGAAACGTTAACTTGTACATTTTGTTCTGGACATTTTTTGCCTCTGGAAATTTTGCACTGGATAATGTAACCTGGAGGCATATTACTGTAATTAGAAACATCTAAGCATTATATGCACCTCATATTAAAACCGTTTATATGTTTCTTGTCAGTTAATTATTGTTTATTATGAGTTATAAATTTAATTATGATTAATTCATAATTGTTAATACCAAAAACCTTTCCTGATAAAATAGATGAGAAGAATTTACAGTCTTAACTTCATCAGTTAAAATAAATAATAATAATAATACATATTAATAATAATATTATTATTATTGTTATTATTATTATAAGTTGTAAAATACATTTATAACTGCTGGCAGACTTGAAATGCTGATCAAATATTACCCCTATACTGGCTAGATATTCATCGACCTCTGTGATTAACACATGTGGCATTATTATTATTGATTTTATTATCATTATATCAAGCTCTACAAATGTAAATCCAATTACTATTTTACAAGCTGTGTCATGAATCTACAAATAAAGTAACATAACACAATTTTTTTTTCCAATTTCTGATTGCGAGTACAATAGATCATAATGTTAATTAGAAAACATGGTAGTTTTTAGATTAAACTAAGAAAGACATTTCTTATATGATAATTTAATTGCGCTTGAATAATGTTTGAAGCAAGTCATCTGGAAAAATGTAAGCCAAGATATGGATATTGTAAATTAAGTTTAAATTATTACGTCTAGCAAAAAGAGTATAGTCAAAAAGTAGAGTATCGGTTATATATTAACTCGACTGTAAGTACGAAAGAATTTAACATCTTACATAGAACATTTTTATATATAGCTTAATGAAAAGGCGAAGCACTTGAGCGAAAATTGTGTATTATTGTTAAAAAATTGTATTCTTGAGTAAAACTTATGAGGCGGCATTCAACACGATTTTGTTAGCAGCGAGAGAATATTCTTCCTCAATTTTGTAACTCTTTTGTTTAAATACTGTCTGTCCAGACTGTTACCAACCTGCGAGTGAGTTTTCCTCCTTCCTTTCTTATTGTCTTTCATTCATACTGTTTTACTTTCTTATCTTACTTATTTAAACCCTTCCCTTATCTATAAACACAAGGAGGAAGGACACACACTCAGACCAAATGGGGATATTAAAAATCCCCTACCATGCCGGGAATCGAACCCGAGTCGTCAGAGTGGGAGGATCTCTACAGACTACGGCAGAGGATTGACAAGAGTTTCATATAATTAAAGATTAAATTTAGAATTGATAACTTAGTACAAACTTCACAGGTCTTTTAAGTTTAACAAATTAATTGTTCAAACATATTAATCGTGCTTGAAAATGATTTCTCCAATCCTCATATCACCCTTTATACTGTCGATAAACCTACCAATAATGTACTTGTTCAATTATTTAACACATCAGATATGTTTATATAAATATAATATGTAATCAAATTAATTGGCGTTTATTTGATGAAAGTCCATAATTCATTTAATTTAATTAAAATAAAACTTAAAGTTTTATGTGATTTTCATATTTATTAAAATATGAATTAGTAACAGCTGTTTCGGTACTTTGTACCTTCTTCAGACACGGTTACAAATTAATTAATTTTATTTTAGTACATAACAACTGTAACTATGCAACAATTTTTATAACAATCTCTATTATAAACTTAAAAGAGGTGATTCATTCAAATCTAGTTGGAATTTAACGGCTTATTACCACTTTTCAATTTATTTATCTCTACAACTTCTAAAAGATCCAACTTCTTTCCTTTACCACAAACATGTAAAATTTTAAAATTTGAATCAAAACAATGATCGTATTGGAGTAGATGGTTAGCATACTTTGAATTATCTAAATTTCTGTTATATGCTCTCGTATATTCCTTTATACGAGAACTGAAAGGTTTGCCAGTTTGTCCTATATAGACATTGTCACATGTGCTACACTTCAATTTATTTACACTTGATAATTGTTCCTTTTTTACTTTGATTTTATTGTTTTTTATTATTTTGTAAAGTTTTATTAGTTTTAAACGCCACATTAATGTTGAACTTTTTAATGTATTTAGATATTTTATTGGAAACTGCGCCTAGGTATGACATTATGACATATTTATTTATGTATTTTTTTGGGTAAAGGAAAAACTTTGTTAATTGCTTTTTTGTAATGAGTTTTCTTAATTAAATAATCTATAATTTTAGGGTCATAGTTATTATAGATAGCTAATTGTTTAATAATATTCAGCTCATTATATTCCAAGGGTGAAAAAGGGATATTTAAAAGTCTATCAATGCAACTATTAAAGGCTGATATTTTATGAGTATATGGGTGAAGAGAAGAACTATGGATATTTTAATAAATATGAAAATCACATAAAACTTTAAGTTTTATTTTTATTTAATTAAATAAAATAGTGTTAAGATGATGATAAAATATATTATGTTCCTTATTCAACATGAAATGTTCGTGCATAAGCTCTTAACCAGGATATTCTCTATAAAATTATGCCTCTTTTTATTTAAAAACATTTCTATTTAAAAAACTCAATTTCAAATATAACCGTAAGGTAGTTCAACAGCGTCATATTTAAAAATGGGTGTCGAAACTTTGATCAAAGAGTTTATACGAGTATGTAAACCCTTCTAACGGTTTTGTCAGTTATGATGGAATAGTGGTTACCAAATCGCTTCTGGTTCCGAAGTTGTCGAGTTCGATGGATTTTTAGGTGTGTAAAAATCCTTAGTATGTCTTCCATTACAATGGAAGTAAAATTGTGAGAACTGTTTCCTGGATCATTACACACAAAAGAACCTCAAGTGGTGATAAGAGGATTCTAAACAACGTTTTCGATATTTCGATATCCAAATTTGAATTTGAATTCTAAATTCGTTAAATAAAAATGCTAAATATCTAGCTATTTAGCTACTTAACAAACCTCCTGAGCTATCTTTACTAAAGCTTATGATCGTATCGAATTTTAGTGTTGTCTAAATCTTCATATGTCCAATTTAAGAATTAATCTATAATGAATGAATATTAATAAAATTGATATTAAATTAGCTGAGATAAACAGACATAAATTAAAATATTAGAATAAATACCTTTCAAATGCCTTTAGTTTCTTCTTTCTAAATAATTTCAAAGTATGCATTATGTGGAATACCCCTTTTAGCGGAGTTTTATTCCAATGATTTAATTTTAGAGATGGTTTCATTAAGATATATTTTTATTATTTTTTACTCTACTTTTCTACAGGGTTAAAATTTATGTTTAAACATTTTTAGACTTTTCATAAACCGGCTTCCATCTTCAGCAGGAGAGTATGAGCTACCATTTGTGTTAAACTAGTTAAGGACTACCGCACCTGCCAGGGATTTATTTTATTTTACTACATTATTAAAAATTGACAATCGTAGATAATTTTTATAGATAAAGCATTGCATAATTTTCAATAGAGAATCTCGTGGAACCGAGTATGTCCAGGAATTTTTTCTTCATCCAACACATGTTGTTGCCTTTTAACAGTTATGTTCTTACCGAATAAAGGAGAGTAAAGTCCAGCGGGAAGAACCCACAAGCAGTGAACTGAATTTTTTGATGCAATAATTGCAGTGAGAACAATTCCAGCTGAAAGACAAGGTTGTTAATATTATGCATATATTTTCTAAACATTTAATAGTGCTTTTAAAACAATTAATAATTAATTTTCCTTTATATAATAAAAATATTAATATTTACCAATATTTCTACCTAATGTCTTATATAGATCAGTATATAAACGATAGATTAACTGATTACAGTTTGTTACTTTATTTGTACTTTTTAATTATTTTTGTTAAGGTAGTGTGGTGTCTTATCTCACAGCGGGCCCGGGTTCGATTCCCGGTCGGGACAGGCTTCCTGGGTGAGGTTTTTTTCGAGTTTTTACCTCACCTGTAAGACAAATGTCAGGAAGCTTTATGACCCAATGGTCCCTGAAAATCATCCGGTTATCATCATCATTTATCGTAATCATCACTACCATTCGCCGATGTCGAAAGCACACACCTATAATTCCCTAGTAAAGCTGAAAAGCGTGGCATGAAAATGCTATGAATGCAGTGAAAGGCGTGCCCTTGGGCAGAAAACTATAGAACAGAATATAACTAGTTTCAATTTTAATTGTTTTTAACTTTATTGTATTATTATATTATTTTTTATTATTGTTCAGTTAATCATTTAGTATCTAACATTATTGTAATTTCTGTAATTGAATGTAAAATATGTTTGTCCTGATGCGTCGAAGAGAAGGCCACATGGCTTTAACTCCACCAGGCTAAATAAATAAACAAATAAATAAATATTTTTACTCTATAAAATTAAATACTAGGTTATAACAATATATTTGTAAGTTGATTTTTACATAGGAAATAATTTTTAATGGCAACTGGGAACTTTTCCCATGTGAAAGTCAAATTAAAAAAATGGCTTACAACCTTGTTCTGTGCAGCCATTCAATTAATAGAGGAAACTGTAGTTTCACACTTTTCAATTAAAATTTCCAATCTTTATGTAGGCCACTTATGAGGTAAATGAGGTTTGATAGAAAAACAATCGGTAAGTTGCTACGTAATTTAATTTTCATAAGTAATGCCACGAGTGATTTCCAATTTATCTAGAGAATTTGGAAATCAAGAGTGGTAGTTGTTAGGACTATTTAACGAATAAAATTAAGCTGTTTACTCACAAATCATTATTTAACTATAGTTATTTTAAAATATTTATATATTTAATGTAAACGGCGATGCTTGAAAACAAATGAGAAACGATAGGTACGCTTCATCTGCTTCTTTTGTTTATCACTGCAACCAGATGATACTATTTATTGCCAAAAGAACGCAATATTGTAAGAATGCTCTCTAGTGGAGATAAAATGAAACAATTAATTTCTGATGTCGTATGATGTAAATATGACAATTATATCTTTCTGGATTATTACCTGGGAAAAATACATTTAAGAAGCGCTATGTGTTGACATCAATGCACTATATATACAATCTGGTAGCCGTATTTCTTATAGGCTGAGTCACTGCAAAATAATGGTCAGACCTGTTCAGAATATTAACCCTTAAATTGGCGAAACAATAATTTCTCGTGCCAGTTATTCAAATCTTTCGGACCGCAATGAAAACAAAATCATGTAAAACTCTAATTTATTATTGCAGGCTACATTATTACGTAATTTGACACATACTTAAGTAATTTATTGTCTTATAAATAAAATAAATTAATTAATTAAATCAGTGTATCTTAAAAGATACATTGTGAAGTTAAGGGTTAAAAAGGAGGAGCTTTCTTTAATATGGTAAATCTAACACTGATAAATATTTCGTGAAACACGACTCTGATTGGTTGTAAAACAGAAATAATTGAAACGTGATTGGTCATTGACTCCCATTTGGGGCATGAGTTAAATAGTCACATATAATTAATGCAATAACATTACTAGGAAATAGTGGACATGACATATAATTATAGTAACCGAACGCGTTAGTTCAAACCGTAGCGTGTGAATCTAATATTAGGGAGATCTCGTGTTCAAACGCCGGTGTCAACCAACCTGAATGTGGTTTATTTCTGGTTTACCTCAATCATCGATGTAAATACTGGGTTGGAGTTTCAATATCAGGAATCATTTAATAACATACACTATTTCATACCATCATAACATATACATGTAATTAAAAATTCCATTCCATTAACATCTCAGCTTATATGTACTGTATTTTTACGAGCCAAACGCCTCCCGAGCCTTACACGACATGTCGGGAGAGGGTTTATAGCTATTGATCACACACATACCTTTTGGCAACAAAAATATATGAAGGGCATCCCCGAATGAGTGCTCATCTCACTATCAAGGCCTCCTCCGAGACAATACAACAACATTAAGACGAAACATACCACTGACAAATATATTCATACTAAACATGGCGAGTATGTTAGTGATATTTGTTTCTGGCATTTGTCTTACAGATGAGGAAAAACTCGGAAAAAAAACCATAACTACATAAACTTCTTCCAACCGGGGATGGAAACCGGGTCCGCTGCGTGCGAGGCAGCGACGTTAATCCGAGATCATTGCGGTGGACTATATATATAAACTTAAAGATAATAAATAAATAAATAAATAAATAAATAGACGCTATATGTATTTGTATGTCAAAAGAGTCTTTAAATAAGAAAAGATAATAAACAGTAGATTATATTGTTAATAATGATAATTTTTTAAACTGACAGAGTTAACACAAAGACCTTCTCTTGTACTCAACCAGTGAAATGGGTTAGGCCCAGAAATATATCACAATATACAAAACATATTATAAGTAAATGTAAAAAGATTTGCACAATCTAACTAAATTTAAAATCAATTAAACAAATATAATTAATGAAATGAATATATATATATATATATATCATACATACATACATACATACATACATACATACATACATACATACATACATACATACATACATACATACATACATACATACATACATACATACATACATACATACATACATACATACATACATACATACATACATACATACATACATATATACATACATACATTTACGTAAATTAAAAAAAAAAGAAGTAACTATCGGGGGCAGTATCTAATTTGTTGTAGGAGAGTGTTCCAAAGGCTACCAATAGCTCATAATAGGACTTAGAATAGTTGGGGTCTGTGGTGTGGTACATCAAGAAGTAGATTCCGGTGCAACTGTATACTCAAATTATGATTGGGGGATAAAATATGAACATAAAAAGCAAGTATACATTCTAGATATTAAAATATATTTGTTTTGTTTTAAATAAATGGAAAATATATTTTAATAAGCTACAAATGTACTACACGAAGAATAGGATATTGCGGATTCGATGATTTAGAGATAGAATAAATATTAGTCACAGAATCAAGTGCATTAGGGGTTGAAATGGCAATAGAAAAATTAAAGACATATAAAGTATTAGTACGGATGGAATTCCAGCAGAATTCATAAAATTACGGGGACAAAATTTTATGGACAAGATAATTATGTTGGTTCCTTAGAATGATTTGGTAAAAGGATACTCATCCAAATGATTGGAAAGAATAGATTATTATTATACCAATTTATAAAAAGAGAACATAAAATTGATTGAACCAATTACAGGGACATCTCTTTACTTTGAACTTCGTACTAAATTATACAAATATATTAGTATACAATTGTCATATATAACTACTATCAACTCTTGGCAAGTTTTTTAACGTAATAATTCTTTCAGCTCTAGAGCAGCTATCGAATCGATTTGTTCACTTGGCCCATCTTCTTCATAATTAATCCCAAACGTCCGCAAGATTGTAAAACAGTTGAAAAATACAAACAAAATCTTTCAACTATAATGGATCCCGTATCTATGGTAAAGAACAAGCAGACATACTAGCTAAAAGAGTAGCCAACTAGTCCTTCAAATCATACACCAAAAAGAGGATCGAGGAAGCATTCACTGAGTAATTGGAATACAGTACAATTCTAAAATATTGGAAGACATCCTTACCCAACATCCTTGCTAAACATCTCCATCGATTTATAATCATATTGTCTTCAACCTGCAAGCTGTGTGTCTTTGATATTGAAATGGATATTGTTCACTTTCTATCCTGCCCTGGGCTACAATAACCTACTGAGACAAAGTGATATTACAAAGCTAGAAGAGTAAGAAGGGAATTATAGTTTTATCAATTTGCTTACCATTTCCAAAATATATATTCAGATTTACTCCCTTATTGACGACGTAAAATAGATTCACTTTTTCATCTTTAATACAAGTCCTAAAGACGATTGTAAGGTCTGTATTAGCGATAAATAATTCCGTTAAAAAAGAGTCAGTACGGATAGTATAGCAGCGATGTTGAAAATGTAACGATCATAAAAAAACGTTTTAACAGACACCAAACTGATATTCAATACGAAAGTTATAAAATTTCTACAATATACAGGATGAAGATAGCATTCTGGTTTTATTTAAGGAAATAAAATTGTTTAAATAAACCATTTTTAAAGTAGGCCTATAAGAAGTATGTAAAATACATTCCTTTGATGGAATAGCACACATATTTTTAATATTGTTTGTGTTTCTACAGTAGATCGATAATGTACTATTTAACTCATGCCCCAAATGGGAATCAATGACCAATCACGTTTCAATGATTTCTGTTTTACAACCAATCAGAGTCGTGTTTCACGAAATATTTATCAGTGTTATGATTACCATATTAAAGAAGGTTCTCCTTTTTAATACTCTGAACAGGTCTGACCATTATTTTGCAGTGACTGAGGGAACAGTAAAGCCGCCATATTTGAATGTTCAAAATGGCAGAAACAAACTTTGGCTGTGCTTCAAATGAAGATATAGACGAAATACAAATTTGACAATTGTGTTTTTAAATAATTATATTACCGAGTTCTTTTTGATAATTCTGTGTTCGATAATTGTGTTTTTAAATAATGATTTTACCGAGTTGTTTACTAAAAAATAAATTAACCAATAATTTTGGTTATAATATACAGTTTGATGTGTTTATTTTTTTCGCCACTAGGATGCATTCTTATAATATTGCGATGATATTTGAAGTTTCCCACGCCAGGTGGCAATATATAACAAACATTATATGATCTTGTTGCAGTGGATGGAGAAACGAAACATAACGTTTCTCATTTGTTTTCAAACATCGCCGTTTACATTAAACAAATAAATATTTTAAAGTAACTATATTTAAATAATGATTTGTGAGTAAACAGCTTAATTTTATTCGTTAAATAGTCCTAACAAATGCCACTCTTGATTTCCAAATTCTCTAGATAAATTCACTCCTCACTTCGTGAGTCGTGTGTTTATCGGTAACTTGGAAATCACTCGTGGCATTACTTATGACAACTAATAACTAAAACAGAGGTTTAGTGATGAGATGCTGAAGTTTGAACACGTTCAGAGTATTTTAGTAGGTATATGTTGTATATTTAGCATATTTAAGGACATTTATTTATTGCGGAAACAATATGTTTAGAAAAGTCCACTGCTGTGATCTCGAGGTAGCGGGCTGCCTTGTCACGCAGCGGGCCCGGGTTCGATCCCCGGTAGGGACAGTTTTTCTGGGTGAGGTTTTTATCGGGTTTTTTTCTCACCTGTAAGACAAATGTCAGGAAAACTTTAAGGCCCAAACTGTCTCCGAAATCATATGGCCATCGCAATCATCATCATTCATATTCATTTTAGATTAAGTTTAGGATTATGGACTCTCCTGGCACACCACTATCATCATCACCCATCATGTCATCGGGGCAACGTAGCCCCGCCTTCCAGGCGCCCCAACCTCAGAAGTGGGTTACAAATACGCCATGCTAGGAGAAAAACCAGGAATGTGGAAAGACAACCTGGGGCATTTGCAAATATATATAGAGAAAGAGTAATGTAGGTTTTGGAAAAAAAAGACACGATCAATCAACAAACATTGTTGTTATAATCTGCAATTTTGGATGCTAGTTTCATATGTGAATTTAAAGTAAAAATGAGCGGAGAAGGTGATTTTCACGGTTCATCAGGAAACATTTTAAAAGCAGTCCAAGACGCAACTATTAATATACTTCCAGAAAAATCAAGGGAAGTTTATTTATGTAGATATACGATATCATTATTAAAGTGTATTATACGTTTTGTTGATCATGTATTTTACGTTTTAATAGTGTGTTTTGTTAGAATATAAAGTACAGATTTTGTTGCCTTGGTAACTACGAATTAAAGCGTAACTGATTTTTATATAATAGACAGAAGCAGAAAAAATTTATTTATTCATCGCTAACATGAAAAAAAGGAGATACATTAAATATAATCATATCATATTAGTAGTGATCTAATGTATAAAAAATGTTTTTTTTAAAGTCTCTCGTCCACCTTTGTACCAAAAATAACATTTTGTGTGTGTGTATATATATATATATATATATATATATATATATATATATATACTTCTCAGGTTACTTTATGTATAACTGTCACTCTTTTCTGTCAGAGTATTCTTTAAATCACTAATTTTTGCTTCAAAAGTAGCTATTGTAAATAAAATTGACTCTTGTTAACAGTAAATACGTCCAACTTAGATGGTCCGTCGCCGTGGCGTAGTCGGTAGAGTCCGTACCTTCCACTCCGGCGACCCGGGTTCGATTCCTGGTGGGGTAGGGAATTTTAAATCTCCACCTTGGGTCTGGGTGTGTGTGTCCTGTCCTTGTGTCTATGTGAGAACAAAATAAAGTTAACAAAACAGGTAAAACAAAAAGGAAAAAAAGGTAAAACAAGAAGGAAAAATAGTATAAAAAAATATTACTTCCTACAAATTTATGAAAATCAAAAGATACGTTTTGAAAACACGCTCCTTATATAGAGAAAGTCTCAAGTAATTGGAATCAAAATTATACATGTGAAAGAGAACTGAATATTTTGAGGCAAGGAACTAATGCTTAAAACTTCATATTTCAAGCACCACAAGATCTCGAATTTACGAGAGACATATTTTATTCGTAAACAGTATACACAGTTGAAGTTAGATACTGTAGCATATTTAATTTTTAGGGTAAAAATTATGCACATGGCAGAGTGTTGCTACTGACTATATTGAAATATGGAACTAACAATCAAAACTGCATTTCAGGCAACACAAAATCTCGAACTCACAAGAAAGCTCTCATCCATGAACACTCACTATGAACTCTTTATATAAGGTACTTACTGCTTATTAGTTTAAAGCAGCTGTTTGAAATGTCGATCTGCCCACGATTACGAAAATGCATTGTTTATATACGGTAACTATTTCATAGAATAACTGATTATACTGATTTTTATTTATAATCTAACAGATCCAATGTTGTCACGATCCTAAGGTCATACTACGAGTTTAACACATTAACAATGCATTACTTAGTCAAAATCCCTGAAAAACTCGTGAAAGTGTGCCGGAGGTTTCTGTTACACTTTGTACGTAAAGTAAGAGAATATTTATTGTTAAATTGAATATACTCTCATGATTTAAAAGTATTCTGAATTATTTGCAAATCATACTGCAAACCCTAAGTTCCTGATACACTTTGATGGTAAGTAACTTAGCAAATTGCATTAGGGACCTATGGGTTGAGGATTACTACAAGGTCTCACATAACAACAGGTGCAAATATGAAGTTAGCTGGCTTACCTCTTCTCTCACGGTCCATCCTTATTGGGTTCTATATCAACAGTCTTGAGGGTACTAGAACGCCCAGTCTGATTTGCCTAGAATTGGCGAAACAAAAGTTGATATTAGGACTATAGTCCATTCATAGTACTGTCTGCCCGAGGCAGGGCGGTCTTTTACTGACTGCCGACCATACCATTTTCATTCTGATGTAACACTTTGCAGCTTTACTAGGGAATTATAGGTGTGCTAGTTTCCCGTTGCTTTATTTATGAAAAACCTATCTTCAAATTCCTCACAGAGAAACGGTATAACGCAGCAAGGTCGTATTAAAAAAAATATATATATGCCGCTTTAACTGCAAGGCACTAAAATACAGCGCCAAATCTCTCATTTAAACTACAGGGAAGTAATACAACTCCGAACTTGGTGGATTGGAAAACCCTCATAACTTTCCGTCCACGCAGTGCCCCGCCTCGCTTCACTCCGCTCTATTCAAGCAGGGAGTTCGCCTGTTTTGCACAGTGGGTTGCGATTGCTGGATTCTGGCTTTGATTTCTGTGCCTTGCAGTTAAAAGCGGCAGATAGTTTTTGGACACGGCCTTGGTATATCACAACGATTCTGTGGGAACATTTTCACGGTAGGTTTTTAGGATGAAATGGTTGACAGTTCGCTTATAAGATAAAAATAAATATAAAGAAGAGAGAGAATTCCCTGAGACCCACGTTTATCGGCAATAGAGTTTTTTCCTTTCGCTGGTCAATGTTGGGAAACAGAGACAGCCCGGATTCCTGGGTACAGAGTCATTTTTTCCCGATGTTTATTTTGTATGCCGAAATATCTATTGGAATTTTGAAAAATGCCTATTTACCCTGGTGTGTTGACTTTGGGGTCTCCTGTAAAATACAGTATGTCTCATTTACTAATTATGATATGCATATCTCAGTCTATTTCTTACAGTCTGATCAGAAATTACCGTCCCAGTTGCTGTGCGTAAATGATTTTGTACATCTCTGGCCGTAGATTTTCTTCTGCGCAAAGCTGATAAGATAAGAAATCTATCCTGGTACGTCTGTAGTCTTCTTCTTAGGACCTTTCCCGGGTCTCCTCTTGTACCCATGTTTCTCTCTATATCGCCTCCACAGCCTATGGATGACGGAAGGGCTGACATCAAGAATCCTAGAGACATGGCGAATGGAACGACCATATTCAATGAATGCAACTGCTCGTGCAACTGATGTTTCATTCAGATATCTCAATGCTCTGTATTAGCCTCAGAGAACACAAAAATAACAATTCCCTACCACAGATTATTCTTCAAACCTGTTTTTAAAAAAATATATCAATACGAACACACTTTGGTTTCAGTAACTATTGGAATTTCACTAACATATTCAGAGAACAATTAATAAAACCCAGAAGATCTTCAATCTGATTTTAAACAATACTTGAACTCAAAAGATCTGACTATCAAAAATTAAATTGTTGCAATATTTATTTTGTGGCTTTGGTTTAAACATGTGTTCCTCTAATTTTTTTGAGTAGTGTGGGTTATTAATTCATTTTACGGAAACAACTCAGTAAAATCAGTATTTAAAAACACAATTATTGAACACACAATTATCAGATGTGTAGGTCGAAGGAATCTGTTCATTATTTGCTATATTCAACGTATTTGTTAGAGAGTCAGTCACTTCAAAATAATGATCTGACCTATGTATTCACGTAGACTTTCACGGCCGGAGTTGGTATGATGATCTTGATGAAGGTTTTCGGGCTGTAGGCCGTGGTCGTGACGCTTGTAATTCCCGACGTTTCGCCAAAGACTTCGTCTGGCATCCTCCAGTCTCAAGACAACCCTTGAGGATGCCAGACGCAGTCTTTGGCGAAACGTCGGGGAACTACAAGCCTCACGACCACGGCCTACAGCCCGAAAATCTTCATCAAGATCATGATAATGATCTGACCTGTTCAGAATATTAAAAAGGATGAGCTTTCTATATATTGGTAATCAAATTTCGATAATTATCGAGGTGAAACCCAACTGTGTAAAACAAAATTCATTGAAACTTGATTGCTCATTGACTCCCATTTGGGGCGTGAGTTAAATAGTAGCAAGTAGACCCATCTCACATCATCTTAATCTTAATATGCATTCTACGCCATAAATATTTGGAAAGGAATAATCAGATTCTGAAAGCAATTCAAAAGACAGTGGTAGTAATTTATATAGATTCCAAGAGAGGATTTTCGGTAATCTCAGCAGTTCACGCAGACAAATCTTAATGATTTGTTTAGGGAGTTAGGTCTTCCTAAGGCTACTGCTGAAATATTGGAGTTGAGACTAGATGAGAAGCCTCCTGGCTAGGGGAACCTCATTTGGTTGGTACACACACCGTTAAGATGAATTCGTTGTATATTTCTCTCAGGTGGAGAATCGTACGTATTGACATGTTATTCTTATTTAGTGATTGCCTTCGAAGTTGCAAAATACTTTTTAAGTGATTGGAGGCTATTTATTGACTCCTAAAAAATTAGACTGAAAGGTATAGTTGTGTAATAGAAACAAATCTACATCAATGCCAGGTGCCATTTCAGTTCACTTCAAGGAAACATATCAAAACTTAAAATTACTTCTAGGAACGGTCAAATAAGAAGAGGGAAAGCGGCAAGTGTGTGGAAATCAGCTAAGCTGTTAGGTCAGCAATCCGTTTTTTTTTTTAAATAATGCTTCATAAGTGAATGTGACAGTAGAGCATGATATGAACATTGAACAAGAAACCATTGGAAGCAGAGAGATAATGTAGCGCCAGGAACGAAAAATTTAGTTCATGAGATTCTTGTGGACCCAGAAAATGTCCTATCACCTCCTTTATGTGTAAAATTAGACTGAATGAAGCAATTCGTGATGTTATAAATAAGGACAGAAACTGCAACAAATACATCTGAAAATCGTTACCCGGGATATATGATGCTAAAATTGAAGTAGGAATATTTATTGTAGCACAGATTATGAAGTAGATTTGTGGAACTTTTATGAAGAAACGATGACAGATATTGATAATGAGGCGTGGTTAGTTTTAAAAGTCATCATCTTCAAGGTATGGGCCTGTTGGCCCGTTCCACTCCATGATGCACAATATGGTACAGATCGTCCTTCCAACGTCATTTTGGTCTTCCTACATTTCTTCTGCCTTGAGGTTTATAATGAAGCATCTGTTTTGATAAACGATTATTTGACAATCTTTGTACATGTTCAAACCAATTACATTTATTTCTGTATATTCTTGCGATCATATTATATATTTGTATTTCATCTCTGATATCTTGACTTATATTTTGATCTCTTAAAGGTACATCTGCAGCGGATCTCAGAAATCTCATTTCTATTGTCTCAATTTTATGTTTATCAGAGATCGTTAAAGACCAAGTCTCAGACCCGTATGCTAACGTTGGAACGGCTACTGTTTTATAAAATTTCATTGAGTTTCCCTTGTGGTCTTATTTGTCAAATATCTTCTTATTGAACCACATATCTGTTGAAATTTACGTAATTTAGTCTCCATATCCAAATTTTTCAGGTACGATATCATACATCCCAGATAATTAAAACAAGCTACTTGCTCAATGATGGTTGCCCTAATTACAATTTCTGTCCCTTTATGCTGAGTTCCAATAAATGCCATGGACTTTGTTTTCTCTGTTGACATATTTAAATTATAATCGATTATTACTTTCTATAATTTATAAACTGATTTTTGTAGCTGAAATTCTGAGGAAGCTACAATGATCTGGTTATCTGCGAATAAAAGACAATGCATTTTCATACCGTTTATCATAAAATATTCATCTAAAAGAGTTTACCATGTACTAATAATATTGTCTAAATATATATTAAAAAGTATTGCCGAAAGAGGGCAACCTTGTCGAAGTCCACTATTGACTTCTATCTAGGTTTCTCCAGGACCATTTCCTTGATCTATACGAATTTTTGTATTTTCGTATAAACTTTTTTCAATTAGATGAGATGTATATCCTTTATTTTTAATACATCCCATAACTTAGAACGTATAATTTTATTAAAAGCCTTCTCTTAGTCGATAAACACTATGTGTGTTTCAAGATTAAATTCTCTTCTTTTTTCTATCAACCGAGCGAAAAAATGCAGTAATTGTAGAGCGACCTTTTCTGAATCCATGCTGTTCATTTGAAATAATTTCATCACTTATTTCCGATTATTCTAGATACTATTTTAGCATAAATTTTGCTACATGTTCCCAAAAGTCTTATACCTCTGTAGTTATTTGGGTTATGTCTGTCGCTTTTTTTATATATGTATAGGAATAACCATAGTTTCACTCAGTTCTTCAGGTACACAGCATTATTGCTAGCAGATATTTATTAAGCTTAATATTCTGTATATAAGAGCTTGAGATCAGCATTTAATAAGTTCCATATTGATTCTATCAATTCAATGTGATTTTGTTTTATTTCTTAAGCTCTTTATTGTTTCAGCTAATTCTTCTTCTGTTATGGGATCAATACTTAGATCACTTTCCATAATTAATATGTTACTTTTTTCTTTGTCATTATGGCTCTATAATTCTTGATAGTATTACAGCCAATTCGTTTTGTGAATTGGGTTAAAATCAAGTTTATCCTTTTCATCTTTATTTATCTCTCTCCAGATTGTATAAACATAACTTTGTCTACCATGAAGATCGTTTTCCATATCAGAAAGCCCTACCATAAAGTTTATAGGAAATTACAAGCATAAAAATTTAAACAAATTGTAGAAAAAACACGATTGTGAAATTCCGAATGCTAAAATGCAATATGGGTGTCAGAGTACACCTACACTCGCATTTGAATTTTTTCCCGGAAAATTTTATTGTGTCAGCGAGGAGCACGTGGAGAATATGGAAAATCGTTTCAAGAGTTAATCGAATGTAAACATGAGAGGAGACTGATTATTGCTGGTCACCATACAGATATTAATCAAATACTCTTCATAAAATGAATTACAAAAAGCATTAAATTGAAAAGGGAGATAAAAAATTGGGATAATATTCAAATAATAATATTAATTTATTATTAAGTGTGTTGTGTGTAATTTTAACCTAAATTAATGATAACATAAATATGATAGGATCGAGAGTAAGAAAGTTAATTTTATTATTTCTCATACTGTGAAAAATTGGTATGTGACGGACAAAAGATAAGTTCATATTTAAATTCAGCTTGGATTAAGTACGCCTATTCACATATTAGAATAGAAACCTCAGATGAAAAGTTCACTTTTGCATACTTGTGTTGTTATTGTTGTTTTGATTTCGATTACACTGAGCAACAAAAAAGAAACTTTTTTTTTGTCTCAGAAAGAAAATACGTGATTCTGATAGTATTCCTTCTCCTGAATTCAAATATACCGGGTTTTCTCCATTACGCAAAGTTTCCGAGAGACAGGCATATATAATTTCAACACTTTAATATTTTCTACATTCGTAACTACACAATATTCGAACATTCGAACTCGCCTAGAAAGTAAGAAATTACGATTTTCTGCTATATTTCGCCTGTGGAGCATCCCTCTTGATGGTCCAATAATAATCGGCCAGCATATTAGCATTCAATTTGCCTTCATATCTTTTTTCCATAACTAAAATCTCCTCATGAAAGTGTTCCCCGTTTTATTTTACAATGGACAAATGGACGAAAAAACGTTTATTAAGAAAATAATTATTTAAATTCATTAATTGAAATTGAAATAAAAAAAAACTGTGGCTGATGGAGAAATTCCGAATATATATTTGAAAACACGATAAAAAAACTGCCTTAAGTACAACTATTGGTACTCATGACACAAAAATCATGTTGACCGGCGTTATTAACACAATTTTCTAATAATACAACATATTGATAAACATCCATTATTACCAGAAAAATTGGCAGGAATACTTTAACAGAATGCCTAAAAACATCTTAACAAGAAACCTTAGAGCCGTCAGACGGTATCAAATCAAATCATATGCCAAGATATATTTGGGTTACTCGAGGCAGAGATCGTAATAGTTATTTTAGAACTACGAGTAAAACATGGAATAATATAAATAATAATAATTGTTATATGTCTATACAATCTTAAAACGAAATACAATGACTATTAACTAGGTATACATATAGATATCTTGGGACCTTCATCATCCCTCAAATTACCTTGGACTTAATGCACACGTACATATTACTTTACTGTATTATTTAATTACAATATTATTTAAGAAAAATTTAAAAGTGAAGGCTCTTTTTTGTTTGCTGTTAAAAGTATTATAACCTCTAAGTAAATTATAATTTTTAATACTTACTTCATTTTCAGCTGCATTAACAGTCATTATAAGTAGAACAAGATGAACAATTTTCATAAATAATACGCTGCTTGAGGCAACATTAAATAATAGAGAACCATACGTTCCTCTATCATATTTCATGATAGTAACAACAGCGAAGAGGCTATGAAAAATGATAACAAATAATTTAGCTGCTACGTTCATTAAGATTTGGAAACCGAAAGTTGAATTAATAAGATAAACTATATTCGATAAAGAAGAATGAAGTCTTTGAAATCTATCAACCTCTCTTGCAGACAAATTCATTTCTGGTGATATTTTGTTACAAGTGGAACGTTTTGAGTCCCGAATCCGATCGTTAGACACAAAAAGAATATTGTTAATTTCTGAAAAACGTTGCTTCAAGAGGAACATTAAATTAATCACGTGAAGATCAACTATATGCTCAATACAGTTCGGTAAAAAATGCATATTTATAGAAAGTATATTGAAGATATTTTTTGGTGATGCTAAATTAAAAAAAGTTAAAACAAAAATCGCTAGAAGTATCTCGATTAACAACTCATAAACGAGTGTCAAGCGAGTCATTTTGTAAATACGACGTCTTTTATTAAGATCGTTCCACAATAAAACATCAAATTCTGATAATTCATTGATTATATTTGATACTGATTTTATTTTAATTATACTAATTATTGGCATAGTTATTATTACTGTCAGGGAAACAGAAGTATAAATGAAAGTAGTTATAAATAATAAAGTTGGTAAATTTTGAGATAAGTCTATACATGCTGCTGTAGCTTGAGCTATGACAATGATAACAGATACTGCAATGGAATATGCTAAAGTCGAAAATGAATGTATCAATTTTCTTGGCTTAATGTCACTGTAAAAATTAAATGGTGACAAACCTACAATTTTTGATACACGAAATAAAGGTAGAATAGCATAAAACAAGTCTATTTCTTCTGGTTGCTCCATTTTGTACTGAAAAGGTGTCTGCTAATATAATTTGTAAGTTGCTACTCATTAACTTTCAGTTCGATGAATTAAATCGATAAATTTTATCAGTTGGCATCATTTGTTTGTGAAGACACTCAAGAAGTTCAATTATAATGATAATAACACTATCAATTTTAATGAGCCATTAATAAGTTGTTGTAATGTTTTTATCTCTAATACAATTCAAATAGTTTGAAAAACTTTTTTTCTTTATTACAACAACTTTTTAATCCTTCTAGAGTTAACAATGCCTAAATTCCTCGAGGAGTTACTATTTCCAAAATAACTTCCTTCAACAAAAATAAATCATCTATAAATTAATATAAAATTAATATCTATGGCTATCAAAAAGTATAAATTGAAAACTTTAATAATATAATAATAAATAATAATAATAATAATAATAATAATAATAGGATAATTTGTTATCTCAGCATTTTCTTTAATTTTTAATATTTCCTTGCTTACATTACCATACCGTATTTTAACTTTTTTGACTAACTTTATTCAATATAAGAATTTAGAAATTAAAACTGTAAAATTAATTAGAAATTTCACATACAAACTGCTGCACGACACTCGGCGGCAAGCGCACCCGGTGTCAGCGTATGTCGTTCCCGGTGAAAGGAGTTCGCTGCAATCGTACGCTATAGTATTTCTATTTCTCTCTGTGTCCTTGCCTTCTCTCTCTTTCCCTTGCCTTCAAGGAGGCATCACGTGGTCACATTCGAATTGGTAGATGTTGATACGTTGCTTATGAACTCTGTTGATGTTTGTACTGATGTAAAACTGAATAGTTAAAATGGTGGCTTGACATAGCGCCACTAAAATTAAATTATAATTAAGACTGTCTTTGTTGGTTTTGATACAGAAGAAATGTGGGCCACTGCAACGACATTTAGCAACACAACTTTCTGATGTTCCCATTCCTCATAATGTGACTATATTAAATCGTGTAGAAAGGTTTAAGATATGGGAGCAGTTATGAATAAACTAATTATAGCGTGCTACTACAGTGGACACCGTTCACCGCAAACAAGTACAGATCATGGGCCAGCTTAGAGACGGTTGCAGTTGGTAAAGACATAGGCTGTTTTGTTTGTTTACAGACACTTTAAGCATATTTGTAGTTTTATGTGGTTACATATAAATAATATTTCATTAGAAAACTGTACTATGAAAGAACGAGAACTAAAATAATTGATCATGGGGGAAACAGTGACACAATGCCAACTTCCAAAATATTGGTATAAATAATCAAGTTTTCTCTTGTTCTGGAATATGTATTATTACAGGACCAATATAAAGGAAAAGAACAGATACAAAATAGATAGGATTAAAAGTAATAAAAAAGTGATTTATGTGGTATTCCTATTACAAAAAAATTTTCAGAATAATATTTTATCCGAAACAGCTATAATATTGAAACACAATATCACTCCAAACAATGTCAAAATCAAAATAAACAATAAACGTTATTCAGCTATAAAAACAAAAAAGAATGCCGACATAAATTGGGTAAAACATAAAATAAGTTTTTATATATAAAGAAACAAAATTGTAATAATAAATTATATTACCAATCACAAGAGGCAAACAAGATATTTGGTAATTGTTGGTTCAAGATCGAAAAACAGATACATGAAGACATCAACAAAATTATGGAAAATAAATACCAAACAATCAATATGAAACTAGAAAAACCAATCTCAACTGAACACAATATAACTTATAAATACAATCACAATAGGTGTACAGAAGATAAATAAATATAACAGAACTAACATTAAATAATGAAAAAACTAAAATACTTTAAAATTGATATAAGTTCAATTTTCCCACATCCAATATCAACAGAATAAAATAAAATATAATAATCGAAAGCGAAGTAGCATTAAATAAATTTAAAATAAATAACAAAGACTATGCAAGATACGAAGCCGCTAAAACCATCAATGATATTTTACCTACAATAAGTAGTGAAGAAAAGAAGAATTTAAAACATCTTCATAAATTAAAAAGTAAACTCAAGAATAACAACATAATACACACAAAAGCCGATAAAGGCAACATAACTCTACTGGATTATTTTCCACCATTTACAATGATTTTTATATCTTTTCTAATGATTGTTTGGTCCCGCGCCGTAGCCGTGTGGTTAAGGTAGGAAGCCTTGGCGCAGAGCTACGGGACTTGCGCTGGTTCGAGTCTCCATGGGGGAAGAAATTTTCTCATGGTATTTCGGCCAGTATGGGACCGGTGCCCACCCAGCATCGTGAGGCATTTGGGTAGCTACAATAATTAGCGGCTCCAGGTTGAGGAAACCAGCTATAACGGCTGGGGGATTCGACATGCTGACCACATGTCACCCCTACACTGGCTGATGATTATCTACCTCTGTGTTTGACACATGTGGATGTGAGGCCAGCAGCCGGCTGGTAGGCTAAGGGCTTTCTAGGCCTGTCGCGCCAGGAGTTTAAATGATTGTTTGAATATATTTTTTCACGATATTGAACTACGTGAAGACGTGGCAGCCAAATTCCGTGTTCCAGTGCAGCCAACATAGAGCCTGTACTAATTAACTTACACTAAATAAAATGAGCGTGCATTCTTTCACAAGTTAGAGTACTTAAATTGCGTTAGGCTAGCTTTTAGGTTCGATAAATATCGTGAATATGTTGGCTGCATCCCTTGATTCCATAGTGTAAACCACTTCGCGTTTGTGGCGCATGCGCATAGTGTATGATTGGAATTTTTCGCGTCACATGTTCTAAAGTATTTCCCAAAATAATACAAATTTTCGAACAGTGCACCTGCATAATATTGGTGTTCTTTTTTTTTAATCTTAGGATTATCCAGGCTACATTAACTATATTTTTATGAAAAACAAAATAAAAAGCGAGTAACTAGGATTTGAGACCTCAGACGCTTTATATCAAAATCACGAACTCTTCCCACTGTATTATGCGTAATATACTTCGTAGAAATATACTGCCGGAATTAACCAGTTGTGCTCGATATAAAATTATATCTGCTTCGAATCATTAGTTGCGATTAACGGTCAGAGTACCTCAGATATGGTGTAAGTCAATTGTAGTTGCGGTCAGTTTCCGGCCAGCAGAATTTATCTTCCCAATTTATACATACTTAGGACTCTACGTTACCTTCGTGATGGTAGAATAACATTTACCACTGTCCGTGCGGCCATGAACTTTTGGGTTCGATAGTACCAGTGGGTTAGTTATATATTTGTTAGGGAATATACATTTTTGCGCGATAGTGTGTTTTGTCGTACTTAACAGCAATGGCGACCATTATTGGGAATTTAACTTCCTATATTTCAGGGCTGGCAACCTAAATAACTATACTGTAATATTACATTTACATCCAAGTGCGAGAAGTGAAACCACTGCCCTATATGTATACTACGTACAATGGACATACAGAACATATCCAAAAGGTAGTGTTAATATACATTATACAAAACAAATCACTGCATTTTAAATAAACTTGACTTTATTTGAAACAATATAAAACAATAAATACATACTTGCGGTCATGTTATCAATAATTGTTCTCAAGGCCTCCTGTTGTTTCAACTAATAAACATTGCCCACCCTGTTAACGTTAATCAATTGTTTATAATGAACGCAAATATTTCCAACAAAGATATTATTTTACTATTATTTATTATTTTGAAAACACCATCGCGCAAAAAATAATGTACAACGCACGTTTTACAGAATCTCGCTATCGCTCGGTTTTTAAACATTTTTCCTCGATTCTGTAAAAACGACTTTCCAACCTCGCATCGTAATATACTAATTCTTAATTGTTTTGTTAGTTTATTGTTACTACCAACTCTGTGCGAACAACGAGCAAGTTAGAGGCCTAAAAGGAATACAAATGGAGTAGCAGCTTATTATTTCGAAATGGATACGTCAGGTACAATCGGAAATACAGTTTAGTCACTCAGCTATAGCGCTGTACTTCATGAAGTGTTTTGGAAATTTCTATACCATGTGCCAAGCGGTAATACCTACTACATTCTGTAAATTACTGTATGTTTGATTTTTAAATTTTGCAATTATTATTAATATTATTCGACTTATGAGCAAAATTTTACCGGTATTCAACCATCCGAGTAATACAGTAACTTCCTACTAGATGTCGCCACAAGTTCCTCGCTGACATCTGTAGGCAAATAACCGTAAATAAATGCGTCTGGTAAATAAACTTTCCACTGGGGAAGCACCATGTCCTATTGCGAGACGAATGGAGATCAATAAATAATTAAATAAACAAATACAGTAATTAATTAATTAACCATTTATCATAAGTAATGCCACGAGTGATTTCCAAATTATCGATAAATTCACGACTCACGAAGTGAGGAGTGAATTTATCTAGAGAATTTGGAAATCAAGAGTGGCATTTGTTAGGACTATTTAACGAATGAAATTAAGCTGTTTACTCACAAATCATTATTTAACTATAGTTATTTTAAAATATTTATATATTTATTGTAAACGGCGATGTTTGAAAACAAATAAGAAACGATAGGTACGCTTCTACTGCTTCTTTTGTTTATCACTGCAACCAGATCATACTATTTATTGCCAAAGGATCGCAATATTATAAGGAGGAGCTTTCTTTAATATGGTAATTATAACACTGATAAATATTTGGTGAAACACGACTCTGATTGGTTGTAAAACAGAAATCATTGAAACGTGATTGGTCATTGACTCCCATTTGGGGCATGAGTTAAATAGTCATCATAATCATCCAATGGCAACCTTCGAAAGAAGAGGAAAAGGAAGATAAAGGAAAACTTATAAAAATGTGACAATGTGGATTGTAATCAGGAGAGAATTGAGATCTAAAGATATAACAGAAAGAGTCTGTGGAGAATTTGCTGCCGAAAAATAGTTTCATAATCCCTGATATGTAATTTGATTTTCTTCTTCTACGCCACAGACCTGTTTCCACATCAAGAGACCGTATCCCTCCATCTAGTTATGAGGCGTCCAATATTCGTTCTTTATTGGGTCGATAGTTGATAAAAATTTGTGGAAGTCTTTGGGTGTCATACTTTCTATATATTGAAGTCGTTAGTTCTTGAATTTTGAATTGTATCTGTAACACTGTATATGTTTAATTCGGATCATATTTCTTCATTATATTTCTTATCTAACAATGTGTAGCCTGCTACTGAACGTAAGAATTTCATTTCAGCTGCTTCTATTTTTGTCTGATTTATTATGTGTCCAATGTTCCAATATTCACAAGCATACGTTAACGTAGTCCACCGCTGCGGTCTCGAGGTAGCGTGCTGCCTTGTCACGCAGCGCGCCCGGGTTCAATCCCCGGTCGGGCCAGATTTTCTGGGTGAGGTTTATATCTGGGTTTTTCCTCACCTGTAAGACAAATCTCAGGAAAACATTAAGGCCCAAACGGTCCCCGAAATCATATGGCCATAATCATCATCCTTATCATTATCATCATCATCCTTCACCGGTGTGGAAAGCAACGGGAAGCTACCACACCTACAATTCCCAAGTGAAGCTGCAAGCATAGCATGAAAATGCTATGATTGCAGTGAAGGTCCTGCATTTGGGCGGAATTACTATGGATGGGTGTTAACATAGGCACTGCCATAGTTTTATAGAATTTTAAATTGTGTAATTTTTAATGTTTTATTTTTTAGAGTTCTTATTGTTCCCCACATATTATAAATTTATTTAATTTTAAGTTTATATCATTCTTTTGGCGGTAAGATACATTAAACCCTAAGTAGTTGAAATTGTTTACTTGTTCTATTATTTTGTTATTGATTATTATTTTACTTACTTACTCACTGGCACTATCGAACCGTAGGTTCATGGCCGCGCGGACATAAGCTCTCCATACATCCCTATCCTGAGCTAATGTTTTACAATCATTCCCTGTATAATCTACTTCCCTCAAATCATAGTTAATGTTATTCTTCCACCTTATTCTCTGTCTACCAACTGGGCGTTTTCCCTCTGGCTTTCCTACAAGAAGCTTCCATGCAAGTCTTTCATTCCCCATACGTGCAACATGTCCTGTCCATCGCAGTCTACGAGACTTAACTGTTATTATATCTGGCTTCCTATAAAGACCATGTAGTTCATTGTTATGTAGTCTTCTCCATTCACCTGTCTGTTCATCTCTCTTTGATCCAAAAATTTTCCTAAGTACTTTATTCTCAAATACTTGTAATCTCCTTTCCTCCCTTAAAGTAAGAGTCCATGTTTCGCACCCATATAATATAACTGATGGAATAATAGTTTTATATATTTTCAGTTTAATGTTTTTGAAAGGAGTTGGGACATCAAGAGTCTCTGCAATGCATAATAGCACGCATTTCCAGAATTGAGACTATGTTTAATTTCTTTGTGCATCTCATTCCTGTTTGTGATTATTGTTCCTAGGTATTTGAATTCAGCCACTTCTTCAAAATTTCCCTTATTTGTCATTAGCTGTCCATTTCCATTATATAATGTATTTCAACGTGTGACCATATATTTAGTTTTATTCATATTTACTTTCAGTCCTAATTTCTTAGTGTTACTCAATAGTGTGTGCTTGATGTCCTTTAGTATCTCCTCGCTATCGGCCAATAGTACTACATCATCAGCATAAACTAACAGCTTATTAATACCATTCAGTTGTAAGCCTTCCTCATTCTCTAAAGATTTAATGACATGCTCTAGTACAAAATTAAATAGTAGAGGAGATAGTGCATATCCTTGCTTCAACCCATTCTGGATTTCAAAAGTGTCCGAAAACTGTTTGCCTACATGCACCCTACTCTTCGTGCCATTTTGACACATTCGTATAAGTCTAACTTTTTAGGAATTCCGAAATCCAGCAGGATACTATATAACTTCTCCCTCATAATTGAATCATATGCTTCTTTGAAGTCTACATATAGTTGATGTATAGTACCATTATATTCCCATTTCTTTTCTAAAATCTGTCTTATACTAAAAATCTGATCTGTTGTAGACCTTTTGCTTCTAAATGCACAATGGTGATCTCCTAGAATGTCATCAATATAGGGAGTAAGTCTGCTTACTAATATATTTGTAAGAATTTTGTACGAAGTTGAAAGTAATGAGATGCCCCTGTAATTGTTGCAATCAGTTTTATCTCCTTTCTTATGAATTGGTACGATAATTGATTCCTTCCATTCATCTGGAAGAGCTTCTTTTTCCCAAATCATACTAAGCAATCAGCGTATCTTGTCCATCAATTTTTCCCCGTGATTTTATCAGTTCTGCTGGGATCTCATCTGAACCTGATGCTTTATACATCTTCAATTTTTCAACCGCCATTTCAACCTCTAATGCACTTGGTTCTGCGACTACCATTTCTGCTGTCTGTAAATTATCCTCCTCAATGTCCTGTTCTGTATGTACATTTAATAGCTGATTTTGCATCTTCTTATTTTATAGACCTATAAAATGCTTAACTATGCAATTTATGAATATTTAGATTACTTGGGCCTACGTGTAGACCTTTTGAGTCAAAGAAGATTATTGTCCTTTCTGCTTTAAGACAATTGGGATTATGAGTATTTTTTATTTTCAACTATTAACTATTAAATTACTTAACACTTGTTGTCTTATTTTTTTTGCATTTATAACTCAATACAAGTTTTCTTAAGAAGAATTAAAAATTTTAAGAAACTCATTCTGCGTTAAACTTTTATAACGTCTACAGTCAAATGATAGTGAACATTTACTTCAGTTGTAGCTGCACTAGTTTCAAATATGAGTAGAAATAGATGAACAGTTTTCGAAAATAATACGCTGCTCGATGCTAAATAGTGAACTGTAAATTCCTCTATCATACTTCATGATAGTAACAATAGCGAAGTAACTATGGAAAATAATAGTAATTAATTTACATCCTAGGTTTACTAATATTTGGAAACCGAAAGTTGAATTAATTAGATAAACCATATTTGAAAAAAAAAATGAAGTCTTCGAAATCGTTCGAGTTGTGTTGCAGATGAATTCATTTCTAGGGATATTTTGTTACAATTCGAACATCCTGAGACCCTATTCCGTTTGTTTGAAATAAAAACAATCTTGTTAATTTCTGAAAAACGTTGCTTTAAGAGAAACATTAAATTAATTATATGAAGATCGACTAAATTATCAATAAAATTAGGGAAAAAATATGTATTTATAGTAAGCAAATTGGAAATCTCTTTTGTTGATGATAAATTCAAGAGTGTCATATGAACAACCATTAAAATCATCTCGATTAACAGTTCATGAACAAGTATCAAACGAGTTCTTTGGTAAATACGTCTTATGTTAAAATCATTCCATAATAAAACATCAAAATCAGATAATCCATTGATTATGTTTGATATTTGCTTTAGTTTAATTAGATTAAGTAATGGCATAATAAATACTATTGTCATTGAATCAGAACAGTAAATAAAATCAGTTATAAGAATTACACCTAGTAAATTTTGAGACATGTTTATCCATGTTGTAATTGTTTGAGATGTCACAATTGTAATAGCTACTGCAATAGAATATGATAAAGATGAACATGAATGTATCAATTTTCTAGGTTTAATATTGCTACATAAAGTAAATTATGCCAATCCTAAAATTCTTAATACACCAAATAAAGGTAGTACAGCGTAAAACAAGTCTATTTCTTCTGGTTTCTCCATGTTGTACTAAAAGGCGTATGTATGACTAATTTGCAAATTGCTGCTGATTATCTTTAAGTTTGATGAACTAAATCGATAAATTATAACAGCGGGCTTCATACTTGTTTGTGTATTTAAGATGTTCAATTATTGCTGATTATACTATTACTATTAAATTTAATACGCTATCACTAATGTACGTAATGCGATTGTCAAATTTCAATTCATTAAGTAATTGAAATAGTTTATTAAATGTTTGTGTCCGTTACTAAAAAAACTATTTAACACTTAAAAGATTAACAAGATCTAAATTCATGGAGTAGTTGGTATTTCCGAAAGGCATCGTTTTACAAAAATACATATAAACCTACCTAGAATTTTTGTGATTCTATTTGACAGTTGAAAAAAGTGCATATATTGAATACTGAATAACAATAATAATAATATAATAATAATAATAATAATAATAATAATAATAATAATAATAATAGTAATAATAATATAACATTAATAATAATACTAATTCACTGGCACTATCGAAACATTAGGTTCATGGCCACGCTGACATAAGCTCTCCATACACCCCAATCTGAGCTAATGTTTTCTAATTATCGGCTGTATATTCTACTTCCCTCAAATTATAGTTCATATTATTTACCACCTCAATCTTGGCTGCCTACTGGTTGCTTTCCCTCTGGATTTCCTATAAGGAATGTCAGTACCCCTCTTTCATTAGCCATTCGTGCCAAATATCCTTGCCAATCACAGCCTAGGAGACTTAACTCTTTCTAATTATAACTGGTTTCCCATAAAGTACACGTTTCTCATTGTTAATAATAATAATAATAATAATAATAATAATAATAATAATAATAATAATAATAGTTGTACACATATGTATGTCAATAATTTATGTTTCTGCCTTTTCACTTTTAAGGTCATTGACGTCCCTCAAACAAGCCTGAATTAAATAAGTAAATAAATAAATTAATAATAATAATAATAATAATAATAATAATAATAATAATAATAATAATACATTTAGTATTATAGAATTTTCTTATTTTTATTTTAATATAGTCCTGTCCACACAGACAAAGAATATTTTAAAATTTATAAAAACATTTAATTAATGTATTTTTTAAATTAAATTTTAAACATGAATTACAATTTTTTACATAAAAATGTTGTAGATAGAGTTCTGTTCGAATGTATTAACACATCAAAATAACAATTCATTTGAATAATTCGAAGGAACAATAAATAAAATAACTGATAATCGTTAGAAAATAAAATAAACATCATGACAGACGTATGTAACACCTTCTCTCTATAATGGCGTAACCCATTGTTGAGCCATAGCCTCCCCTTTGAAAAGGAGTTACTAGACAAGTTAATTTTTTTCTACCTTATTTGCTCATAGATGTCATGGATGGCATGCGGTCAACACACCAACCCAATGAGACACCTAACAGGCAACAAAGATTGTACTAGGACGTTGAGGTCGCTAAATTTTGCGTAGAGACTTCTTTATTCAAGTGTAAGGATCTTTTACGAACCTGAAAATCTTGCTCCTCGGATTTTTCCGTCCTAAAAAACCATAACCTTCGGAACCAGAGGCAAGGAGTGTAACCACTAGGCCACTGCGGCCGACGTGTAATACCTTATATATATATATATATATATATATATATATATATATATATATTAATTTTATATTCAGACTAAACTTCAATGGAATTTTATCATGAATTTTACTAATATAAACTTATCAAGTTTTATCTTCACACACACACACACACACAACACACACACACACACACACACACACACACACACACACACACACACACACACACAAATATATATATATTTTTTGGCTCAGCAAAAACTATATATATATATATATATATATATATAGTTTTTGCTGAGTCAAAATAAGGAAAAGGAACGAATATAGTATAAATTATATAGAAAATTGTTTTACAAAGTAACTGATGATCTAGTGTTCCTAATAAGAACATAATTTCAATTGTTTTATTTTTATCCGAAATAACATAACTACCCGCAATTATGTTTTAAACGTGATACTTGTTGGATTTTAAGGAAACATCAGAGATTAGTATTATTTTACGTGTACGGCGCAAAAAGTTGACATCCGAATTTCGAGATAATGTTGGTTTTAAAATGAACCTTAGGAACGTCGAAGATGAAAACACGAAAAAAATTTGCGGACCATCCAGAAACAAAGCTGTAAAATAACAATGTATAAAGCACTATTCCCTACATTACCTGAATTAAGTGTCTGCCATTGTGGTCGTGACGTCTGATTCGATATTCAGACGTTAGTCCAGGGTGAAAACATGTTTTCTTCAATACAGATGCGGAAACAGAATAAATATTTTATTGTAATAAAAGTGCACTGCTGTATTTCCAAATGTTATATTTCCAAAATTACATAGCAGAGAGTTTGAAACTTAATAAAAATCACATCCTCATGTAGAGTTTCTTAAGAAAAAATAGTACAAGTGAATCGATTGTCGATATAATCGATATGTCATCGTATGTTTTTATCGAAAATGAACAACGGAAAATTAGGCCTTACAAATTATTCAACAAATAGAGACACTTAGTCTATTTTAACGTAATCTTCGAAATTTGTAATATAATTTATTAGAATATATAATTATAATATTTTTAAAAGGTAACCTAACTTATTTAAATTACTCTAACCTGTAAAAGTTAAAATGAGAATGGCATTTAGACAATGATAAATTACAGGTATGTATATAAATTATACTATATGTGTAAGAACCTAAAAGCTAACCTAACCTAATTATATATAAGAATCAATCACTCTACCTAGTTTCTTTAGTGATGGTCCGCAGATTTGCTTCGTATTTTCATCTTTGGTGATCCTAAGCTTCATTTTAATACCAAATTTATATGGAAAAAGGGATGTTTCATACAGTAAACTAGTGAAATGTGTATTTTGTAGTGCCTATAAAATGTTATTTTACTGCTTTTTTTCTGGATGGTCCGCATTTTTTTTTTGTGATTTCATGTTTAGTGGTCCTAAGCTTCATTTTAAAACCAAAATTATCTCGAAATTCGGATGTCCACTTTTTGCGCCGTAACCGATTTTACTTTTCATCTTTTTATTTTATATAAATTGATTTAGGAAAGGATGATCTTATACTGATTCAGCATTTTCTGTTAAACTATTGCTTGAAAAAAGAAGAAAATTCAACTTAGAAACACGTTGTGTTTTCATAGATTTTGAAAAAAAGCATTCGACACAGTCAAGAGATCAAAACTCTTCAATATATTGGAAGAGAGAAATATACCAAATTCACTTCTGCAGAACATACGAAGTATTTACAAAGACAACGCCATAAAGATTAAATTAAATAACAGATTTTCTGAAGAAGGAATTATAAATCGTTGTGTGAGACAAGGCTGCCCCCTATCCCCAATACTCTTTACAATTTATATCAACGAAGGAATATGTTACTGGAGCCAAAAATATTCATTTGGAATAAGAATATCAGAAAATACAACATTAAACACCCTATTGTTTGCAGATGACAAAATAATAATAGCAAATTAAGAAGATAATATGCAGGATGGTCTGTACGAACTTAACAAAATTACAGAAGAATATGGATTAAAGATATCTACAAAGAAAACAAAAATTATGGCATTGCAGGGACTAGATCCTGTCAGAAGTAAAATTGTACTTGACAATACAATTTTGGAGCAGGTGAATAATTTTACATATCTAGGATGTAATGTCTCATATGAAGAAGAAAAGGATGTAAATGCAAAAATATCTACATTTTTAAGAATTTTAGGGTTAATAAATTCTATCTTCAAGCCACAGTTGGTCCAAAAACATTCAAGACTAAAAGTGTATAAAACACTGGCTCTTCCAACTCTTTTGTATGGTAGCGAAGTATGGGCATTGAAACAGAAGGATATACCGATACTTATATATGCTGAAATGAGATATCTTCGGAGGACTGCAGAATACACACTACTAGATCATAAAAAATGAAGACATCTTAGAAGAATTACACATGGAACCTTTAGAAAACAGAATTTTTGATTATAAGTCAAGACGGATGTAACATTTTCATCGAATGGAAGATCACAGGATACCCAACAAATGTTAAGATATCAACCTGCAGGAAAAAGACGACCAGGACGTCCACTCAAAAGACTTCTGAATGATGTGTCTCTTCAGGACGAAACAGGTCAACAAATGGCCTAAATTCGTGAATGTGCTATGATGATGCAGATAATTTATTCAGTAAACTTTGTCAAAGAATTCAATTGTGTTTTGTTCTTCATACATTTATGTATATATTGGTTGATCACAACAGTTGATATACATTACAATAATGTATGATGACGATTTAAGTCCATCAATTCAAGAATTCAAAAAATATATCGAATCTATTCAACATGGTTCCTTGAAATATTCTATTCCTATGTTAAATTGCGTGCACAATTTTGAATTAAACTGTTTCAATATTAAATTTGACGAATATATACGAATTTATTAGTCAGATTTGCGAACAGGTGAATGCATAGTTTTCGTTCCCTATTCTAATGTCTATTGCTTGCAACTTTATTGCATTGACTTTTAACCTATGTATCTTCCTTTCTCGAATTCGGAGGAATAAATCAGTTCTAGATATGTTTGGCTCTCAAAATGTCGTTACCATTATTTATTGTGTATACAATACATTTATCTCCTGGTTTACAACTTATGCCACTTCTGAGGTAAGTGATACAGATTTACGCTGTAGTTTGTTACACTATTATTATTGCTGAATTAAAAATTTTCTTCCATTTCACCATCATCATCATCATCATCCTGCCAGGTATTAGTCCTAGAAGAACTGTTACGGCATGAGAAATTGGTTTTCGTGCCATCTTTTCATAGGTCGACCAAGTGACCGTTTCCCATTTGGACAGTAGTTCATTATTGTCTTGGGGATCTTGGATCTAGCCATTTTTGAGACATGTTCCTTCCAGTTTAGCTGATATCTGGAAATGTAGTCCAGTATTGGTGACACATTAAGTTCTTGAATGATTTAAACATTTTTCTTTCGATCCCATTTGGTGTAGCCAGCTGTTCGGCGCATAAATTTCATCTCACAAGCTGTTAGTCTGCTTTCGTCTCTCGTCCTTATAGTCCACGCTTCACTCCCTTAACATAGGACTGGTCGAGCCATTATTTAATAAAGACGAGTACGAGTTGATTTTTGCACTAATGAAGGTTTTAAAACTCTATTAATGATTCCCATTGACTTGTTGAATTTAACAATTTTCTCTGGTAAATCCAAATTTTCAACAAAAGATAGTTTATATCCTAAATAAGTAAACTCATTAACTCTCTCTAAAATTTTGTTATTTAAACAAATTTTGCTTGGTATTGGGAATTTTCCACAAAAGGCCATTATTATAGTTTTATTGGTAGATATTTCCATTCAATATTTCTGGGCTATCTTCCATTTACTTATGTAAAATAGATGCTGTAAATCCTCCATATCTCTCGTTATGTTCAAAATGTCACATACATGTATGTATTCACCATTGAGCTTTGAATATAGTTTACAACTTCTTAAACGAACATAATTAAATATACTTGTTTTAACTGTAATTAATGTAAGTCTTAGTGTCTTATTAACGACGTTCTTTAGCAAAATTTGTTGTTAACGTCATAATTAAAATATTATTAAATCATTACTTCGGAGTCATTTTATGTAACGTGTGAAATTATTTTATATGCTGTAAATAAACGACCCTGTATCGAAGGATTTACTACATTTTTCAAGGATTAATGTACTAATTACATCTCTAAAAGTCCATTCCCCTGCCCGGATTTGAACCCCGCGAAACTCAATATATAATATATAATAGGTTGCGGACTTATCAACTTTTTAGTCCATCGTTGTAAGAACTTAGTATTATATCTTCTGGTAGCTCAGTTGGTAGAGCGGTGGACTGTAGTGGTATGTGATTTCAGTAATCAATAGGTCGCTAGTTGAAATCCGACCCAGAGGACTTTCTTAGGAGAGTATTACTTTTAGCTCATACTACAATAGCATCGAATTTAAAAATGTTTACATATTTATCTTATTCTGTAAAATATTAATGACAATTTTGCAAACTTACTACGTTGTAATTTATCCAAAAAATATGAGAAGGATACGATTAACTGCACCTGTTTATCTATATTAAAATATTCAAAAATGTTATAATAATGTTAGATAATAATAATTAAAAAAATATATAATTATATTCGTGCCTAGACACTAAAAATATCGTAAGCAATTAAATTTTCATGGGATTCCGGTTTATGACAATCAGTTAAACTAAACAATAAAAAATAATTAATGCATGCATGATTACCAGAGAAATTGGCAGGAACACCTTAACAGAATGCTTAAATCATCTTAACAAAGAACTTTAGAGCCATCGGACGGCATCAAATTAAACCATATGTAAGAGAACTTTGGGTTGCTCGAGGCGCAGTTTGTAATAGTTATTCTAGAACTACGAGTAAAACATGTAATAATATTAATATTATTATTATTATACGCCTACATAATCATAAAATATTTAAATACGAAATGTAATATATATTAAATAGCTATACTTATGCATATTTTGCGATTTTCATCATCCCTCAAATTATCTTGGATTCAATGCACATGTATATATTACTTTACTGTATTATTTAATTACAAGATTATTTAAGAAAAAATTAAAAGTGAAGGCTCTTTTTTGTTTGCTGTTAAAAGTATTATAACCTCTAAGTAAATTATAATTTTTAATACTTACTTCATTTTCAGCTGCATTAACAGCCATGATAAGTAGAACAAGATGAACAATTTTCATAAATAATACGCTGCTTGAGGCAACATTAAATAACAGAGAACCATAAGTTCCTCTATCATATTTCATGATAGTAACAACAGCGAAGAGGCTATGAAAAATGATAACAAATAATTTAGCTGCAACATTTATTAAGATTTGGAAACCGAAAGCTGAATTAATGAGATAAACTATATTTGATAAAGAAGAATGAAGTCTTTGATATCTATCAACCTCTCTTGCAGACAAATTCATTTCTGGTGATATTTTGTCACAATTCGAACGTTTTGAGACCCGAATCCGATCGTTAGGTACGAAAAGAATATTGTTAATTTCTGAAAAACGTTGCTTCAAGAGGAACATTAAATTAATCACGTGAAGATCAACTATATGCTCAATACAGTTCGGAAATAAATGCATATTTGTAGCAAGTATATCGAAAATATCTTTTGCTCTTGATAAATTAAAAAGCGTTAAAATAAAAATTGCAAGAAACATATCGATTAACAACTCACATACGAGTGTCAAGCGAGTAGTTTGGTAAATACGACGTCTTTTATTGGAATCATTCCACAATAAAACATCAAATTCAGATAATTCATTGATTATATTTGATACTGAATTCATTTTAATGAGACCAAGTATTGGCATAATAATTATTACTGTCAGGGAAACAGAAGTATAAATGAAACTAGTTATAAATAACACAGTTGGTAAATTTTGAGATATGTCTATATATGATGCTGCAGCTTGAGCTATGACAATAAAAAGAGATACTGTAATGGAATATGCTAAAGTGGAAACTGAATGTATCAATTTTCTTGACTTAATGCCACTATATACAGTAAATGGTGACAAACCTACAATTTTTGATATACGAAATAAAGGTAGAATAGCATAAAACAAGTCTATTTCTTCTGGTTGTTCCATTTTGTACTGAAAATGTGTATGTTAATTATTATTATTATATACAACTTTCCTCATTAGAGGATTGCCTGAAGAACAAAGTGATACAGACAATTAATAAGTTGTTGCTTATTAACTTTCATTTCGATACATTAAATCGATAAATTTTATCAGTTGGCATCATTTGTTTCAGAAGACACTCAAGAAGTTAAATTATAATGATAATAACACTATCAAATTTAACGTGCCATTAATAAGTTGTTGTGATGTTTTAATTTCTTATACTATTAAAATGTTTGAAAAAAACTTTTTCTTTACTAAATCAACTTTTGAAGCATTCCAGAGTTAACAATGCCTAAATAATTGAAGATCAAGAAAAGTCTTCCCCCTTCGCGTGTGGGCGTTTTTTTAAACTTTTTTACTAACTTCATTCAATGTAAAAATTTAGAAATGGAAATTGTAAATTTCATTAGAAATTTCATATACGGACTTGCTTACGACATTCTGTACGATACTCGGCGGCAAAAGAGTCCGGCGTCAGTGTATGTTGTTCCCGGTGAACGGAGTCTGCTGCAATCGCACGCTAATATTTCTATTTATCTCTATGTCCTTGCCTTCTCTCTCTCTCTCTCTCTCTCTCTCTCTCTCTCTCTCCCTGTCTTCAAGAAGGCATCACATGGTCACACTCGAACTGATAGATGTTGTTAAGTTGCTTATGAACTCTTTGATATTTGTACTGATGTATAAACTGAAAAATTAAAATTGTGGCTAAATTACTGTTAAGACTGTCTTTATCGGATTGATATGGATCACTACGACGACAATTAGCAACATATATTTTTTTTGTGTTCCTTTCTACATGGGATGAAAGGTTGTTATAATATGATGAAAGGTTAAATAAATGGGAGGAGTTACGAATAAACTAATTATAGCGTGCGACTACACTGATAACAACAAGCACTGATCTTGGACCAGCTTACAGCCGGTTGCAGTTCGGAATGACATAGACTGTTTTGTTTTATAGACACTTTAAGCATAATTCTAGTTTAATGTAGTTACATATAAATAACATTTCATTTGAAAACTGTACTGTGAAAGAACGAGAACTGAGATAGTTTATCATGAGAAAAAATAGTGGCATATTGCCAAATTACAAAATATTGGTATAACTTATCAAGTTTTCTCTCGTTCTCGAATATCTATTACCGGTATGAAAAAACACATGCAATATAGATAGGATTAAAAGCAATTATAAACACGTGATCGATATTTTATTCCTATTAAAATTTTATTTTGAAAATCATATTTTACGCCAAACAGCTATAATATTTTCAGCGTTATTTTTTGGTGCTAATTAATTTTAACAAAATTTTGGAAGATAGATTTTTTAGTTTTTAATTTCATGCATATGCATTTTAACTTGTGTAGTGTAAAATTTATACATTTGTCATTTATTTACAGGTCTGATTCTAGGTAAAAGCAGGGAGAATCACTGTCTTATTGTGTTCAGTTTTGCACCAGACCCGCAATCATATCCGTAGAGGGTAAAGAGAGCGTATAACCCAGTGGTATGAACCAGCTATTGGTATCTGCTGATGATGTAGTGATTTTAGGCGGAGTGAGAAAATACTGAAAGTCAGCACACACATTATAATAAATGACGTTAAAAACAGAGATGGAAATAAATTTCAATAAAATAAATAAATATGATCACATGTAGAAATACGTTTTTTTTCTTCTTCTTCTTCTTAGAATAGCCTTTTGTCCCTCAGTGAGTAATGGGCGCCCCCTCTCGGGAGAAATCTTAACCAAGCAAATATAGTTACACTTATTTTCCTACAGATGCCAGTGAATGTTACGTGGTCAGCGTTCGGACCCAATGAGACATATTTTAGGAAATTAAACACTAGGATGTAGTCCACCGCTGTGGTCTCGGGGTAGCGTGCTGCCTTGTCACGCAGCGGGCCTGGGTTCGATCCCCGGTCGGGACAGTTTTTCTGGGTGAGGTTTTTATCGGGGTTTTTCCTCACCTGTAAGACAAATGTCAGGAAAACTTTAAGGCCCAAACGGTCCCCGAAATCATATGGCGATCACAATCATCATCATTCATATTCATCTTAGGTTACGTTTAGGATTAGGGACTCTCCTGGCGCACCATTATCATCATCATCACCCATCATATCATCGGGGCAACGTAACCCCACCTTCCAGGCGCCCCAACCTCAGACGTGGGTTACAAATACACCATGCTAGGAGAGAAACCAGGAATGTCGAAAAGACAAACCTGGGGCATTTGAAAAAAAATACTAGGATGTATTAAATGTAAGTTATATTTTGCACAGAGGCCTTTTTATTCAATCTTTAGACTCGGGACCCACGGCTTAAAGTCTTTCCCGAGGATTTGTCTCTTGGATTTTTCTATCCTAAAAATTCCATCGATCCCTGGCGGGTTTGAACCCACGACCCATGGAACTAGAAGTAAGGAACATAACCAGTAGACTACTACGACCGATGTAGATATACATTACTAAATATATATGCCATTTATTAATTACCCGAAATAAATAATTACCCGCAATTATGTTTTGAACATGTTATTCGTTGGTTATTGATTTTAAGGAAACATTAGACATTAGTATTACTTTCCTTTTTATTTTTTTATTATATATCATCATCATCATCATCAACAACAAGGATTAGGCCCAATTGCCTGTTCCGATCTCATTATAGGTCGAATTGGTCCTTCCATCTCTTCAATGGTCTTCCCAACGTTCTTCTCCCTTTTGGTTTATAATTATACATTCTTCTTGGTATGCGCTGTTCATTCAAGCGTAGTACGTGCTGAAGATAAGCATTTTGGTAATATGTTATTCTTTCACAGAGATTAAATACATTAAGTTCTGTTCTTATATCTTCGTTTTTCTTTTTAAAATTATAAATATATTTTTGTGCATGTCAACTTTATATATTTTTAAGACAGAAAGTTGGATTTACAATTGAAAAACTGTATTAATAAGCTGTAGGTTTGCTAATGATATTGTTCAATTAGGTGATACTAAGAAAATATTGAAAGGCTATACACACACTATTAAATAACACTAGGAAATTGGAACAGAAATAAATATCTAACGAACTAACTCACTGGCATTACCGAAACCGTAGGTTCATGTCCGCGCGGACATAAGCTCTCCATACATCCCTATCCTGAGCCAAAGTTTTCAAATCATCCCCTGTATAATCTGCTTCCCTCAAATCATAGTTAATGTTATTCTCCCACCTGATTCTTGGTCTACCAACTGGGCCTTTTCCCTATGTTTTATCTACAAGAAGCTTCCATGCTAGTCTTTCATTTCCCATTCGTGCCACATATCCTACCCATCGCAGTCTACGAGACTTAACTGTTCTAATTATATCTGGCTTCCTATAAAGACAATG
Organism: Diploptera punctata; assembly: GCA_030220185.1. NCBI lineage: Eukaryota > Metazoa > Arthropoda > Insecta > Blattodea > Blaberidae > Diploptera > Diploptera punctata. The sequence goes on from JASPKZ010007570.1 coordinate 571,250, forward strand.
TAAATCAGTAAAACGAAATATGTATTTATATATAAAATAGTTAAATGGGAATGGACCGGTTATTCGAAGGCGTCGAAGTATTGCAACAAAGGTACAGTGTTGTAGATGTCTCCTATTAGGATACTGTTTTTCGTTAATTCAACAAACCTTTCTTCTAATTCTACTAGCTCTTGTAACACATTATCTTGTCAATAAGTTGAGAGAACACTGTGAGAGAGATGAGTTTGGAAATTTTTTACATGGTCGGGTTACCAGCCCAGACGCACAACCACCTTCCTAGTGGATAGGGGATTTATTTCGGAGTTGTTATCTTCTCCTAGACGGGTTGCTAATGAAAGCTTTGGAGTCCCATCTACCCCTTGGCTTCCAGGTTTCCTTTTCCGCCTTCTTCACCTTTGAGAACAATTTTCTTCATCCGCTTCTGAAGCCGTTGAGGTATCCCGCGTTGGAGCTAGTTCGCTTCCCTTCTCCTCTTACTTTATAGCAAGCTAGTTAAAAACCAGAGTTCCCTATCTAGTCGTCTGGGTCATTAGGTACTGAGCCCCTCCACCACGACAAGGTATAGCCCGTGCAAAGTAGAATACAAAGATTGGATCGGATACGGAATGAAGATATAAGAACAGAGTTAAATATATATCCATTGGATGAGAAAATCAGAGAATATAGAGAGAAATGGTTTACACAGGTGGAAAGAATGAATGTATCAAGATTACCAAGAGCAGCATTCAACTACAAACCAAGAGGTTCCAGGAATGTAGGAAGGCCAGTGAAAAGATGGACAGAACAACTGTGAGGCGGAACAGGCAATTTGCCTAGCCCGTGAAGTGAAGAAGAAGAAGAAGATAAGTTCAGAGAACGTATGGTCTACATTTATTAATACTCTCTACGTAACGAACTGAAGTACTGCTAAGGCAGAATGAAGGCATACGAGGGTAAAAATAAGTACTCAGAGGTTGATTACATGGCGTAGTGAACATTTAAAATACAAATGCGCAGTACTCATAAACGATCTGTTTTGAGTGGGCCTATATGTTTTTTTTTTTAAAGCTATATTTTCTGTATAAACTTCGTTCCTAAAAAACTTTGCTGGTGATTTAGTCCCTAACATGTTTTATACTGAGGAAAAATTATGGCGACTTACCTCACTGCATGCTGCGCAAATTGACCAAATGATGATAACTAAGTGAAAGGTTGCATTAGCAATAAGTACCATTGATGCAACATTCCAAAATGGTTGGTAATCTCCACCAACATCCTCATATAACATAGTAACTACATTAAAGTAGCTATTAAATAGAATAAATATAAGTTTTAAAGCAATGCTAAATAATATCTGCACACTATAAGCTTCGCTAAAAATTTCACATATATGCGAGAATTTTGTGTATTTATTTATCAAATGTTTCAGTTTTTTTGATGATAAATCATTTACAACATTTTTCGACATTTTATTTACAATAGATTTAGTTTCTTTCTTAACCAAAAGGGCGTTGAATTTATTATAATAAAATGCAGAGTTAAGAACTAAGAAACGCTGCTTGAACAAGAGCATTAAATTCACTACTTGAAGATCACTAACAATGGTCACAAAGAATATTAGAAAAGCAGTAATCCAGGCGAAGAACTGTACAGTATTGTACTGTACATTTACATCTATTACTATAACAAGTGTAATTATTACAAATAATTCTATAAAAATCGCAATCATTATAATCGTTCGATAATACGTTTTCAAAATCTTTCCATCCTCATAAATATCATTATCAACAGAAATATCAAAATATGCTAAGAAATTGATTAATTTTAGAACTGTTTTGTATTTAATCAGATACACTACTATAATTATAAACGATGTCGTGAAATGTATAACCATATATACAATTTTATATTTATTATAAACTATCTGGTAGGTTTCCTTGGTGACCAAATATATATCTATAATTCGACCAATAAATATTAACGAAAATATAATGACAGAATATGTCAGAGCTTTAGAAGAAAATATTAATTTTCTTATTTTGGTTTTACTGTCTAGTTTAAATGGTGCTATTCCAAAAACTTTTGAAATGTGTATCAAAGGAATTATAAAATAGAACAAGTCTTTAGTATCCGTCCCTTCATTATTTTGCATCTGAAATATTTTTTTGAACGCCATTGTTAACTATAGAGTCCTTCCACTAATATGATCAGTTCATAAACTGGTAATGAAGTCAGTACAAAATACTATTATAATAATGGACAGGAGGATAAACAGCATTGAAATTACCTTAATGGTTTATTTAATCATAAGGGAAATATGTCTAAAGTGTATATTTTCACTGAAACTCCACTGTTATTAAAACAAAAATAAATGAGATAAATTTTCAGGAATATACACTAATGGTGTCATATTTACAAACATCTACATATTAACCCTTAAATTCGTAATGTATCCTTTTGGATACATCAGTTGGTTCAGTGAATTTAATATTTTAGATAAATCAGAAGAAAACGAACAAAAAGAAACAACTTAAATGTGTGTCTAATTATACAATATACCTAACAATAACAGTTATACAACATTCCGTTTTCACTGCGGTCCACCACATTCAAATAATTGACAGAAGAAATTTGTGTTTTGCCAATTTAAGGATTAAGAGGGCGATGGGTAAAACATTAACCATTTGAGATCAAAATTGACATTTTTTGTTTTTTATACTACAAAATAGCCTGTACGCTAATGTATATGTTGGCAAAGTTTTCAGAGGTCTATGGCGTTTCTAAAAAACTCCTGGCGCGACAGGCCTACAAGGCTCTTAGCCTACCAGCCGGCTGCTGGCCTCACATCCACATGTGTCAATACAGAGGCAGATGATAATCAGTCAGTGTACGGGTAACATGTGGTCAGCATGTCGAGTCCCCCAGCCGTTATAGCTGGTTTTCTCAACCTGGAGCCGCTACTTATTATAGCTACCCAAATGCATCACAATGCTGGGTGGGCACCGGTCCCATACTGGCCGAAATACCAAGACAAATTGTCTTCCTCCATGGAGACTCGAACCAGCGCAAGTCCCGTAGCTCCAGGCCAAGGCTTCCTGCCTTAACCACTCGGCTACGGCGCGGGACTCTATGACGCTTCTACGTGCCCTAAATTACGTAAGAATTAAAGGCTGCGCCAGTTAAATATTACCTGCATGCAAATCTTTAGACTTGTTTTTCTACACTTTTATTTTCTCTGCATTTTTGTACATTCAAAATTGAATGGAATTCAGAAATGTTGTCCTAGAAGGTTCCAATTTTTACTGCATGTCCTAAAAACAATGGGTAACAAAGTAGGGAATGGGTTTTATGATTGAAGTAGTATTTTTAAGAAATAATAAATAAAATGTATGCAATTATTATTTTTTTTGTAATTCCACGCATGAGGTACAACATTATTTTTTCCCTCTTTGTATTCACATTATAAGAATTCTAATGCATGATGTTTTTCTAAATATTTTAGGGGTCTTGTAAAAAATCTGACTTTTACTTAAAAAATGTGGAACCTATTTAATTATAATATATGCAATTATTTTAAAATATAATATTTAATAACTCATAAAATAAATGTCGGGATCCTCCAGTGGGAGAAGAGGAGAAAACGTCCCACATCTTCCCCGACTCCCGTGGGAAAAACTTGAAAAATATCGGCATCCTCCATCGGGAGAGAATTCTCAGCGTATCACAGTATTTTCTTCCACACACGAGCGTTCTGACTGTACAATTCTGGACTCCTGCGGACTAGAGGTTAAAATGTTACTAAAGACGCCTAACGCCTTCACGATAATCTGGATACTTTTACATCACCAGTATACAGTATTCGCTATACCTGTGTTGTATTCCTAGTATTTTACATGTGTCAACGTTATACATATTTTCTGCAACAGTTATTTTGTTATATTGACGTCAGTTCATTTCTGTACGACAGTTATCACTATTTTCACTATCATTAGGTCCGTGAATAATTTTAAGCAACGTCTTAGAATATGTAAATATATCTCTTTTAGGTGAATTGTTACTACTGTCTACACTTAAACTTAATGTTAATAATTGTAAATAGTAATTTGACCTAATGTAAATATATGTTAACGTAATGTATAGTTAGATTTAATTATGTTGTTTATAACTGTAGGCTTTCACGGCCGGCGTCTTGATCCCTATTAGGTTCGTCTTCCGGGCATATAGGCCGTGGTCCAGTCGTTCTTCTACTCGACGTTTCGTCTACTTCGTTCACAGAGAGCACGCAGTATCTCCTGAAGATGTCTACCGCAGCAGTAGACGAAACGTCGAGTAGAAGAACGACTGGACCACGGCCTATATGCCCGGAAGACGAACCTAATAGGGATTAATTATGTTGCTTTATCGTAATTAATGTAGAAAATGTAGATTAATTTTAATGTTACTTTAGCTCCTATAATATATGAATATTATAAAATAAATTTGTGTATTCTTTTTTGTTAAATATTTTAATTATTTGTAATGTTTATTGATAGGAATGTATCCATCCATAGTAATTCTGCCCGAAGGCAGGTCCTTCACTGCAATCATAGCATCTTCATGCTATGCTTGCAGCTTTACTAGGGAATTGTGTAGGTGTGGTAGCTTCCCGTTGCTTTCCACACCGGTGAAGAATGATGATGATAATGATAATGGAAAGGATGATAATGATAAGGATGATGGCCATATGATTTCGGGGACCATTTGGGCCTTAAAGTTTTCCTGACATTTGTCTTACAGGTGAGGAAAAACCCTGATAAAAACCTCACCCAGAAAAACTGCCCCGACCGGGGATCGAACCCGGGCCTGCTGCGTGACAAGACAAAACGCTACCTCGAGACCACAGCGGTGGACTGTATAGGAATGTATAATAGCCGAAATTTTCTCAAGTAATTTTATTGAATGGGATGTTTGTAGAATTTTATATGTTTATATGTTTATGTACGGAAAATATTGATTGTGAATGTATTTCTAAAGTTTCAGAAGTGGATCTCTTTATTTACTCTGTAACTGTTGGCCATTTTGAATTTTCATAGCATAGCTATATTGGAGAGGTAGTTATTTACGCAGTTAAACAGATTTAAGTTCCATTATCCTTAGAATATTTCAATAAATTCATTTTTCTAATGTAGAATATAAAATAAGTTACAATTTAATGAAATTTCCACATCAACTGCAAAAGACATTTAAAAATACATTCACAATAATTATTTTCCGGGCCTAAATATTATTAATATAAAATTCTGCAAACATCCCATGCATTAATATTGTATTCAATTCTGTAACTAAATCTCGGCTATTATACACTCTCACCCTGTTCTGCATATGACATCGGTGCTACAGCCTATTGGAGGCATTGACCGCCCCAACGATTTGCCTCCATCCATCCCTGTCTCAGCCCTCCTTCTACATTCCTACACACCCATAACCTTCAGATCCTGTTTCAGACTATAGAGTTGTAATACTCAACCCCTTCACCCTTATAAATCACCCATTGAAGAGAAAAACTGTTTTTCGGAACTTTTTGCACACTTAAATGACTTACGCTCCCTAAATCATAATATATGCGCCAATTTAATGTACACAGAATTGAATATTTAAAAAATCTACAAAAAAGTCTGGGACTGCAAATGTATTATCTTTTACGGATAACTCACAATATACATTTTCATCTTTCTCCTCATTCATGCCAAGAAGATCGGGATGATTAGATTCCCGGGCAAGCGTAGCAAGGCACAGCGGGTATTATTTTACGGATAACTCTCAATAACCATTTTTGTCTTTCAGCTCTTTTATGCCAAGAAGATCGGGATAAGTGGATTACCTGTCAACACCGGGTAATCAGCACGGGATATCTACAAATAATTACGATATAAATTTATAATTATTTTTTTCCTTTTACTTATTCAAATAAATATATTATCATTTATTTAGGCGTAGCAGTGTACGTCGGGTATTAGCTAGTACCATATAACGAAGTCTCAAATAAACTAGAAAATAGACACTTTTAAAATTTTATAAAACGATGGGGGTTCTAGCACTACTGTATGGATCGGAACACTGCGTTTTACCAACAAATTAGGAATGAAGAATATAATCTTCAGAAATGAGGTTTTTGAGGGGTGTGGCTGGCTATACAAAAGCAGATCACGAACGAAATGAAAATATACGAATATACGTATGAGAGTTATACTCATCATTAATAATTTCAATAAACGATTTCTCTAAGTATATTCAAGTTATGAAATAGGATTGCACAATGCGGAGACGAATGGATGGACCATACCAATAGAATAGGTAACAACAGCGTCCCGATACAGATTCTTCATCACAGACAATAGGACGATGCAAAATACTATTATAATAATATAGGAATTGCGTGACGGAGAAATTAAATATCAGGTACAATCTTGCAGATATTGAAAATTAATTATTACAGTAAGCCCACAGTTATAATTCTAGCTGTAAAGAAACAAAGTAACACATATAATGCGTACCTTAATTGAACAACATGATCTTAATGTATACATAAAGTAAAAGAAAACCTAGAAAGATGTTAATATAAGAAGAAATTTAGGAAAATAAATATACTGTACAGTTTAAAAAAACTTAAATTATTTTTACTGATACTATTTTATTTTATTCACTACTTAACCAACGCAAAACGTTCTGATTAAATATAATTTCCCTTCAACAAACAAACCGTTTCGGAATGTTTAAAAATAAAACTTCTTGAAACAGCTCAAAACTGTGGATCTAATATAAATTGTATAAATTTGTACGCTCGACTAGAGGAACATTTATAAAGTTCCCTTTCACTTTTCACCTTTTTTACAAATAATAAACTTGAGGAAGTTAATGCTTGAATAAAAAAATAGTTTATCATAGTGACAAGTCCATTGGATTATTTTTACAATTTTGTTAAGTGGTTCTTTATTAGCTTTAGAAGTAAGTCGTCAATATCAGAAAACTATAAATTGAGTAATAAATTAAATTGAATGCATATATACACATATGAAAACAAATAAATTAAATGGAATGCTTATATACACATATGAAAACAGAGTATAAATTATAATGTCCATAATAATAACTTATATAAATTACATTTGTTATTGATTGCTTCTGCTATAAAGGGATTTAAAAGAGGGCAATATTAGAATCAATCTTTTATATACCATTCTCTATACTACGAGTAGTAAAAACATTAAAACCAAAAAATGACATATATAATGTAGGCCTAATAAATAAAAATTAATGTTTGTTTGCTTGTTCGTTCGTACTTTATGCGCGGCCATACTGTTGATCCGATTGTGATTGTTTTTTTTACAAAATGTTCAGGAAATTCCCGGGATGAACATAGGCTATGATAGAGTTGTGATATTCAACTCCTACACCATTTGTAGTGAAAACCGTGAAAAAGTCCCTTTTTAATACTTAAATGGCTTACGCTGCCTTAACCATAACAAATACACAGCATTAATGTACACAGAATTGAATATCTCAAAAAAACTCTACAAAAAAGTCCGCGACAGCATATGTTTGTTTATCTTTTATGGATAGCTCACAATAGTCATTTTTGTCTTTCATTGATGCCAAGAAGATCGGGATAAGTAGATTGCCAGACAAGCGTGCACTGCAGATTGTGATTGGGCTTCCCTGGAAGGTTATAGGCTACAAGGGAATTTTAATGCTCAAGCCTTCACCCTTAAAAATAGCCCTTTGTAGTGAAAAGTAGAATAAAAGTGGGCTTTGTACGCTTAAATGGCTTACGCTGCCTAAATCATAACAAATACATCAAATTAATGTACACAGAATTGAATATCTAAAAAAAACTCTACAAAAAAGCCCGCGATAGCATATGTTTATCTTTTATGGATAACTCACAATAACCATTTGTGTCTTTCATTAATGCCAAGGGGATCGGGATAAGTAGATTCCCGGGCAAGCAGAGCAGCAGTACGGATAACTCTAAATAACGAATTTTGTCTTCCAGATTATTAATGCCAAATAAATCTGGATACGTAGTTTCTCGGACAATGCCGGAAATCAGTACGGAGTATCTAAAAATAATCTTCTTCTTCTTCCTTCCAAGTATTAGGCCAAGGCCTGTTACGATCCTATAGAACATTTTCTCTCCAGCGTTTCATAGGACGGCCCAGTAATCTAAGTCCTTTTGGTATATAATTATAAACAGCTTTGGGGATCCGATTTGAACTCATTCTTTCAAGATGGTGTTTCCAATTTAGTTGGTACTGTTTAATATATTCCAAAATTGGCGTAGTCTTCAATTCTTTTACGATATCGGTGTTCCTTTTCTGATCCCATCTGGTGTAACCCGCTGTTCTGCGCATGAATCTCATTTCACAAGCCGTTATTCTGCTTTCTAAAAATAATAATGATACAAATTTATAATTATTATTCCTTTCGCTTATTCAACTAAACGTAAAAACACATAATTTATTTAGGCATAGCAGTGCACGCCGGGTATTAGCTAGTAAAATATAAAAACAAAACAAAAAATGGGAATTAAATAAAAATATAATAATAAAAAGTAGTGACAACAGATGATCTTTTAAGCACTATACACACACACATATATATATATATATATATATATATATATATAATCTTCGATATCAATATTAACATTGTCAATTTCCATATAAAAACAAAATTATTTAACCATCTCACTGACACTAACGAAACCGGAAGTTCTTGATCGCGCGCGGATATAAGCTATCGTGATGTCTTTCTTCTTGCTAACATATTTCAATAATTCCCTTTATAATAATAAACCTCTCTCAAATCATCTCTTTTTTAGTTCTACCTATTAGGCGTTTTCCTTCTGGTTCTCATAAATTAATTTTCTATGTACCTAATCTTCATTCTCCATTTGTGTTAGATGTCCTGTGCAACGCAATCTACGAGACTTAATTGTTAATAAATCTGGTTACCTGTAAATATGATGTAGTTGTGCGTTATATAGTTTTTTTTTTCATTTACTTTTCTGTTCGTCTCTCTTTGGTCAAATTATTTATAAGCACTTAATTCTCAAATATTGGTAATAGTTTTTTTCTTGTCTTAAAGTAATCGCGGTTTGCGTTCATATGACTGAAAGAATCGCTATTTTATGTTTTTGACTTTTTTTCAGAGACGTTGAGAAGACAAGTATTTCTGTAATGTATAACAGGATACTTTTCCGGAGTTAAGCGAAATGTTAAATTTACCTTACTGTGGATTGGAATTATTGTTCCTAGGTAGATCTACTTCAATTCCGACTCTTCTTGAAAATATCCTTGATTTGTTAAGCGCACATTGCTATTTTATAATGTTTTTACACAATATAATAACGTACATAAGTTATATTTTGTCATAGACAACTTTTTCCATAAAATACAGAAATAGCAACATTTTGGAAACAATGAAATATTCTCAATAATAAAAAAGTAAAGTAAAGTGATCCCACAACAGACCCGGAGGTCCTTGGGGTAGTAGGAGGTTAAGGTTCCTACTTTTTCTAGACAATCGGTACTTTATGTCAGCCGAGTTGTCAGCCCTGCGTGACGGCCGCCTTTACCCCCAGAACAAGCGTCTGGTACTCATTTCCGTTAGAGGCTGAGTCGACCCCAGGGCCAAAGTGCCGCCAGAGGGTTTGGGTCAGTTTAAAAATCCTGACCCCAACGGGACTTGAACCCTCGACCCTCCGGCTTGTAGCTCAGTGCCTTAACCACTACGCTACGGCGTGCCCCCATATTCTCAATAATACAGGTATTTATAGCATCTGTAATTACATGCCGTAATTTAATTAATCTCTTTGGTTCTTGGAATTGTAAATTTAATTGGTAAATTTAGAATAAAAATGTAATTTATAAATTCTAGGAGATGGAATCTGCAAATAAAATTCCCTGAAAACAAATTACCTATATTATAAAAATACTACATAAATAAAACTGAAAGAAAATTGAACATATTTCTAGGTTTTCGAGATCATAACCAGTTTTATCATGAGGGCATGTCGTAGCGAAGTTGATTAGAATGTCCTAAGCCGTAATGTCGGGGTTCGAGACCCGTTGTAGTCAGGATTTTTAAACTAGCCAAAACCTTCTAGGAGTACCACGGTCCTGGAGTCGACTCAGCCTCTACTGACAATGAATTAGCCTACTTATTCTGGGGTAGAGATTGTCGTCTCGCAGGGCTAAAACCCAGTTGATTGTTTATTAGGTGCGAACCTTAACTCCTACTACACCAAAGGTTTTATAGGGCCTGTAGAGGGACCACTTTAGGTTTATTTATGCAAGAAATATTAAGAACAGTTTTCACATATTTTTATTCTATCTCATATTTAACACTGTTGTATAAACAACAATGAACGTCACACCAAAAACGTTTCAGAAAACATAAAAAAAAAGCACAGCGATCATTCTAAGAGAGAGTTATCTTAATTTTAAATGTTTCAAAGTATACCTCAACATAGGCAACACCCATACCGGAAAATGCGATCCAACAGCATGATCCCCGAAAACTATGTATTAACTTTTCAAATAAATAATGAATATTTGCAGCCTAGTATACTAATGTTAAATTTAGAGATTTCGTCAAGGGGGCAGACCATTCGTCATGAGGCTGGGATTACACACACACACACACACACACACACACACACAGACACACACACACACACACATATATATATATATATATGTATACGAGATTAAAATGTGATTAAAATTGGAAAGAAAAAGTCAACAAATTATTAAAATTGACGACTAATCTATGCCACCCTGCCACCGAATATTAGATCAAAGAATAAGAGACTGCCATGTTGGCCAATGTGATCACGCTGGAGGCAACTGTCAACATGCTTACTCGCATATAAAGGGATTTAATCCCAGGAGTCTACCTACGTTAATGGGCAAGTGAAGGTGAGAAAATGGGAAAGTTTGTGTTTGGGCATGTTAAGATGAAAAAATGGACGAATTGGAACACCATATTAGTTTAGTATTCATATGTTTGTTAGCGAGTTTTTGTGATATGTTAGCTATACTGAGAAATGACTGATACATATTTTTTTATAAGACATGTCACGAGTAATTTCCAAATTATCGATAAATTCATGGGTCACGAAGTGACGAGTGAATTTATCTACAGGATTTAGAAATCAAGAGTGGCATTTGTTAGGACTATTTAACGAATTAAATTAAGCTGTTTACTCAAAAATCATTATTTAAATATAGTTAGCGGTATTTTAAAATATTTATATATTTAATGTAAACGCCGATGTTTAAAAACAAATCATAAATATGAGGTTATGTATATTCACTGCAACTTGATCATATCTGTTCATTATTTGCTATATTCAATGTATTTGTCGGAGAAAAATAATGCTCTGACCTTTTCAGAATATTAAAAAGGAGTTTTCTTTATCAAAAAGAAGGAGCTGATAAATGGAAATCGATAAAGAGAGAGGTGAAACACGACTGTCATTGGTTGTAAAACAAAATTCATTCAAACGTTATTGGTCATTGATTACTATTTTGGGCTTCCGTTAAATAGTAATTATAAATATGTCATTTTTAGGTTACTTTGATATCAACTCACTTCATTTAAGGCATTTCTAATATATTTTATGTCAAATCAATGCATATATTTCTCTCAGGTAATTATTCGCCAACAATAATTTGTGTTTTTCAGTTTTTAATTGAATTTATATAGGTGACATGATGGGCTTAAAAACCCCAAATTGACTTATACTGTAATTAAGATGATGGTAACAAATGTTGTTTTGCAATCAACGTTATGTGTTAGATATTTTTTGTATATATGTTTTGTAAAAGGTAATTGGTATGCTCAGTTTTTTTTTTTTTTTTGTGTCTGACAGTAAAATTTCAAAAAACTTGAAATTCACTTCATTGCAATATTACGATTTATTTTATTCAATACCCCAGGTTGACATTTCGATATTTCTGGTGTTCTCTCCGGAAATTGGAGTAATTATAATTCACTTCTGAGGTTGGAGCGCCTGGAAGGTTAACTCTGTCCCGATTATGTGACGGGTGATGTTGATTAGTGGAGAGACAAAAGACTCCTTAATCCTAAACTTAATCTAAGGCAAATATGAATGATTCTGATCATGATGGCAATATTATGTTCGGGAACCGTTTGGGCCTTAATGTTTCCTGACATTTGTCTTACAGGTCAGGAAAAAGCCCGAAAAAATCTCACCTCACCCAGTAAACTTGTCTCTAATGAGACTCGAACTCAGGCCCGCTACATGACAAGGCTGTACGTTACCTCGAGACCACAGCAGTGGTCTGAGGAGAAAAAAAAAATACTTACTTACTCACTGGCACTATCGAACCCATATGTCCATGGCCGCACGGACATAAGTTCTCCATACATCCCTATCCTAAGCTAATGCTTTCCAATCATTCCCTTTATAATCTACTTCCCTCAAATCATAGTTAATGTTATTCTCCCACCTCATTCTTGGTCTACCAACTGGGCGTTTTCCCTCTGGCTTTCCTACAAGACGCTTCCATGCAAGTCTTTCATTCCCCATACGTGCAACATGTCCTGCCCATCGCATTATACGAGAGAAAAAAAAATAACGTGTCAAAAATATTAAATTGACATTTGAAGTTGGGTTTTAAAAGTAATTTAATTCAGTTACAGATATATATGTGTATATATATATACACATATATATCTGTAATATATATATATATATATAAATATAAATATAAATATATATCCATCCATCCATCCATAGTAATTCTGCCCGAAGGCAGGTCCTTCACTGCAATCAAAGCATTTTCATACTAATGCTTGCAGCTTTACTAGGGAATTGTAGGTGTGGTAGCTTCCCGTTGCTTTTCACACCGGTGAAGGAAGGTGGTGATGATGATAAGGATGATGATGATGACGATGACGATGATGGCGATATGATTTCGGGGACCGTTTGGACCTTAAAGTTTTCCTGACATTTGTCTTACAGATGAGGAAAAACCTCACCCAGAAAAACTGCCCCGACCGGGGATCGAACCCGGGCCCGCTGCGTGACAAGGCAGCTCGCTACCTCGAGACCACAGCGGTGGACTATATATATATATATATATATATATATCTGTGATAGAAACTCAATTATACTTTGACATCCAACTAATATCTTTTCTTTAGACATCATAACTAGCTCACTGGCACTATCGAACCCGTAGGTTCATGGCCGCGCGGATATAACCTTTCCATACATCCCTATCTTGCACTAATGTTTTCCAATCATTCGGTGTATAATCTGCTTCCCTCAATTCATAGTTATTGTTATTCTCCCACCTCATTCTTGGTCTACCAACTGGGCGTTTTCCTTCTGGTTTTCCTACATAACAATACAATTTATACTTGAATTTAAACTATGTTTCCTGATGTATAATATGAAATTTTATAAAGTTAATGCTACTCGTTTTTTTTTTACAGCATTTGGAATATCATTGAGCAAAAAAAAAAAAAAAGTTAAAAATACAGTAAGTACATAGAATTAGGTAAATGTTTCAGAGAAAAACATTATAACATATTATAAAAATTGTGCACTGCTGTTTTATCGAGGTAGCGTGCTGCCTTGTCATGCAGTGGGGCCGGGTTCGATTCCCGGTCGGGACAGGTTTCTAGGTGAGATTTCTTGGGGCTTTTCCCTCACCTGTGAGACAAATGTCACCGGTATGGAAAGCATTGGAAAGCTACCAAACCTATAATTCCCTAGTGAAGATGCAAAGCATAGCATGAAAATGCTATGATTGCGGTGAAAGACCAGCTCTCGGAGAGAACACTATAGACAGATTATAAAAATTGTTCTTTTTTGACACTCATGGTTTGACATATTACATCAACTAGGCATGCTAGAATAAGACGTTCCATAGATGCAATTTTTCTATCAAAGAGCTCTAGTTTCACGAGGAAGTACACGGGATAGGTGAGAATGACATTATATGTCGTATCTATATGAACAATCATATCGATATCACATCCAACAATAGTCCACTTTGATCATCGATCCTAAAATACGTTTTGAATCCAGTCTTAAACAACCAGATAAGATGAACTCGGAGTTAAAGATTAGATGCGAGGAACCTCTTATCCCTTTTTTACCAGGACTATTTAACTCATGCCCCAAATGTAAGTCAATGACCAATCACGATTCAATGAATTTTGTTTTACAACCAATCACAGTCATGTTTCACCTCGATATTTATCTACCTATGTTTATCATATTGAAGAAAGCTCCTCCTTTTTAATATTCTGAACAGGTCAGAGCATTATTTTGCAGTGACTGACTCTCGAACAAATACGTTGAATATAGAAAATAATGAACAGATTCCTTTGACCTACACTTTTTATAATTGTGTGTTCAATAATTGTGTTTTTAAATAATGATTTTACGGAGTTGTTTGCTAAAAATAATTAATAACCTATATTGTTAGTTATATGTCCACCGCTATGGTCTCGAGGTAGAGTGCTGCCTTGTCACGCAGCGGGCCCGGGTTCGATCCCCGGTTGGGACAGTTTTTCTGGGTGAGGTTTTTATCGGGGTTTTTCCTCACCTGTAAGACAAATATCAGAAAAACTTTAAGACCCAAACGGTCCCCAAAATCATATGGCCATCGCGATCATCATCATTCATATACATCTTAGATTATGCTTAGGATTAGGGACTCTCCTGGCGCACCACTATCATCATCATCCATCATATCATCGGGGCAACGTAACCCCGCCTTCCAGGGGCCCCATCTCAGAAGTGGGTTACAAGTACGTCATGCCAGGAGAGAACACCAGGAATGTCGAAAGACAATCTGGGATATTTACAAAAATAAAAAATAATGTTCGTTATAATATACAGTTTGATGTGTTTCATTTTTTCTCCGCTAGGGTGCATTTTTACAATATTGCGATCCTATTTAGCAATAAATAATATGATCTAGTTGCAGTGGATGAACAAAAGAAGCATAACCAAACATTTTTATTTGGTTTCGAACGTTGCCGTCTACGTTAAAAATATAAATATTTTAAAATAACTACATTAAAATTATGATTTGTGAGTAAACAGCTTAATTTTATTCGTTAAATAGTCCTAACAAGTGCCATTCTTGATTTCCAAATTCTCTAGATAAATTAGAAATCACTCGTGGCATTACTTATGATAAATACCATCTTCACTTATTCATACGTAGTTTAACCTGTCACCATATAGGTACTTTTACGTGCCACATGTCTGTCGGTGAGGGATGGATCACATTAATACTTCTTTGATCACACAAGGACATGGAGGGCTACAAAAAAAAGTAATTCTACTCTTGAGAAAAGTAGGGTATGGCAAATATCTCGTAGTATTAATTGTAACAAGCATCTGAAGGGTTCTACCTCCAATTTGAGATATCATTTATATGACCAGTCTCCAAATTTTTGTTCCTGATTTACCCCTTCTTTCAAAATGACTCTTTCGTCTACACTATTACTTGTTCTAAACCTAATGTACAATTTCCAAATTTAATTTTCATCTTTATATTATCTAATATTTATTGTTTTCCTTATCTATCTCCAAGTATACTTTATTAATTTTTGCAGTCCCATTTCGGTAAGTTTATTAAATTAAATTATCAATGTGAATTTCAAGAATTAACTTCAGTTTCAACGATGTTAAACTCTCAATTAATTTGGTTGTCAGTGGAGAAATATGACAGAATATTTAAAGTAGGTCTACAATAATTCTGGCGTAAACATTGAGGGCGGTGCCTTTAATAAACATAACTAAGTAACTAACCCACTGGCTCTATCGAACTCGTAGGTTCATGGCCGCGCGGACATAAGCTCTCCATACATCTCTGTCCTGCAATGTTTTCCAATTATCCCCTGTATAATCTACTTCTCTCAAATCATGGTTCATTTTATTCTCTCGCGTCATTTTTGTTCTACCAATTGGACGTTTTCCCTCTGTTTTTTCTGCAACAAGCTCCCATGCACCTCTTTCATTCCCCATCCGTGATACATGTCCTGCTCATCGCAGTGTACGAGAATGTTATTATAACTGGCTTCCTAAATGACCATGTAGCCCACTGTTAAATAGTTTTCTCCATTCACCTCTCTAATCATCTCTCTTTGTTTCAAAATTTTTCCTAAGAACTTTATGCTCAAATACTCGTAATCTTCTTTCCTCCCTTAAAGTAAGGGTCTATTCGCATCCTAATATAATTGGGAGAATAACAGTGTTATATATTTTCAGTTTAATGCTTTCTAAAGAGAGTTAAGAGTCCCTGGAATGCATAATAGCACGCACTTCCAGAATCGAGTCTATGTTTAATTCCTTTCTGTATCTCATTGCTATTTGTGATTTATTGTTTCTAGCTATTTTAATTCAGCCACTTCTTTAAATTTTCCATTACCTGTCCATTTTCATTATATAATGCATTTCTATGTGCCAATGTATTATATTTAGTTTCATTAATGTTTACTTCCAGTCCCAATTTCTCAGTGTTACTCAATGGAGTGTGGGTTTTTGCCCTTAGTTTCTTCTCGCTATCGCCCAATAATAATACATCATCAACATAAACTAAAAGATTATTAATACCAATGAGTTGTAGGCCTTCTTCATCTTCTACAGATTTGTTGGCATGCACTAGTGTAAAATTGAATAGTAGAGGAAATTGAGCGTATTCCTTTCTTTAACCCTTTATGAATTTCAAAAGTACCGTATTAATAAACGTATAATTTAAATGTAATGTTATGGATGTCACAGATTTTAATTTCAGCATGTTTTAAATGTAATACTATGAATGTCACAGTTTTACTTTCAGCGTAGTTCAGATGTAATTTTATTAATGTAACATTTTATTTTGAAAGTTTTTTTACATAGATAAAATTGATTATCAACGGTTTATTTTTTTCAATTAACACAATATAAAAATGCCTTACCTCTTTTGCTGTTAGGCTGCATGAGAATGTAATCTGAAGCAATTTTGTAACGTTAAAAATTATGAAAAATATTGTAAAAAAATAAAATAAATAAGAGAAAATTTTAAAATTATAAAGAGTGAAAATTATGAAATAAATATTGGAAATCACTTGTATAAATGCTTCTGCTATCATTAAAAGAAGGTACAAAGAATAAAGACGGTTTATCTTCAGTGTAACGTCACTCAATGAATTGTGTAAATCAGCTGCACGCTTTAAAGAAGCTGTTACATGTTCATCAGATTTATGATTTCCAGAGGATGTTGTATTTGCAGAACAAATATTCCTTAGCATGTTATTTATATTTAAGAACCCATGTCGGACAATTTTAATAAATCTTAAGAATACATAAACATTGAAATAACTGTATAACACTGCTATAGTACCAACTATTGAAAATACATTTATATTTAACATCCCAAAAATAAACCACATGTAAATATTCGATAAAATCCTCGAAACTAAGTAGGTGCATGTACAAATTAAAGTAATTATTATTTGTCCCCTCATCTTATTGTAGAGATTTTTAAGATTAAAAATTGATATTTCCTCAACAAGGTCGTGAAAATATCGACCATAATATACTAGCATAGAAAAACTTGTTATATATAATATTAATTCGGTAATATGCTCCAATAACATACAAAATGAGCTTAGAATTTTGAAATGGAAAGATGAGAAAATGTTCCAACTATCCCAGATGGAAGAAGAAAATGTTACGATAAATGAAAACACATTGAGAAATCTTTGCATTCTGCTTGGATGTACAATTTCTCGAGTTCCTGCATATGGGACACACAGAAATTTATTAATGACATTGTCTACTATTTCCAGTACGTTGGGGAAAGAATACATCTTATGTGATCAAATATAGAATTTCACATTCGATTGTAAGGGCCCAACTATCTTTCTAATATTTTAATTATACAATGAAATTCAAAGCAATTCTACCACAACCGTAAATACTTTAGGAAAATCAATACAAGTAATAACTCAGTAAATGTTTGAATATTAAGAGTCGAGAATTGACAGGAAAAAAAGTATATTTTATAATAGAAAGCTATTGAATTTAAAATTATATTACAAATTGTAAAAAATGGATATAATATGAATAACTGGAACTCCCATAAATTAAGAAAAGTTAAATGAACTTCAAATCGAATGGAACTATTCCTCGTCTTAAGAAATAAATTACTTATTATGAAAGTAAAGAAGAAACATGAAATATTACATTATTGTGTAATGATATTTTCAGTAATGTCTACTGATGAAGATAACATTTAGATGTTATCACTTGAAATTATCATATTTCGAGAAATTTTATTAAAATAATTATTTCCACAGTATGTTCATAATATTCTTGATATAAAACTTTCAGCAAAAACTGTTGAACAAACGTCATGATAAACAAATTGAATGCCAGAATCTCCATACAGACTTAGAGAGAATTACACATTCCTTATAGTTTTAATGCTACGTAACGATATAACATGTCTCAAATATATCTACAATTAAAAAATTGTCCTACTTCATGAATAAAATGAAAAATAAGAATAGAAAACATAAGAGAAAAAGGGATTTTTGTATCTAGTTTAGAAGATGATAATTATAAAATACAATATTTATAATAGCCTAAAATATTTTCACTGATAGCCTATTTGATCAAATTCGCCATCGCAATTCTGACTGTAAACTAGAACCTCTCATTAACAAATAAAACGGCTTATAAATGTTTGTAATTATGACTAGTCGAATTGGCTGTATATGTAATTTTTGTAAGTGGTTATTTATTAGTTTAAGAAGGAATCGTCACTGTCAAGAGGTTATAAATTGTGTAATAAAATAAATGAAATACGTGTGTTCGGATAAAAAACATCTAAATTAAAACATGTCTTTAATAACACATATAAGTAGAAATATGTATTACTATTTGTTTGTGCCATGAAGACAACGGAAAAGTACGTGCTCAAGTCCATATGATTTGACAAATTAACGTTACTTATATCTTTATCACACAGAAATGGAATGAATTGACAAATTTCTACATAATTACTATTTATGATTAGTACAAATATGTATACTGAGGACATAATTTGTTACAGCGTTTTTTGTTGTTAATTAAAAACTAGGACACAAAACATATAATTGACTAGATTGTTCTCTAGGGCTTTTAGAATATATGTCCATGGTCAAAGAAACAAAATGAAAACGAGGTGAAAAGTAAAACATTTCCTCTTTAGAAAAGGGATTATGCACAATATGCTAACAGTTTTTAAATGAAAAGAGTTGAATCTAGCACCGGCATACTTTTAATAAGAAACTGGCTGTGTCCCTTCGAGGAAATGTTCCAACAGTTGCTTTAAAAAAAGGGGGAAACCATTGGAAACTCTGGTTGGAACAATGACCAGCGTTGTATCATATTCTATGTACCATAATATTGCTTGCATATGAGCAGAGCAGATGTGTTTTACCTCGGCTGATGGCTTCGGACGACAAATTACTGAAATTGTAATGCTGAGTTAAAAAAGAACAGGTTATCAAACTATGAGATTTCACTTATCACAGACGAAGTACGGTATTGATGTGTTCGACTGTGAATTTTGAGGCTCCATATTATATTCGAGTGATAGTCCCAATGGATTGGTTAACCCGGGGATGTAACGTAAGCCACCCTGCAGTCGCAGGAGGCATTTGCCCGAAATGGGATGAATATGGGCTAATTCTTAATTATATTCGTGAAATGGTGTCACATTTTCACTCGTCCCTTGTGTACGTGAATACCTCTCAAATGTCCAAACAACAAAGGTCTCCGCATCTCAAGCTTACAGTCGAACCTGTGTTTATATTTATGATGTGTACGGTTATGTAGAAAACTCCAAGGTCCTAATGAATCTTTTAAAATTCATAACGAAACACCATTGAGGTCACTACGTAAAATATAAAAAATATAAAATTGGTATCTGAGATCTCAGTTTTCATCAACTATTAAATATTGCCAATAAACTGGAGGCCTTTCGAAACTTATGTTTCATCTTCTGCTTCTGAAGTGGTACTAACTGTTGCTGGTCAGGAGTTTGTAAAGAGAGTTCAGGTCACTGGGTTTGTTCTCATTTGGTAGTTGTACGTTGACGTTTTTTTATTATTTCGATTTCCTCCAGTATATTAATTTTCGAATTGTTGTTTTCTTTGTGGATTATCGATAACACATTGTCGATTGTATTAAATTCGTGACCTGATTCAATTACATTTTTGGAAAAACTAGCCATTAAAATCTAAGTTCATGCCTTTAGTAGTTATATAGAGAAGCAAATTTGTCACATATCGTCTTTTGAATATATTGCCTATGCCATATTTGTGAGTATCCAAGAAGTCGTATGATTGGTAGTTGGAAAAATGTTCCTAACAAGGCTAAGAATTTTTCAGATTTTACCATGAATTGCTTAGTTTTAAAAATAAGTATCAAATTTTATTTCTTAGTTTATAAACCGATTGCTAGTAATTATAACAAATTTTGTGCAGTGATTTGTTTATCAAAACACATTTGTAATTATTCTATGTCAATATTACTTTCAATTTTGAAGCTTTAATCCAATGTTACTTCTATTGCAGAAAATAATACGTAATTCAAATTATAAAATACTGTTTGAAGAACTAGACAGTTTTTTTATTTATAATGTAACATGTTACATCTGCATCCACACAACACGAGTAATTGTGTCTTTCACAGGAATTACAATGTTCTTTAGAATCATTTCATTTATCGGGGAACATTAATTGAAACTGAATCAGTATGATGAGGTACGTTGTAACTGCACTTATTATCTGAAACCAAAATAGTTTTTATTGCAATAATGCAAACAAACTTCCTTAGTAAATATATCAAACTATTGCAAAATATTTTTAAATATATATCCCTACACAATAGTCTATAAATTCCTTAGAATGTATATCAAAATACTGCTAAAGATTTTTAAATATGTATAAGGCGACTCCATGGCGCAAGCGGTTAGACGCTCGCCACTCACCGCTGGAGTTCAGAGATCGAATCTCGGTCACTCCATGTGGGTTTCATGGTGGACGAATCGGAGCTTGGGAAGTTTCTCTCAGGGTTTCTCCCGTTTTCTCTGCCACACACTTCATTTCTCCATACTCATCTCATCAATTTATTTTTATTTTATTCATCCGCCTCTGTGACGGTGCGTCAGGAATGGTCGGCCAGCACACTTGTCGTTCACAGACCTCTATAAATATAGGGGAGCTACATCTCATTCCTCGACCCGACCTGAGTTGGACACGAGTTGAGGATATTATATATATATATATCATATCCTCAACTCGTGTCCATATATATATATATACACTGCTATATATATATATATATATACACTGCTCAAACAATTAGAGGAACACTTGTAATAAATTGAATAAGTAATTGTTTTTTAAAACTGTGATGCTGAAAGTTGGATAATATGTAAATTGAATTATTAATTGTATCATTGGATACAAGTTTTAAAGATCCATGGCCTAAATACAGAGAAATTACCTCAAATAACAAATATAGAGATTTTTTTTAATTTTGGAAGGCACTGGCCACTTCTAATTGGTAAGCTTCCTGATGTTGCTATAGTGACGAATGTTGATTATTGCCTTGTTTATTGAAGTCTATGACAAAATGAGGCATTTAAATGAGTTTGAAGTGTATATCATGCTCTACATTTGTTACGACAAGGTCCAATCTCTGCGACAAGGTGGCTAGAGAGCTAGGGGTTTCTCCTTCTCTGTGGTGTCCAGGTTACGCAACAGGCACAGAGAGACGGGTCAGTATTGTAGAAGACGTGGCCAGGGCGTAAATTTAAAACAAGCCCCCTGGATGACAGATACGTTGTTCTTTCTGCTCTTCGACAGCGTACAAAAACTGGCAAAAGACCTGCAGAATGACCTTCATATGGCTTCCGGAATCCGGGTTTCAGACCAAACCATAAGGAACAGATTAAGGAAAGAGAATATTCGTCCAAAAGGCCCGTTAAAAAAACCACGCTTAACAAATGGGCATAAGGCAGCAAGACGTACGTAGTGCTGAAAACCATGGTGATTGGAACCTGAACCAGTGGGATTCTGTGCTCTTCTCGGACGAATCCAGGTATCGTCTTACACGTTGTGATGGTTCGATTGAGGGTGTGGGGGACGGCCAGGAGAAAGATTTTCTGCAGAGGCTGTACAGGAAATTGATAGATTCGGAGGAGGGTCCATAATGGTGTGGGCCGGAGTTATGTACAACAATCGTACGGACCTTGTACTTGTTCCCCAGCGACTGAATGCTGTCCGGTATATCGAGCACGTTCTGGAAGAGCATGTAGTATCTGCTGCCATTGGAGTAGGCCCCTGGATTTCTGTTTATGCAGGATAATGCCAGGGCACATTCTGCGGCTGTCACCAGAGATTTCCTGAGGAGGAATGAAATTGAGGTAATTGAGTGGCCAGCGGCCAGCCCAGACCTCAACCCTATTGAACACTTGTGGGATCTTCTAGACAGGAAGGTCAGGAACCGACATCAAGCTCCACAAATTCTGCAGCAACTTGGAGATGCTCTGAAGGAGGAATGGGAGAATATCCCGCAAGAGGAAATCCAGAATCTTATTGGGAGCATGCCACGAAGGTTCCAAACTGTCATCGAATGTCGTGGAGGCCATACACGATACTAACTCTATATAACGAGTGTTTAACATTGATAAATAAGCACAATATTCAATTGCTTACATAGCGGAATTATTTGAAAAGTTAATTGTCAGCGTTATTCATTTGTTTATACTGACATGAGCAATAAATAAATAAATAAATAACCACAAATAATGTACTTTATTAATTTCATGTTTGTACCTTTATCCAATGAAAAAATATTTGCATATTTCATAGTGTTCCTCTTATTGTTTTGAGCAGTGTATATATATATATATATATATATATATATATATATATATATATATATGTTATATATATATATGTTATAATTAAATGTTTAACATTGAGCAATGCAAGCTTAATATGGTATGATAAGAAAAATAAACCTATAAACGATATTCAACTCTATCCATTCCTGATTTCGTCTGTGAAACATCTAAATAAATGTGAACAAAATACAGAAATTTTATTCACAAAATCTCACAGACGATCTCCTGTCAAAATCACCTCTGCTTCTTGAGTCCTCAGTCAAGTATCTTGGAATCCATTTGGATTCTAAACTTACATCGACTATTTAACTCATGCCCCAAATGGGAGTCAATAACCAATCACGTTTCAATGAATTTTGTTTTACAAACAAGGACAGTCGTGTTTCACCTCGATAATTATCCAATTTTGATTACCAAAATAAAGAAAGTTCTTTCTTTTTAATATTCTGAACAGGTCAGAGCATTATTTTGCAGTGAATTACTCTCTGACAAATACGTTGAATTTAGCAAATAATGAACAGATTCCTTCGAACTACACATTTAATTCTGTGTTCAATAATTGTGTTTTCAAATACTGATTTTACTTAGCTGTTTCCGAAAAAAAAATCTATAATGTTGGTTATAATATACAGTTTGACGTGCTTAATGTTTTTTCCAATAGGGTGCATTCTTAATATTGGGATCCTATTTGGCAATAAATAGTATGATCAAGTTGCAGTGATGAACAAGTGAAACATAACCAAACATTTCTCATTTGTTTTCAAACATCGCCGTTTACATTAAATACATATTTTAAAATAACTATATTTAAATAATGATTTGTGAATAAAAAGTTTAATTTTATTCGTTAAATAGTCCTAACAAATGCCACTTTCATTTCCAAATAATCTAGATAAATTGGAAATAACTCCTGGCATTACTTAGAATAATTAATTTTTGACATCTTATTCATAAGTGTCCACCGCTGTGGTCTCGAGCTAGCGTGCTACCTTGTCACGCAGCGGACTCGGGTTCGATACCCGGTCGGGGCAGTTTTTCTGGGTGAGGTTTTTAACGGGTGTTTTTCTCACCTGTAAGACAAATATCGGGAAAACTTTAAGGCCCAAACTGTCCCCGAAATCATATGGCCATCATCATCATTATCATCATCATCATCTTTCACCGGTGTGGAAAGCAACGGGAAACTAGCACACCTACAATTCCATAGTAAAGCTGCAAGCAGAGCATGGAATGCTGCAATATTAATGATAGGTCTATATCAATTTTTCAAGTCGCCTATAGTGTGATCAATCTTGCACTCTATAAAGCTATGATCCACAGCATGTTTCTAAATGACTGTGAAGCCTGGAACATGCTCGCTGCTTGTCACAGAAAGACAGTTCAGATCAAATAGAACAAGTGTGTCAAATTCATATTTTCGATCCCATTATACAAGAGGATCGCAGAGCTCCACAACCTAACACAAATTCCACATATTGCGATCATAATTGATCATCAAGACATGATTAATTCTATCTTTGCTTATACAGATCCAATTGTGCGCAATAAAGGACATATCCTATACCAAAATTTATTTTCCAAACCCGCTCTTAAAAATAGACCAAGCAACATGAAATGCTTGTTATACCCATAATTGAAGCAATGCGGTAATTTTATGCTGTCGTAGTGCATGCCCTGTTCTGGGGTGGTACCACCTCATTTCATCCTAATCTACACAGTCATAGGACTGAACATCAATGCCGAAAAATATGCGAGGTTTTAGTGACTATACCGCTTACTGATAGACTCAAAGTTATTACAATTACGACAGCAATGAGCAGATCTCATAGCATATATTAATAAAAATGGAGGACATTGGCCGGTTACTAACCAGGGAGTCGTCACTGAATATTTTAGAAACTTTTACAAGTTCATTAACTCTCTTAACGTATAGTTCGTTAGCCGATTGAGTGTTGACAAATTTTATGAATGGATAATTATAATCATCAGATTTCATGAACGTGTGTCACTTTAAATAAAATAAAATTTTGATTAGATATGAGGATACTGTGTGTTGTGTAGATATAGTGTAAATGTAAAAGTATGGAAATGAGTTGGAGATGATATTTGTAGTAGAAATATTGTGAAATAGTTATATTCAATACTCGTAGATATGTGAGAGGCTTCCATACTTATTCGTATATGACGTATGCACTGATAATATAATAACAAATGCAATGCTGAATGTATAATAATGCATGTAATACTCATCTGCAGTGGGGCATACTGTTGACTTTCAACAAATTAAAAAAAAAGTTATTAGCTGCC
The DNA here is from genome assembly GCA_030220185.1 of Diploptera punctata. Classification (NCBI taxonomy): domain Eukaryota; kingdom Metazoa; phylum Arthropoda; class Insecta; order Blattodea; family Blaberidae; genus Diploptera; species Diploptera punctata. The sequence goes on from JASPKZ010007570.1 coordinate 596,518, forward strand.
AGGGAGCCACTTACGGTCCCAGACGCAGTACAATGGACGATGTCAGATATTGTCACCACTTAGTAGTAGCATTCCAGTTTTCAATTAGTTTAACATTCAACAATATATCACCACGAACACTGATATAGGGACGTAACGCCTTAAAAATTATAAATACCTGTATGAAATTTGAAAAAAATGGATGATCAGAGACTGGTAAAGAAGCTCTATAAATGGAAACCTATAGGAGGCAGAGAAGTTGGAAGACTGAAGATCAGATGGGAGGATGACACAATGGACGATCTAAAGAAAATAAAAGTGACTAATTTGATTACGGCAAGAGATTGGAATGGAGGAGGATTGTTGAGAAGGCCAAAACTTTCACTTTTGAAGTTATCGCACCTTAGGATGATAATAATGTATGAAATTTGAAATGCGTTTTATCTATACCCGATTAAAAATATATATTTTCTACGTGTACAGTTATTCCTTAACATATTCACATATTTATTTTCAAAAAGATCATTATAAAACTAATTATATATTAATTATATTGCTCACCAGAGGGATGAAGATATTTTAAAGGAACTCCACATGCAACCTTTAGAAGAAAATATATTCATCTACAGAGACAGATGACTGCAACATGTAACCCGAATGTCACCAACTAGGATCCCTAATGCAGTTTTTCGGTATCGCTCACGAGGACGACGACAACGTGGACGTCCACAAAAACCACTTTTAGACCCCGTCTAGTTAAGACCGAAACAGGTCAATATTGGCCTATATTCATGAATGGTATAATAATAATAATAATAATAATAATAATAATAATAATAATAATAATAATAATAATAATAATAATAATCATAATCATAATCATAATAATAATTATTATTATTATCATCATCATCATCATCATCATCATAGTACATTCACGAATTTAGGCCATTTGTTGACCTGTTTCGGCCTCAAGAGAAACACCATCCAAAAGTCTTTTGAGTGGACGTCCTGGTCTTCTTCTTCCTGCAGGTTGATATCTTAACATTTGTTTGGGTATTCTGTGATCTTCCATTCGATGAACATGTTGTATCCATCTTGACTTATAATCAGAAATTTTGTTTTCTAAAGATTCCATGTGTAATTCTTCTAAGATGTCTTCTTTTTTTTGTAATCTAGTAGTGTGTATCCTGCAGTCCTCCGAAGATATCTCATTTCAGCAGATCTAAGTCTCTGTATATCCTTCTGTTTCAACGTCCATACTTCGCTACCATACAAAAGAGTTGGAAGAGCCAGTGTTTTATACACTTTTAATCTTGAATGCTTTTGGACTAACTGTGGCTTGAAGATAGAATTTATTAACCCTAAAATTCTTAAAAATTTAGATATTTTTGCATTTACATCCTTTTCTTCTTCATATGAGATATTGCATCCTAGATATGTAAAATTATTCACCTGCTCCAAAATTGTATTGTCCAGTACAATTTTACTTCTGACAGGATCTACACCTTGAAATGCCATAATTTTTGTTTTTTCCGTAGATATCTTCAAACCATATTCTTTTGCAATTTTGTTAAGTTCATACAGGCCTTTCTGTAGATTATCTTCGGAATTTGCTATTATTATTTGGTCATCTGCAAACAGTATGGTGTTTAATTTTCTATTTCCTGATATTCTTATTCCAAATTTACATTTTTTGTTCCAGCAACATATTACTTCATTGATATAAATTGCAAAGAGAGTTGGGGATAGGGGGCAGCCTTGTCTCACACCACGATTTATAATTCCTTCTTCAGAAAATCTGTTATTTAATTATTTAATCTTTATGGTGTTGTCTTTGTAAATATTTTGTATGTTCTGCCGAAGTAAATTTGGTATATTTCTGTCTTCCAATATATTTAAGAGTTTTGATCTCTTGACTGTGTCGAATGCTTTTTCAAAATCTATGAAAGCAAAATGTGTTTCTAAGTTGAATTCTCTTCTTTTTTCAAGCAATAGTTTTACAGAAAATGCTGAATCGATACAAGATCATCCTTTCCTAAATTCATTTTGACATCCCATAAGGAATTTTTCACTGAAACTTTTCAATTTTCCATTTAAAATGTCTGCATAAATTTTGTAGCATGTGTTTAACAAACTGATTCCCCTATAGTTATCCATTTTTCTCTTGTCTCCTTTCTTTAACAGGGGTATAACAATGCTTGTCTATTATTATTATTTATATACAGAATTCTAATGTTTACACATCTTTCTGTGCCTAAAGTTTTATTTTTCTTCTCCACTCGTCTCTCTCCATCCAATCCATGGCCTCCAGTCCTCTTGCTCTCATTCCAGTTCTTATTTCCTGCATCCACAAGTTTCGAGGTCTTTCTCTCCTCCTTCTTCCAGGTGGACATAATTTCAATGTTTTCCTGGGTAATCTTTCTTCTTCTATTCGTCGTATGTGCCCATACCAATTTAATTGCTTATACTGTATATAATCTACTATTGAATAACCAATATTAAATTTTTCTTTTATGACAGCATGTCTACTTTTGAACATCTTGCTGCTCTCTTCGAGAAATCCATTTCCATCGACATAAGTTTTTGTTGAATTTCCAAACTTTAGCTCCATATGTGACAGTACTTCTCACTATTGAATTATATATTTGTAACTTATTTTTCCTGGTTATATGTCTGTTCCATGAGACTCCAATCATCATTGCTGTTATTGCTTAATCTTTATTTATTCTGTTCTTAATATCACTTTCTTGTTTATCGTCTTTATCTAATTTTACTCCCAGATACTTAAATTCTTCACATCCTCTAATATAACCCCTTTTCATCTTCTAATATCAATTCTTCGGTTTCGGCTCCACATCCCATATAAAATGTTTTTTCTAAATTTATTTTCAAACCCTAGTTATCGTATTCGTCCAATAATTTTCTGAACATAAACTCGGTGTCTTCATATTCTTGAGCAATTATTATCTGGTCATCCGCAAATAACAGTGTATATATTGTAATAATAATAATAATAATAATAATAATACTTACTTACTTACTTACTTACTCACTGGCACTATCGAACCCGTAGGTTCATGGCCGCGCGGACATAAGCTCTCCATACATCCCTATCCTGAGCTAATGCTTTCCAATCATTCCCTGTATAATCTACTTCCCTCAAATCATAGTTAATGTTGTTCTCCCACCTCATTCTTGGTCTACCAACTGGGCGTTTTACCTCTGGCTTTCCTACAAGAAGCTTCCATGCACGTCTTTCATTCCCCATACGTGCAACATGTCCTGCCCATCGCAGTCTACGAGACTTTACTGTTCTTATTATATCTGGCTTCCTATAAAGACCATGTAGTTCATTGTTATGTAGTCTCCTCCATTCACCTGTCTGTTCATCTCTCTTTGGTCCAAAAATTTTCCTAAGAACTTTATTCTCAAATACTCGTAATCTCCTTTCCTCCCTTAAAGTAAGAGTCCATGTTTCGCACCCATATAATATAACTGGTA